>VDFB02193867.1:420764396-420785274 GCA_007258455.2 Sequoia sempervirens
TTTATTGGACCCATTTTTTCAAACAGGCCAAGTTAGGACGCCATCACTCAGAGACCCCATTTCTTGGACCCATTTTTTCAAATAGGCCAAGTTAGGATGCCAATTTCACCCACTAGCTTGCCAATTTGGTGAAATTGGCAATGTAGTTGCATGTTTGAAAAATGGGTCCAAGAAATGGGGTCTCCTAGTGATAGACCCAATTTCTTGGACCCATTTTTCAAATAGGAGACTACATTGCCAATTCTCTAGTGGGTGAAATTGGCATCCTAAATTGGCATGTTTGAAAAAATGGGTCCAAGAAATGGGGTCTCCTAGTGATTTACATCACTAGGAGACCTAAATCACTAGGAGACCCCATTTCTTGGAACCATTTTTTCAAATAGGCAACTACATTGCTAATTCCACCAAGTTAGCAAGCTAGTGGGTGAAATTGGCATCCTAACTTGGCCTATTTGAAAAAATGGGTCCAAGAAATGGGGTATATCATTGAATTGGCAAGCTAGTGGGTAAAATTGGCATCCTAAATTGCCCTATTTGAAAAAATGGGTCCAAGAAATGGGGTCTCCCAGTGATTTACATCACTGGGAGACCCCATTTCTTGGACCCATTTTTTCAAATAGGTGACTACATTGCTAATTCGCCAAATTGGCAAGCTAGTGGGTGAAATTGGCATCCTAACTTGGCTTGTTTGAAAAAATGGGTCAAAGAAATGGGGTCTCCCAATGATTTACATCACTGAGAGACCCCATTTCCTGGACCCATTTTTTCAAATAGGCCACTACATTGCCAATTTCACCGAATTGGCAAGCTAGTGGGTGGAATGCCAATTTCACTGAATTGGAAAGCTAATGGGTGAAATTGGCATCTATTCAAAAAAATGGGTCCAAGAAATGGGGTATCCCAGTGATTTAGATCACCGAGAGACCCCATTTCTTGGACCCATTTTTACAAACAGGCCACTACATTGCTAATTTCACCAAATTGGCAAGCTCCTTGGATGAATTACCTACAATAAAACTCACTTTATTGTTACTTATAAAATTACGATTCAAATACCAACTCCAAAAGTTAGTTATTGAACATACAAATTTAACAAGCTCTATTTTTTTGGACAAAAAACTTGCTTACCAAGAAATGAGGATTTCCTTGTACTTCTTTGATTTTCAGGCACCACTTCAGACTCATGGTTATTTTTCTCATCAAAAACCAAATTAATCAACAATTTATTGCCCACTGATTGATTTAAACTACATATTTTGTTAGAAGGGCATCTCCTGTTTGAATTAATATTGAAGAGCATTGATAGTTTTCACACACCCAAATCTTCCAAGCATATGAACCTCCAATTATGACTTGTTGGAAACAAGCAACACTAAGAGGGGGGTGAATCAATGTTGTACAAAAATTTAATTTTATTATTCTGATCTATTAGAATTGGCTATGGATGCCAAGATCTATGGACCAAATGGAAAGCACAAAAAGAGAGAGATGAATATGACAAGAATAGATTGTATTCAATGTTAATGATATGATATGATTGTTTACAATGAGAAAGACCTCTTGGTTATATAGCCAAGGTGAGAACATAGAAGGGCATAAGATTATGACAAGTGTCATAATCTTATGACATGAGACAACTATGAAAATCTATCACTCCACCTAAGGTGGAGAGATAAACACATGATGTGTCCACAAAAGGTGGAAGTGATAAAGTGATGACATGTCAAGTCCACCAAAAGTGGAAAATCTCTAACAACCTCCTATGTGGTCCCTAAGTAAACCTAACTAAGGTGTAATTATGACCTAGGACAAGGTACAACAAATTTAATTACACCAACACCCCCCTTAAGTGCAACTTAGGGAGTGGAAAATTATTATGCAAATGACACAATGATGCAATGATGGGTCCCAGCTACTAGGCCATGTTAGGTACCCATGTACAAATGAATCTCTCACAAGCGAGGAAAGGGAGAAAACCTCATGGGAAAAACTCCCCCTCAAAAGAGAGACAAAATACAAAAAGTGAAATACTCTCAAAGATGCATGAGAAGGTAAAAACCCCATGTGAGGAAAAAGAACCCCCCATAAGAGAGAAGTAGAAAAGAGACAAGGTAGCCCCCCCTCAATGTTGAGTCTCCTGCAATGATGGTAGAAGCTTGACATTGAATGCTGAAGATGATCCAATCTCGCTGAACAACGTTCCTCCCCTTAGGAAGAAACAAAACCAAAGATGCATGTAGGATATCAAGAATATGGATGATGTATGATGGTGTCTTTGAAGCATGCTCAAGTGTCTCCATGTCGATGCAGAACTATTCCACACTCCAAACAGGCGTTCTAGGCCACATTACTGAAGAGGACAATCCAACATCAAGTAGAGACTTGTTGGGACTGTAAAAATTTGATGTTTTACATATATTTTCACTCATAAATTTACAGATTTGGTCCTACTGTATGCATATTCCACCCATTCTTGCCTTATTGTCCCATTGAATCCGTTGGTTCATGCATATTTTTCATTCTGCTTCATATCAGCATAGGTCTCCCATTGTCTCCACGACCCACTGTATTTTTCTGCTAATATTTTATGTTTTAGGTGTATCGGCGTGATTGCAGTTGGGTCTCCCTGATCCGTTTTCTGTTGAAAAATGTCTATTTCCTATTGGAAAGATGTTTCTGTTGTTCAGTGACCATGGGGGGGGCTCTTTGGCATAAGTTTCGATTAGTAGCAAGGGGTCATAGCAATGTCTCCTTGTCTTTCCGATCTACAACAATGATATATACTTCGGTGTGACTTATGTGCTGCGGTATATGGTCCTAACGAGCCTGTTGGGTCTTGCTGATGGGTATTTTAAGTGGATTTCTATGAGATTTTTCCCTTCTCTCGGTGACATAACATGCTCGGGGCTTTCGATATAACAATTTACTCTACATAATGCTCACCAAGGATTGTAGGTTATGGCAACGGGTGGACTCTTTCGGTGTAGGTGTTGCTTTGTCTCAGCAACCTGAATATGCGATGAATTTTCCGTGAAGCAAAATGATATCTATAAGATGTCTCATTGAGGGATGGAAGCTATAGTGATATACATATAGGCTTGTCGGTGAGAGGGAGCTTATGTCACAATGACATGCTTGATCACTGGATCTTTGTCGACATGAAAATAGTGTTGTCTTGGCAAACATAAATCATCACAAGGGCTTTCGATATGATTTAATATACTCTACGAGAGGTCTCGCCGATATTAGAATCTCATAGCGATAGTAAACGAGGCAAAGGGTTCATCGGTAAGAGATTTGCTCGTCTCTTAGCGATAGGAAAGCACTAAGGAAAAGTATGTATCGGCAAAAAATAATCAAATATGCATGACTTCTCACCGATGGTGAAGATCTATAGTGAAACATAAAGAGGAAAAATGGGTACATCTTTACTTCGACGTAGCGAGCAGTTGGTCACTGCGAAGCGCAGGGAATGCAGGTGGTCAACGATATACGATTGAATTGCCTCCGGCATACTTACGAGGATATCTCAGCAAATGTTTAATACAAAAATTCTAATGCTATGAGCTGACATATGTGAAATTCTAAATGCCGTTGGAGGCCGACATGATTCTGAGTCCAATTTCTTCAGTGGCCGACATGGATTTCGAAGAGATTTGTTTCCTGAATGCTGGTATATAAATATGCACACGGATTGTAATTGAACATCATCAGATTTTAGATTAGAAGCAATAGGTAGTCAGATGGCTACAGTAGAAGAGATTTCTCTTATAAGAGACTATGTGCATGTTTTAAAATGGTGAATTCAATGTGAATCAGCTGGTGTGGCAGATTATTTCTGGTGTCAATTGTATGTTGAGTTTATTGAAAAGTATTGCTGAAGCTGTCTCCAATTTGATTCTTTCTGGTTGTTTAAATTGATGTAACAAGTTTACTTTCGGTTTATCAGTGCACATTTGTTGTATTTGTGTCATTAATTAACTGGTTCTCTCAAGTAGAGATTAAATCATTTTCGTTGGTCACAGTAATTAGGGAGATTCATCTGGATTCTTAAAGTAGAGCTCAATGGTCATAATCTCGCATTGTTCATACAAGTTATGAACATATCATATGCCTGCAATTCAATTTTCTGCCAAAATAAGTTGCCCACTTCTATTTCATTGGACTCTACATACCCAACAAGGCATTGGTCTCTGCATTTCATTATTTTGAATTCACTTAATCTCTTTACATCTGTTAATTAAGAATTTTAGGATTTAGATCAAGAAGATTGCTATCAAATTTGATTTCATTTTGTTCACTTCCACTTCCATTGTGGACAAAGAATTTTAGAGAGATAATCATAAGTCAAGTTTTCTTCATTCAGTTAGGTACACCCACCTAGGTCTAGCAACACCTGAAGTGTAGGAGGTTTGATTGTTTCAAGCCTTGTTCTATTACCCTAAAACGTTGTGAAAGCTTGGCAACCTTTCATGGTTCAAACCTATTTTTTGAGAGCTAACAAATTGGCGACTTTGCTAGGGATTATATAAGAAAATTCGGTTGAAGACCACATTATAGAGTCATTGGAGGAAAAGTTGTAATTTGAGAAATTTCAGGAAAGGGTTATTCTGCTGGGAAAAGATTAGAAATAATGATTTTCCTACTTTTGGAAAAGTAGTTGGTGACTCTGAAAGAATTTTTGCTATTTTTTAAACATGAATGGAGGAGGATTTCAATTCAAGGGAGGTCATTTTGGAGCTCCTCAAGGTCACCAGTATGTGCCATATTATCATACACAGTACTATGGTCTGGTGTACCACATTCGTATCTACCTAGTGCCCCCCCTCATCAGCATACAACTATGATCAGACAGTTTGATTTAGCAGGGATTCCATTATCCCCTTATCCAATGGATGGTAGTTGGAGGGGTATTGTTCCAAAGTTTATAGGGTGTGATGCAATCACTGATGAAGATCATTTAAGAAGTTTCAATGCTTTCATCCAAGATTTGGATGTGCCCTATGAAGATTTACGCATGAAGCTATTCATAATATCACTTGTTGAAGATGCTAGGGATTGGTTCAACAACTTACCAACTATCTCTATTGATTCTCTTCAAGGATTTCAAGATCAATTCCTCGAGCAGTTTGGGAATCTAGGTGCACCAGATTATGCTCTTCGTGAATTATTGCACATTTAGAAAGATCAAAGTGATACAATTTATGATTTCAATCAGAGATTCAATAAGTTGCAAAATAGGATACCTCCTAGATCAAAGTTGCCAAATTCTGTAGCACTGAGTATTTATTTGAATGCATTTGAACCCAAGATAGGGTATGAATTGAGAAATAAATTCCCAAGAGATTTGGCTAAAGCACAGAAGATGGCACAAACAATTCAAAAACAATAGGAAGGTTGCTGGGATAATCAGTAAAATAGATATTCCTAGGGTTTCTCAGCAAAGGAACACATACAGGAATGAAAGGCCGAGGTTACATGACATGCCTTATAATACAGACTGGAAGGACAAAAAACCTATAACAGCTAGGCCTGGAAGCGAGGGAGATCCTAATCCATTGAGCAAGAAAGGAACCTATATGGTAAGTAAGAATTACTTTTGTGATTTTTGTGATAAGCCACATTCCCCAGATCATTGTGTTGTAGCCCAAAGAATACAGGAGGAGGGAATGTTGATGGAAAAAAATGAAGAGGATCACAAAGTTTATTTGACTTCAAATACCTTTCACCATGTTGTGGAAAGGAACTCACCTTTGGAGGATGAAGGTTATCAGCATGGTGTTTCAAATCAGAGTTAAAATGTTCATATGGCTGAACAACAAGTCCTTTTTGATTATGAAGAAGATTATACAGTGCCACATTTTGTTGAGGTCCCTGTCCAATATAGTATGAAGAGATTTACTGAGGAAGAGATAGAGAGACTAACTATTGCTGATCAAAAGGAAGGAAACAAAGGAGAAACATTAGAGCAGAAGAAAAGGATTAAGGCAGAGGGCTCCTCTCTTGACTTCATTCGAGTGTTATCCCAGGGAATATGGTATGAGAATACTATCAATGTTGAATCCAATTATTGTATTTTTGATGAGTATAGAGAAGTTGATCAGATGATGCATCCAATAGAAGATAAGACATGTGCAATTCAAAGTGACTCATATGATTGCCTACATGAGAAAGGTGAAGGTGCAAGGCATTTCTCTTGCACAATAGATTGTCACAATGAAAGCAATGCATGTTGTGAGGAATCCAGTGAATATTTAGCTTATGATGATGAACCTGAGGATTTTTATCTATAGTCAAGGGATTCTTTTACCTCTTATGAAGATCAGGATAAAGTGGCAATAGGAGATAATGATTCATCAAATAGTAAGTATACAATACCTCTAGTTGCAGTTGAAAGTTATGAAGATACATTTGATCATGATGAGGTTTGTACATTTGAAAATAATTTCCAAAATTTTTCAAACTCATTGTATGATGAAAAGTTAAAGGAAGATCAGATGATTTTTTGCCAAGGTGTGTCAATGAGTAAGTTTCAGATATTTTCAAATCCATTTTATGAAAATGAGGAAACAGTTTCAGACAAGCAAAATGATGGAATAAATAACTGCACTGATGGTGTTTCTGCTTTCCCATTCTTTGATGGTATTGGATTTCTTTTTGATGATGACAAAAGTGAGGAGTATAATTGTAGTGATGAAAATGTTGAGACTTGTTCACTTTTCAATGAATAGATTGCAGATTTGTTAACTCCTGAATGCCAGGGATGTGCACATGAAGGCGATCTTGAAGTTTTGTGTCCAACTTACATTTGTTTTGACAATGAAAAATCTTTGTGTAAAGATTATTATGACTCCCTGTGTATTTCTTGGAGTGATGATGATACTTTTGGTATTAATCAGAAGTTTTCTTAAATTTAGGATGAGGTATGTGATTCTGGAATTTCTAACTCATGTGGAAAAGATGTTTATTTGCACGCCAAGGTTGGAAAAATTCCAGATTTGATTGATTCATATATGCTAGATACTGGAGATGTGAGTTATAATCTAATGTTGATTCCAAATAATGATACTAAAGAGGTGCAAAAGGTTTCAGATTTGTGTGTTTCAGACAGTGTTGACATAACGGAACATTTTGTCTCTCAAGTGAAGCACTTTGATTGTGAAATTTTTATATAGCTGGGAGAGTGTTTCAGAATACATAATAGTGAGGGAGATAATGAGGAATGTTGTATTTAATATTTATGCATTTTTAATGTTAAGATTAATAGGGGTTTGTCCCATGATGATGAAAAATTTGAATTACAGAATGGTGTAGGGATTTTAGGCCAAACCAAGCATAATGATACTCTGAGAACTTGGAATAATAGTGATGGGAGGAATTGCATATGTGCCTTCAAGAGGAATCTGTTGAACTCAAGAGAAAAACAAGTTTTTGATAGGGGAAAGCATGGTTGGAGTTTTAGATTGTAACAGATCAGAACAGGAGAAATTAAAGCACAAAGGATTGAGGGTTGCCAGTGCGTGGACAAATCTTGCTTATCCTCTTTAAAATTCTTTTCCATGCATAGTAGTTTAAGGTTCTGGTTCACCCCCATTTTGCATTCATTTTGCATTCATTCCATCTTGCTTCTGGTCCTTTTCCATTTCTACTCACTGGTTCATCATTTTGTGTCTGGTCTGCTCACCCAAAGATTTGGATCCTTGCAATGATCTCGCAATCATTCATCCCTAGACGGAGCCACTGTTGGGACTGTAAAAATTTGATGTTTTACATATATTTTCACTCATAAATTTCTAGATTTGGTCCTACCATATGCATATTCCACCCATTCTTGCCTTATTGTCCCATTGAATCCATTGGGTCATGCATATTTTTCATTCTGGTTCATATTGGCATAGGTCTCCCATTGTCTCCCTGACCCATTGTATTTGTCTGCTAATATTTTATGTTTCAGGTGTATCAGTGTGACTGTAGTTGGGTCTCCCCGATCCATTTTCTATTGACAAACATATGTTGCATATCAGCAAGATGTTTCCATTGTTTTGGCAACCGTGGGGGGGGCTCTTCGGCATATGTTTCAATTTACGACAGGGGGTCATAGTGATGTCTCCTTGTCTTGCCGATCTACAACAATGATATATACTTTGGTGTGACTTATGTGCTACAGTATATGGTCTTGAAGAGCCCATCGGGTCTTGCCAATGGGTATTTTAAGTGGCTTTCAGTGAGAGATTTCCCTTCTCTCGGTGACATAACATGCTCGGGGCTTTCGGTATAACAATTTACTCTACGTAATGTCTCATCGAGGATTGCAGGTTATGGCGATGGGTGGACTCTTTCGGCATAGGTGTTGCTTTGTCTCGGCGACTTGAATATGTGATGAATTTTTGGTGAAGCAAAATGATATCTATAAGACATCTCATCGAGGGATGGAAGCTATAGCAATATACATATAGGCTTGTCGGTGAGAGGGAGCTTATGTCACAGCGACATGCTTGATCACTGGATCTTTGTCGGTATGAAAATAGTGTTGTCTGGGCAAACAAAAATCATCACAAGGGCTTTCAATATGATTTATTATACTCTATGAGAGGTCTCGCTGATATCAAAATCTCACAACAATAGTAAATGAGGCAAAGGGTTCATCAATGAGAGATTTGCTCATCTCTCAGTGACAGGAAAGCACGTAAGGAAAAGTATGTATTGGAAAAACATAATCAAATCTGTATGACTTCTCACCAATGGTGAAGAGCTATAGAAAAACATAAAGAGGACAAATGGATACATATTGACTTCGACGTAGCGAGCAGTTGGTCACTGTGAAGCGCAGGGAACGCGGGCGGTCAGCGATATATGATTGAATTGCCTCCGACATACTTGCGGGGATATCTCAACGAATGTTTAATACAAAAATTCTAATGTTGTGGGCTGACATATGTGAAATTCTAAATGCCGTTGGAGGCTGACATGATTCTAAGCCTGATTTCTTTGGTGGCTAACATGGATTTCAAAGCGATTTGTTTCCTGAATGCTGGTGTATAAATATGCACCCAAATTGTAATTGAACATCATCAGATTTTAGATTAGAAGCAATAGGTAGTCAGATGGCTATAGTAGAATAGATTTCTCTTATCAGAGACTATGTGCATGTTTTAAAATGGAAAATTCAATGTGAATCAGCTGGTGTGGTAGGTTATTTCTGGTGTCAATTGTATGTTGATTTTATTGAAAAGTATTGTTGAAGCTGTCTCCAATTTGATTCTTTCTGGTTGTTTAAATTGATGTAACAAGTTTACTTTCAGTTTATCAATGCACATTTGTTGTATTTGTGTGATTAATTAATTGGTTCTCTCAAGTAGAGATTAAATCCTTTTTGTTGGTCACAGTAATCAGGGAGATTCATTTGGATTCTTAAAGTAGAGCTCAGTGGTCATAATCTTTCATTGTTCATACAAGTTATGAAGAGATCATATTCCTGCAATTCAATTTTCTGCCAGAATAAGTTTCCCACTTCTATTTCATTGGACTCCACATACCCAACAAGGCACTGGTCTCTGCATTTCATCATTTTGAATTCACTTAATCTCTTTACATCTGTTAATTAAGCATTTTAGGATTTAGATCAAGAAGATTGCTAAAAAAATTCATTTCATTTTCTTCACTTTCACTTTCCATTGAGGACAAATAATTTCAGAGAGATAATCATAAGTCAAGTCTGCTTCATTCAGTTAGGTACACCCGCCTAGGTCTAGCAGCACCTGAAGAGTAGGAGGTTTGATTGTTTCAAGCCTTGTTCTGTTACCCTAAAACATTGTGAAATCTTGGCAACCTTTCATGGTTCAAACCTGTGTTTTTGAGAGCTAACAAGACTGATGTAGAACATAATCCAAAGACAAAGATATCCCCTCTGAAGATAATGAAGCCTCCTCCAAATGTTGTCCAAAAGTATCCACACTCATGCAAATCTGTGAAGAATGATCATGTCAAGAATTAACAAGAGGGTCAAGGTGTTCCCTCACAACAACTGAAGAAGGTACATCTTCATCAAAGAGAAGATGAATGCTATTGATGATGTCTCCCAAATTTGTAAGATGAGACTCCACAAACAAGTCTGAAATACCTATCAAGAAGTCATCCAAAGTAGCCATATCTGGAAGATTATGTATGTCCTGGTGCACTTAATCACTAGGAGCCAAAATTGTAGCAACACAAGCATCATCAAGTACAATAGTAGATGGAGGAGATGAAATGCATGGCTCAAGGACTGGATCTAATGTGAGAACTCCCAAGTTCAAAAAGCCAAATGTCTCCTCTAAATCATGGTGTATGTGATCAATAGTCAAAGGAACAATGTCACCATCAGAAGCAAACTATGCAAAGGTATACAACCGAGATGAATGATCAACCACCCTAGTAGCAATAATCTCTCTAGTCTCCAAGTCTCGAATGATGACAAAATTAGGTGTGAACTCCACAATTCTCCCATCTCCACCATGTATAATCTGATATATGGAAAGTAGATTGTTTGTCAAATGAGGAACACACAAGACATCCTGAAAAGTGTTGTCCCTAATGCTAATAGATCCCTTCCTTGTTACACTCATGTATGCATTATTTCCCATCAAGATAGGAGACATAGAACAAGGCTGAAATGAAGAGAAGATAGTCTATGAAGATGCCATGTGATGAGATTCTCCTAAATCTAGAATCCATCTCCATGATCCTGGACCTGAAAGAGCACAAAGAGCTTGTCCTTTATATCCTAATGTAGATGCTTGAATTTTGTCCTTTTTAAACTTTTTTGAAGTAGAAGGAGAAGAAGATTCAGACATTCTAGAAGGCAAATCAATGTGATTCTTTTTGAGAGGATTTTTCAACTCATCAATATCCTTCTTATAACAATAATGTTCTTCATGTCCATCCTTCTTGCAATATGCACAAAAGGCCTCTCCTTCTTAAATTATTTCTCTTTTGAAGATGAATCTTTATGTTCTTCTATGGAATTTGATGTGGATTGTGTGTTCTTCTTAGGCTTGTTCTTTGTCTTTTCTTTGCCACTTGAAGACTTCTCATCCTTTGCAACCAAGGCATGTGATTTTGAAGACTTCAAAGTACCCATTTGAATAAGCTTATCTTGCTCCCTAATGAGTTCAATAGCAAAATATTTAAAGGAAGGCATCTTAAACTCACTCCCAAAGGCATTCTTTGTAGCATAGAAAGTAGACACAAACACTGAATATTTAGGTCCTATCTTTGAAAGAACACTTAAGATCGATTGTGTATCTGATTTCTAAATTTTACAATTCTTCAATTGTGTTCTTAGTGACTTGAATTTGGTGATGAAGTCTTGTATATTGTCAAAATTACATGGATTGAGACTAATTAATTCATTCTCCAACAAATGTCCTTGAATTTCATCTATTTTCCCAAATAAGTCTGACAATGTAGTCCACATAGCCATAGGTGTATCCAATTGCTCAATGTGAAACAACAACTCAGGAGAGACATACAAGCATAAATAGCCAATGGCTTCTTCACAACTATTCAACCACTTATTCTTTTTAACTTCATCATCTTTTGGTTCACCATCAAGCCCATGAACTATCCTATACAATCTTTTTACTCTTAGCAATTTGTTCATTTCAAATTTCCATTTAGGATAGTTGTAAGGTGTTAGAAGAGGAATTGTAGATGGATCCATAATGAAACAAGAACACAAATCAAGAGGAATGCAACCACAACCACAAGAAGAATCCCCCCCCAAATTCACTCAATCAAAGAACCCCCCCAGCAATATATGAGCTTGGCACTTTATGAGTAGTATGTTTACAATTGCCACTTGCCAAAAACAACAAAGTGGTCTTGATCTTGGTAGATGCAAATGCCCAAAATGAGCCACATAATCAAGTACAATTTTTGGCATATAATGAGATCAATCTAATCATAGCACTGAGAATTACATGAAAAATCATGCACTTTCAAAAAAAAATTCACCAAAAAATGTTACCGTAGGAGCAAGATATGAGCTCCTGAAGTTCCCAAAATGAGGATGAAGTAGCAACACCTGTGAGAATATGAAATTTCTGGAAAATCTAGGCACAAAAACCAAAAACTGATTCTACCGTTGCATAGAGCACAAAAAATTATCCCAAATCAAAAAAAATTGCTTGAAAAAAGGATCCAAAATGAATGAGATATCAGCGTTTGAAAATAGACTGCAAAATCAAAATTGCCAACGGAGAAGGGGGGAAAATTTTCAAACTGTGCTGATGTATTGCTGACATCAACAACTTATGAGCATACATTTGACGATCTCCCACCAGTCAAAAGAAAAAAGTGCCTCTGGCCTGAATTTGACACTAGAATATTCCTGTAGAATATTCTCCCTGTCCTGAATTTTTGTCCGTCGATATATATGGGGGCCACGGAAATGTGTGGCTTGGGCTTGGCCACATGTCTCCTACTGGATGACCACGTACTTGCAAATATTTTTCCATTGGGATTTTTGAGTTACTACCAGAATTTTCAAGGTTGGCCTAATTTTTATTAACCCGACCCCGGATTTTGAAGAGCTCACTGGTTATTATCAACTAGATGTCTGATATTTTGAAAGAGGGTGGCCTACGGGATGTATGTGAGGCTGGCTAGCAGCCATGTGGCTTGTCCCTAGGTAGTGGGTATGCTACTTCTGCAGAGAAGGTACAAATAGTTCTACAGACTTGTATAGTCCGCATACTATAATATTTTTTTAAAATTTTTTTGAATTAAAATTTTTGTAGAAAAATCAATGCGATTTTTTCAAATTTTCAAAACATTTCCAACAATAAAATATTTATTTTTCAAAATCATACCGTCGATGGAATGATGACGACCTGGGGGCCATACAGCTCCTGGGCAAATTTTTTTTGCCTCACCGGATGACTTGCTCCAAAATGGACGAATTGACAGTCGACCTTAGGGTTTTTGGCCTTTCTGGACACGATGGTAGGGTCGGATTTGACCCAAAATGCTCCAAAATTGTAGCTACCTTCTAGATCTAGCAACCAAACTTTAACTTCAAACCCTCATAGATTTGGACAAAACAAAAGGAAAAATTGACTTTCTCGAACCTTCCAGATGCAATGGTGAGCTTAGATTTGCACCAGAAAGCTCCGATATGAACCTGCAACAAAGAGCCAAAAATGGAACTCCCCCAAATCTGAGATCTCTCTTCAGAAAAAGACTCTCCAATGGCACCCAACTTGCTCTGATACCATGTTAGAATTGGCTATGGATGCCAAGATCTATGGACCAAATGGAAAGCACAAAAAGAGAGATGACTATGACAAGAATATACTGTATTCAATGTCAATGATATGATATGATTGTTTACAATGAGAGAGACCCCTTGGTTATATAGCCAAGTTGAGAACATAGAAGGGCATAAAATTATGACAAGTGTTGTAATCTTATGACATGAGACAACTATGAAAAGCTATCACTCCACCTAAGGTGGAGAGATAAACACATGATGTGTCCACAAAAGGTGGAAGTGATAAAGTGATGAAATGTCAAGTCCACCAAAAGTGGAAAATTTCCAACAACCTCCTATGTGGTCCCTAAGTAAACTTAACTAAGGTGTAATTATGACCTAGGACAAGGTACAACACATTTAATTACACCAACATGATCTTTACCTCACTTAACCATTCAACAAAATAAATATGCATGAATAGAAAGAACACAATCACAACACCATAACACTAGGATTTTTACATAGAAACATTGTTAGGGGAAAAACCATGGTGGATGGTCAATCCAAAATATAATGTGAGTATACCCAAAAGAAGGTTTACAAAATGGGAATGCACTTGCATTCAAGAACACTGCCTAGAGCTCACTGCTCAAATAAGATAGGCTCACTACCTTACAATGATTTGGATTGAATCCAAAAGAGTGAACTAATAGAATAGAATTTACAATGCTTGATTATAGCTTCGGTTAAGATTTGTAGTCAATCTTTTGTCCTTCTGACTGATTCAATAATTTTGCTCTATTCTACACAAACTCACTTTGCCAAGAACTTTAATGCACAAGTGAAACTGTGCATAATTTCCTAATCACCCTTCTGATGTTTGCAAAACACTACTATGCTTACCACTTCCTCACAAAATGATATAACTAATAACTTATATATATCTGCAATTCTTCATGTGCCAACTCAAGTCATGGACAATTTATGATGCGCACCCACACAAGTTGGCCACAACATAGCTTGGACCCAAAACAAAATTCTTAAACATAAAAAAATTTAAACAATTATTCCTTATACATCCACAACACACCACATTCATTGAGTTAGCCACAATGAGCAAATAAATGGAAAAACATCCTACCAGATCTCCTAACTCATACACTGATTAATGCAACACCAAAAAATTCAATAATAAGATAACATACATGGTTAACAAACTATCCCGGGGATCCACAACTCAAAAAGATGATCCGGTGAAGCAAATAGATCGACATAGTAACCAGATACCCTGTTCTTCATGCTTTCTACCGATAATACTCTATTCTCAACTCCTACTGGTATGACCAAGTTTTGATCTGTAGACCAAAGTAATGACTTCAGATTCCATCAATGACAACATTAGAAGTGATGTACCAATAATCTCCCCCTTTGGCATTGATGCCAACACTTAGTGAAAAATGACAAAGTGTCAAAACTAGTAAGTACACTGCCAAAGTTCAAAATTCCAAAACATAGCTTCTTTTCAAAATACTACTCCCCCTTAGAATGTCAAGGCATTTTTTGTTACACTCTCTCCCCCTTTGACATCAATGACAAAATTGGGAAATCCAAAATTTCAAAATTTCAAGACTGTGCAAACATAACTTGTGACTTATAGAAATTTGAAGACATCTGCAAAGTTATTCTTCAACACACTCAAGTTTGAGTCCCAAAAACTTTTCAAACTTTCCAAAATGGTTATGTGACCACAAAGTAGATAAGACAGAGTTTCTGCAGCTTCAAGATTTACCGGGTCAGGAGTGGCCATAACATCTTTAGCCTCTTTCAATGCATTTACCATAATCTCAATCTTTGGATTGATTAAGACATTACCTGACCTTCCTGTTCACCAACATTACTAGCTAATGGGTCAAAAGCATTAGAAATAGTGACCAACTAGTTCTCAATAGCCTTCACCTTCTTTTCATCTGCTTCATTGAATTTGGACAAGACTAAAAAAGACTTATACATTTTCCCTCCTTCAAACAAAGTATCTTGAACATTTTTCATGTAGGTGGCTGATAGAGTTTTGTCTTTTTCAATCAATTCTTTCAAACTACCTAATCTCTTTTCCTTGAACTCCTTTTGCACCTTAATCAAAGCTGATTTCTCAAAAGATTCAAAGTGAGAGCTTATAGAATTTATCAGCTTCTTTAGCTCATCGAAAGAGGAACCAGACAGATCCATAACATGGCTAGGCATTAATTTCTACAAAATTCTAGATGCAAGGCTTAGCAATTCATTGTCTTCTATGTGAGACTTTAGAATCTTCTCACTGGCTTTGGCTTGAGAAATTGAAGCAACCTTCATCATCTAAATTAGGGACAACGTGGATAGATTGAGTGATCTTTCATCCAATTCAGGATCTAATTCTTCCTGCTTCTCCATCAAAGATCTCTTTCCTGCCTCTACTATGATTTTTTGAACTTTTTCTTCTTCAACCTTGGGTTCTACAAAGACTATTTCTAGATTTCCTTTAGGCACTTCAACCTTTTCAATATGCACCTCCTTCTCCTCAACTAATGCCTCCTTAAGAACTTTAGCTTCCTTAGGTGTCTGTGTTTTCCACTTCAGGAGGAGTCTAGAAATTTTCAACATCAACATTCACTTCCTCATATCTAGTATCCACTTCTTTAGCATTTATCTTATTCTTTGACAAAAACTCTTCCAGAATCTTCTTGGTTTCCTTAACAACATCAATCTCACCAATCATAAGTCTATTCACCCTTGTCTTTCTCTTGAATTCCTTTTTGACCTTTTCAAAGAGTGAATTCATCTCCTCTATTAACATCTCCAGACATAAATCAACAAGAATTCTTTTATTGATGTTCTCTTCTTCTATTTTGGCACTTAACCTTCTAGACTCCAAAATATTATATAGACTCTTGGGCAAGCTAGACATGATTTGAACAAGAACTTTATTGAAAATATTCATATGTTTTATTATGGCCTCTTCAAGAGTCCTTTGACCAGATTCATAAAAACCTTCATACCATTCATAGAGTGGCTTGATATTACCATCTTGACAACTACATTCTCAACTTCCTCAACTAACATACAAGGTTTATCAACTTTTTCCTTTTTCTCTGCTTCTTCTTCTTTACCAAAATATTTTCCTTTGTTTAACTTGGTAGCTTGAGTCCTAGTAGCCTTTATTTCTTTCTTAACTTCTTCTAATTCAATCCCTTCCTCTTCATCTTCAGAATCAACTTCATATGTTCTCATGCTTTTATTCTTCTTTCTTTTTCTGAAAGCCTTGGCTTGAGCTAGCTTGGTTGCAAGGGAACTCCTGGTAGATCTAGTGCGGGGAGATGTTCCCAAACTAGTAGATTCTATTTTTGCTTTCTCTTTTGATTCTTCAGCCTCATCTCTCTTCCTTCTTATTTCTTTCAATTTTTCCACAAGTATGCCCACATTTTTTGCAAAGACTTCTACCTCTTTTCTTACTCTCTTGGCTATCGTGGGCTTTTTCATATCAATATGTACTTGCATACTTTTCTCTACATAAGTTCCAAATCTTTCTTCTCTTGGATCCTGAGGTGAACTCAACAAGTGTTTTGCATACATTTTCAAAATTTTCTCCTCTACTTCGTATCCCATAGGCATGATCCAAATTATTTTGGGATCAACAGTTTCCATATGGCATTGATCAATGTCTACCATGCAATAGATAGTATCTTTGTACTTTTCCATGATTGAGGTAGGGAATCTTTCCCTAGAATGCATAATATTCTAGAAGTTTTCAAAGTATCCCCAAAGGGTGGTATTCTGAGTCTGATGATCACCTAAACCAAACAACATGTTCCTTAGCTAAACAACTACCAACTCATCAATGCACCAACAAACTTTTCCAACTATGGGAACCTCATTCAAGAAGTAGAAAAACAAACATAGCAAAAAATTACCATACTTGAATTTATTATTCTTATCGTTCTTGATTTTCCTGAGATTCTCCATTAACTGACTTTTGAGCAATTCACACAAATCATAGGTTGTGTTTTGTTTTACCATCTCATAGGCTACATAGATAGTAATATATGATTCAAAGTTCTCTCAGCTTGAGTGATAGATCTTATAACCAATAACCATTGATGCAAATTTTACATCTACTACAACAATATCCTCTATTGTCATTTCCCTTTTGTCCCATTGAGCACCTGTTGCCTCAATGACCTTATCATTCTTTACAGACTTCAAAACTGGAACTCTATTGGTGGAATTCAGACCTGTGATTGCACATATAGCCTCTTTTGTGATTTTAAATGGCAAATCTAGCCACATGAATTCTTCATGAACATGGCTCAACACATATTAAACCCATTCATTTTCCTCAAATATTGGAAATTTTTGCAAACTGCGCGAACTTATTTTCCTCTAGGGTTTTAAATTCCAACTTTACAATAAAATCTTCTTGAATTATGTGATGAGAATACATACTCATAAAATGAGAGCTTCCCAATTCTTTGATATTTACATGTATATAAGCCCTAATATCTTCAATGTGTAGGAATCCATATGACACAAATGAAAACACACCTAAGGGCCTTGTCTCTTTTGGGGACAGAACCAAATTTGATCGCAAATCCTCCTTCACACTAGAATCTCTCCACAATTCAACAAAGTTCACTCTAGAGCTCTCTAAACTACTTTCCTCCAAAATGTAAAGTGAAAAATGAGGGAAGAAAATGTTCTTTTATCATCCGCAAACCTAACTCCTTTTTGTTGCAATAAATGCCTTTACCCTAATTCATCTGGTTTCCTATCTTTCATGTTCAAAGACAGATGATTCTTCTACAAATCTCCAAAATTATTCAATACTACCTCCAATTTGTTGAACAACATTTGAAAAACATTAATGCACTTGCTCATCCAGATTCTAGTACCAATCACCAGCAGGAGGTTTAAAAGATTTACTTGACAACTCCCCCTAGGCCAAAGGCCTAAAACTAATTCCCGAAGGGATTGCCAGAAGTTGCTTCTAGTGTTGGCATATTTGCTTCAAAAGAGGGATTCTTCTTCACCCATTTCTTTTGCATTTTCCTTCTAACCACATCAATAGTGACTTTACTTTTTCCCTTAACATCCTGTTGCATGTTCTAGTTTACTAGACCTCTTATGTTCCAACAAAATCTAGCAGTGTGGCCAGATTTGTTGCAGTTGTAGCACACAACATTTCTCTATCCAGGCCAGTTGTTCCACTAATTTTTTCTTGATCTACATTGGTTAGAAATATGTCCAAATCTATTGCATGCATAGCATCTGACATCTCTATGAAATTTATTCATCACACTTCTACATTCACTTGACTTATGTCCATACTTATGGCAATTAAAGCACTGACCTGAAAATGATGGTCCTCTTGTGTTCATCCTGCTCCTACACTAAGAATCCATATGACCAAATTTTTTGCAAGCATAACAAAAGCCATTAAATCTTTGAGCATTTGGTTGTCTTACTTCTAGCTCTAATCATCTGATTTCCTTGCCTAAATCTCCCTTGTCTAGTTTTCTTTTTTCCATATTTGGAACTTTCTCCTTCTTCAAATCCAAGACCTTGCATGTCACCATCAGTCCTCTATCCTTTAATCAGTTCATCAAGTTTGGCTAAGATTGCTTTGAATTTCTTCTTGTACTCATTTTCAACAACAAGTTCATTTCTGAGATCATCAAGCTATTTTTCAAGCACTTCTTCATTGTTTTTAGATTCCTCAAGTTCATTGTCTAATCAACTGCATTGTTCAAACTTCTATTTCAAGGATTGTGCAATATTTTCTTCATTCTTCTTTCTATCCTCAATCTCCTTAGTCATTTTCATCATGATGGATTCCATCTCATGCTTCAGGGCAACATTCTCTCTAGAAAAATTTTCACATTCTTTTGTTTTCTCTTTCAGGGCATGATTGAGTTGTTCATCTTCCATGCTTTTGTTCTTTTGCTTAAGCTAATCACACAACTCCTTCCTTTTCTCCCTTGATTCATTGATTTTTTCTTTCAATGACTGAATGAATTTATCTACACTCTCAAGATTTTCTTGCAACACCCGATTCTCAAACTTTGACTAGTCAAGATCATCAAGGGCCACCATGAGTTGTTGAAGACTGATTGAAAAAATCCTTCCAAGATCTCCCAAAACAGTTAGACTTCTTTTGAGGAACAAACTCTAATACCAATTGTTGGAAACAAGCAACACTAAGAGAAGGGGGTGAATCAGTGTTGTGCAAAAATTTAATTTTATAATTTTGATCTTTACCTCACTTAATCATTCAACAAAAGAAATATGCATGAATGGAAAGAACACAATCACAACACCATAACACCAAGATTTTTATGTGGAAACCCTACTAGGGGAAAAACCATGGTGGATGGCCAATCCACAATATAATATGAGTATACCCAACAGAAGGTTTAGAAAATGGGAATGCACTTGCATTCAGACACACTGCCTAGATCTCACTGCTCAAATAAGATAGGCTCACTGCCTTACAATGATTTGGATTGAATCCAAAAGAGTGAACTAATAGAATAGCATCTACAATTCTTGATTACAATTTTGGTTAAGCTCTATAGTCAATCTTTTTTCCTTCTGACTGATTGAACAATTCTTCTCTATTCTACACAAACTCGCTCTGCCAAAAAAATTAATGCACAAGTGGAACTATGCATAATTGCCTAATCACCCTTCTGATGCTCGCAACACACTGCTATGCTTACCACTTCCTCACAAAATGATATAACTAAAAACTTATATATATCTGCATCAAGGATCTTGTCATTACAAGTCACCCTCCAATAAAATACAAAAAAAATCTTCATGTGTCAGCTCAAGTCATGAACAATTTATGATGCACACCCACACAAGTCAAACACGAAATAGCTTGGACCCAAAAAAAAATTCTTAAACATAAAAAAATTTAAACAATTACTCCTTATACATCCACAAAACACCACATTCATTGAGTCAGCCACAATGAGCAAATAAATGGAAAAACATCCTATCGTATCTTCTAACTCATACACTGATTAATGCAACACCACAAAATTCAATAATAAGATAACATACATGGTTAAAAAACTATCCCAAGAATCCATAACTCAAAAAGATGATCTAGTGAAGCAAACAGATTGACGTAGTACCTGGATACCCTATTCTTCATGCTTTCTGCCAGTAATACTCTGTTCTCAACTCCTTCTTCCAATATGACCAAGTTCTGATCTACGAACCAAAGTAATGACTTCAATTGCCATCAATGAGAACATTAGAAGCCATGTGCCAACACAACTTTGCTATGTAGTTGAACACAATGAAATATCCCAATTGTAGGCTATAATAATTGATAAATTCTTTCCAAGCATAATGAAATTCCGATCTTTTGTTTGTAGTCATTAACTCCAACTCCCACTCCTGCCCACTTGGGCCTTGCAACACCATATGTTTTTCTTTCTCATTTATAAGTTGTGAAACAAATGTAGGAGGAATCCCTCAACCCTCAACCCCTATACCCTCTACCCTATACATTGGACCCTCAACCCTAAACCTTCAACCATGTACCCTCAAACCATTACCCTAAACCCTAAACCCTCTACCTTCAACCCTAAACCATTAACC
>VDFB02193867.1:420786095-420831832 GCA_007258455.2 Sequoia sempervirens
CCTCTCCCTCTCTCCAGACTCTCTCTTTCTCCCTCTCTCTTAGGTTTCTCCCTCCCCCCCTCTCTCTCAGATCTCTCCCTTTTACAACCTACCTAGGTAACTCTCTCTCTCTCCCCCCTCTCTCTATCTATCCCTCCCACCCTACCTAGATAAGTCCCTCTCACTCCACCCCTCTTCTTTCTCTCCCTCTCTTACGTCACTCCCTCCCACACCCTCTCCCTTTCTCAGGTCTCTCACTCACACTCCCTCTCTCTCCCAATCCCTCTCTCTTGCACTCCCTCTCACTACCTATCTTTGAAGTGCAAGGAAAGGAACAGTGCAAAAATGCCTTCCTAATGCAAAATCCTCAAGAGAGAAGTGAAAAAAACCTCATTTAACAATTTACATGCATTTGAGATGCGCATTCAAAGAACAAAAGAAGAGACAAAATAAATCACACATAGAGATAACACCAAATATATGTGGGAAAACCCTTACAGGAGAAAAACCCACCACACCAAGTAAAGTCACTTTGTCTTACAGTAAAATGATTACATACAAAGTTACAGACTTTACTCTTAGATGTTAACTCACAACAGCATAAACATCCCCTTGGTCAACCTCACTCATAGACAATCGTTCACTATATCATCTCACTATTACAATACTTGTAAAGCATACAATGAAATCAATCTCTCTACACCCAACCAACAACCATTAGGGTTTTATTTAATTTTTGTTCCTTCACTGAAAAGCTTCCTCCATCTTGGGTTACACACACCACCATGCAGCATAGATTGGACCACCCAACATTAGATTTTAGTTATAGAGAATATTATTATATTTGCACTCTGTCAACCACCGAGTCAGAATATACATTTAATGCAAATATATCACTTATAGAAAATATAGCTTTAGGCCAATGATTTTTGATTTACAATAGTGATGTAAAACCAACAAATGAAATCATGCCACATGTCGACACGTCACTCATCCATCATATTTGACTATCACACCAAACTGTCGGTCATTCCTTGTGGTCTCCACCGTCCACCGTGCAACCTCTTGACAACCAAAAGACCCTTGAGGTATGGTTATATCATACACTACCTCTAGAAGGTGAGAAGCTCCCACAGTATGGCAGTATACACCACACTATTGCCTGACAGGTTGAAGACACCTGCGGTATAGAAGTAACCATACTACCGTGTCTTAGCTTGAAGACTCCTGTGGTATGGTAGTATCCACTGCACCACCGCTAGCCATCTAGGAGACCCCCGCGGTATGGTGGTATCACCGCACTACTGCTAGCCATCTAGGAGACCCTCACAGTATGGCGGTATCACCTTACTACTACTGGCCATCCAAGAGTCCCCCATGGTATGACAATATCGCCGCACTATCACTAGCCATCCAGGAGACCCTCTTGGTATGGTGGTATCACCGCACTATCGCTAGCCATTTAGGAGACCCCCACGGTATGGCAGTATCACTACACTATTGCTAGCCATCTAAGAGACCCCCGTGGTAAGGCGGTATAAGCATGAACACAAGGGGAAATCTTCCAGGTCTTTAACAGAGATTTAAGCCAACAAGTTGAGGCACATTTTCCAACAAGCTCCCACTTGACGAAGACTTATTGGCTTCCTCCAAACTTGAATTTAATGAAGATCATAGGCCCCAAGGCCCACCAAACTGGCACACCACCTGAACTTGTCTATGCTCATGGGATTTGTTAATGCATCAACAAAATTCTCCAAAGTATCCACCTTTTCCAAATTAATATTTCCATCATCCACCATATCACAAAAATAATGATACTGTACATCAATGTGCTTCTCCCTAGCATGGAAAGTGGTATTTTTAGCCAAATAAATAACACTCTGATTGTCACAGAAAATTGTAACCTACCCTACATTAAATATGAAATCTAAACATAAACACCTAAGCCAAATGACTTCTTTGTAGGCATGTGTTTCTGCCATATATTTTTCCTTTGTAGTAGTTAAAGTGACTACAACCCATCGCTTGCTCATCCAACTCACTGCTCCACCAATAACATGAAGATGTATCCATTGGCAGATCTTCTACTATCAATGTCCCCTACCCAATCAGAATCCACATAACCACAAATGCTAAGAAATCTTTGTGATCTCTATGAGTTTTCCATGTTAACATAGAGAAAATTTTGAGGTACCCTTCAAATATTTGAAAACCCTCTTCACAACATCCCAATGCAGCCTTCCTGGATTAGCCATAAACTGACTAAGAACTCCCACTACTTGGGCAATATCTGGCCTAGTACATACCATTGCATACATTAAACTACCAACAACACTTGCATATGGCACTCTGGTTATGTCTTCCATCTCGATGGGAGACTTTCGACAGTCTTCAATAGATAGCTTCATTCCTTGCAACATGGTAACAACTAGCTGCTTGCAATCGATCATTGTAAATCTCTCTAGGACAATATTGATATACTTAGTTTGGCTGAGCCAAAACTTTCCACTTCCTCTATCCCTTTTTATTTCCATCCCTAGAATATACCTTGATGCACCTAGATCTTTCATTTTGAACTTTGTAGACAACTGAGACTTAAGATCATAAATCATAGTCTTACTATTTCCTATGAACAACATATCATCCACGTATAGAGTAATAATAAGCACCCGATTATTTTTAGTTTTGTAATACACACAATAATCAGATTTTGATCTCACAAATCCTAATGACAACAAAAAAGTGTCAAAATTTTGGTACCACATTCTAGGTGATTGCTTCAAACCATACAAAGATTTATTTAAATTGCAAACTATGATTTATTTACCTTTTTCAACGAAGTACTCAGGCTGGGACATATAAATTTTTTCTTCTAGCTCTCCATGGAGAAACACTGTTGTAGACACGTAAAATATACTGATTGACATTGCACATCTGATCCCGAACACTAACACCATTTCATCCTAAATCATCCCCCAGTCTAACCATTTCATCGAATACCTTTATTTGATTAAATTCATCAATGTTCCTCTCTTAATTAAATAAATAATTTATCTAATTAAGTCATCCTTTCTTGTTAATTAAATCAAACAGTCTGATTTAATTATCCCTATTTATTTAAATAATTAATTTTATTTGATTAAATCTCTAAAGTCTATCCATTAAATTAAATAAATTAAAACCTTATTTAGTTTAATCTGACATCATCTCCTTGGTGAAATAAAATAAAAATCTTTATTTAACCTCGAAATAATATTCTTCTAATATTTTGATTTAAATCAATCCATAAATCTAATTCAATATGTCACATCATTCTAATCTCTCATTAAATTAATTAACTATTACCTCTAAAAATTGCACCCTATGCAAAGTTATAAAATTGAGCTTTCTAGAGAAACATGGGATCATTTCAAGGTTGTGGGTTACCTAAAGTTGAAATGAACCTTCGGAGAAGGTTGGCTTACTTTGGTGTCACCTATACTATCAATTCTATAAAGGGAAAGGGAGAAGGAGTACATGTAAATTAAACTAACTAAGGTGATACACCGAATTGATGAGATTAATGGAATACCCAGACTTCGCTTGAAAATTGTCGATGATCATAAGGATACACATCAAGTTCTATGAGCTACACATCAACATATCACAAATAGGTTTGATACACACACTTTTTCAATAAAGGAAAAGACTTTCACATAATAGAATCTATGTGTGATTATGTAAACATAGCTTTGTGATTCATACAATGTTTCTTTTAACAAAGGAGGGCATGAAACACCAAATAAAGTTATAAAGGAATAAAAAAAATTCACAAGATAACTTGATTATTAACTTGAAATTCACAACACTTTGCAAGAACAGTAATGGAAAACTGAATTATCAACAGAGGCCAAGGCAACTCTGTCCTTTATATTCCAAAAAAATCGAAGTGAGTTACAAAGCATACACCAGCTGAGGAAGGATTGCTAAAAATCACTAACTCTTTTGAATGCATTATCCGAACTCCTTCCAAAAAAGGCAAAAAATGCCTTATATACAAAATATTTCGACCCCTTAGGGCTTACAAAAAAAATATTTGACTCTAGATAGCTCTCTCCTTAGATCTTTTGATTGAAATTAATTATGTACCCTGCATGTCCATGTCGGTGAAGAGTCATTCCCCGGAGAAGCCTTTAGATCTTTTGTAGCTACCAAAAACATTTACTTATGTTCCTCATGTCCTCTTTAAACCTCTTCAGCTGAGCACTTTGAATGCTCCTGAGCTTAGAATAGATACATGTTACTTTTCATTCCGTTGATGTTCTTCATCCTGGTTAGACTACCACGGCTTGCTTTTAGATCTCTCTAATTGGTCGAGTATACTCCACGTAGATTCTTCGAGCGGTCAAAAGCTCCTCCTATAGAATCGCATGTCAGTGAGACACTAATCGTGTCTCCTCGATGTGATTAAATCTTCATGTGGTTATCAACATAGCTTGAAACTATTGATCGGAGCTCCTGTCGAGCCCAAAAGTCATACCGATATCACCTCTATGGTCGCCAAGACAATCGCATTCAACCAGAAAACATGGCAAACTCTTCTCATCTTCTATCAGCGAAAGTATAATGATGTCACCCCAAACACACTCCACTCCACCGAGCTCCACATGTCTTTCGATGAGACATCGGCAAGTCGGGAAGACTTCATGGCGAGCTCTTAAGGGTCATACCGATGCACAAGATGTCATTGAGACCCCAACCTGTCGATAAGACATCATACTAAGTGTAAAACCTCCTCCTGAAATCTCCTCGAACTTAATATTACAAACCATATCGGTAAGAGTCTGTTGATGTCACCCTGATGCATTTTGCTTTACCCAAGCTCCAGTCCTTCATTAAGACCCTATCAGGTCGGCAAGACTCTCAGTGAGGCCTCCTTGCTCCAGTGAGAGCTCATTTCATTTTGCTTCGGCAAGAGAAACATTCATCGGCAAGAGGTCATAGTAGCTTCATTAGTCATGCCAAAATCGCTTTCCATTGCTAAGACCACACCATGTCGATAAGACATCACTCTAATGGTCAAGTGCTACACCAATGTCATTTATGTTGGGGAGACCTTCTGCTAGTCAGTGAGACCTCCTAGTGAATACACAACATTATATCGAAGTCAATCCACTTCGGCAAGACCTCAAAAAGTTGCTAAGACCTCATGGCCAAAGCCTCAACTCCCGATGAGCTCAGACCATTCCTCGTTGAGACTCCTCGTCGGTCGGTGAGACCTCTTAGCAAACTCAGCTCCTTTCCTTGAGCACAACATTTCTTTCAGCGTGAATCCCATCGGTCAGGAAGACTCCACGGTGAAGGAAAAACACTACATCGAGCCCCCCTTTTTTGTCAGCAAGACCACCCTAGGTCAGGAAGACATCTCCCCAAAAACATGATCATCCGCTGAGCTCCCATCTTGTCGTTGAGACCTTGGCCTGTCGGCTAGACCTCATGCCGAAGGTGCTTTGCTTTGGAAAAGTTTTATTTCAGTCAGCATGACTTTTCTTTATCGCTGAGACATCTCAGCGAACTCAATCTCCTCCACCAAGATCATTTAGATTTGGGGATACCTCTTAACTTTGGCGAGACCCCATAGTGAAGATCGCGTGCTTTGTCGATGCTGCCTCCTTTCAACGAGACCACATCCCATTGATAAGACATGTTGGCGATGATGCTTCCATTCAGTGAGGCCTCTTGTTGGTCAGTGAGACATCATGATGGTCTTGGCGACTTTCTCCTTAGAGTATTTTCATGTCAAACCTTCCTAGGGCAGGCTCTCCAACTGAGCTCCCTGTGACCTAGCACCAAATGTAGGATTTTTTTCCTTGTTGTGAATGTTTCATTTGGCCTCTCGAAGATCTATCACATGATTTATCCTACCTGATTGAGCCTGTAGGTGAAAAATAGGCAACATTTCTAGTGACCTTTGCTGGATGTTTGCCTGCTAAACATGAGAACCAATAGCAAAAGCTTGTCCATTGGGCATGGAGTCATTAGGAAGCTTAGGAAACAAATAAAACATCAGCTTTGCACATGGTTGCAATTTGCATGAGACTTATAGAACATAACAGGTTGCTAAAATGACAAAGCAGAAGAACAAAAAGAAACTATCCACTGCACTGGAACAACACTTATGGAAAACATAAAACCTTTACCTACTATGTACAATAGAGGAACTCGTCAGACCTGAAAACAAGGCTTGAGGTGTATCCCATTGACTGGGATAGGAAGTACTTCACCTTCCGTTGTGGCCAATTGATAACCATTGTGTTCTTTGCAGTCTCTGATGATAAATGGACCCATCCACATGTTGTCAAACTTTGTGTGATGGCCTGACCCACTCTTTAGAACATCCCATTTGAGAACAATGTCACGCTCTTTAAAATCCTTGGTTGTAGCTTTCTTGTCAAATGTTCTCTTTGTTTAGAGCTAGTGATACTCCAAAGCTTTCATTGCTCTATCTCTCACTTCCTGGAGCTCCATGAGCTCTATATATCTCACGGACATTGGGTCCTATTCCTCAAACATTTCCAACTGGTGGACAATGTCTAGAGCTGGAAGCTCTACAGATAAAGGTAACCTAGTCTCCTTACCATAAATGAGCACATATGGTGAATTACCAATAGACCCCTTAGGAGTCACTCTGTCTACCCAAAGTGCATACTTTAATTTAATGTGCCAGGTCTTTTTATTATCCTCCACTGTTCTTTTGATAATCCTAACGAGATTCTTATTTGTTCTTTCAGCTAAACCATTACCTCGAGGGTAATAATTTGAGGATGTATTCAAATGAATGCCATGTTTAATGGCCTAATAAGTTACTCTTAGACCTACAAATGCCAGAGCATTATCAGATATGACAGAGTTAGGAACTCCAAATCTGGTGACTATATCCTCATAAAAACTCAAAACTGAAGACTCTTTTGCTTATTTCAAAGCTATTTCTTCTATCCACCGTGTGAAGTAGTCTATAGTAGTGAGCATCCACTTGTGACCAGTACTAGAAGGTGGATTTATTCGCCCAATGAAGTCAATGCCCCATCTCATGAAGGGCTGCTCCACTTGAATTGGATGTAGAGGCATAGCAAGCAACTTTTCTTTTCCTACAAACAAGGCACATTTGATACACTTTCTTGACCAAGCATATGCATCCTTAAATAAGTTGGGCCAGTAGTAACCAGCACTCATGATTTTCCAAGCATTTTTCCTTGGAGAAAAATGACCCCCTGTAGGTCCATCATGAAATTCATGAAGTACCTTTTCAATTTAATCACTGTGAATACATCTTAACAGAACACCATTTAGATCCTTTTTAAAAAGAACATTATTTACCAGCACGTATGGTATGGACTGCAGTTTGAAGTATCTTCTTTTGACTCTGTTCAAACCTAATGGACACTCACCAGTTTGTAAAAATTGGGTCATGTCTTAAACCCAATTAATTGTTACCACATGCACATCATCTTGAGCATCCTGAGACTCATTTGTATTAGCAAACACAACATCCTTTCCTAAATTATTTGCACTGCTTGACCTTCTTGCAAACTATTCACAAAGACCTTTATCTCTAACCAGTTTGGTAATTTTGATATCCACATCATATTCCATAACCTTAGTGATCCACCCTGCTATTTTTTCATTCAGATCTTTATTCAACAAAAATTCTTTCACACTTGAGTGTGCAACTAAAATATTAATCTTATTGTTTGAAACTAGAGGCTTAAACTTCTTTAGGCTTCTGATCACAGCAAGAACATGTTTCTCAATGAAAGTATACCTCTCTTCATAATCAACAAGTACTTGGCTAAAGAAAGTTATGGACTGTTCTAAATTATCATTATTTTTTTGAACCAGCATTACAGAGATTGAACCAACACTACCAAAAGCATACAAAAAGAAGTCTCTAGAGAAATCCAGATTTACCAGTGTCAGAGCTGATGCTAAACCTTCCTTGATTTCTTCAAAACTATGTTTCGCTTCTCCAATCCAACTGAAAACTGCATTCTTCTTTAACATAGCTGTCAAAGGTTGTAACAAGTTTGCGACATCTGGGATGAACCTTCTCAGAAAGTTGATTCACCCAAAAAAGCTCTGCAGACCCTTCTTGTGAATGGGTAATGGAAATTCAAGTATGGCTTTAGCTCTTTCAAGGTCAATAGTAATTCCATCCTTTGATACTATATGGCCTAATAGTTTACCTTCATGAACTACAAAAATACTTTTTGTAGGATTGAGAGATATACCAAACTCTCTGTATTTTTCAAAAACTTGTGTAGATAGGTTTAAATAAAATCAAAGAGTTTAAATTGCATTGAAGAAAATAAACAAATTAAATCCTATCAAGCACCATGAAGTACAAACTAGAATGAAAAATAAAAAAATAGTAAACAAATAACATGCAAACCGATTTTCAAACTAGTGTTGATTGATCTCCATGGCTCTTCTCCACCTGCACAAGGATGCAAGATTTCGAAGGTTGATTGTAGAGAAGGAATGTTGGTTGCTCAAATTCTGCAGCATAACAACCTGATGAAGATGATAGAAGATTTGATCAGAGAATGATTTTGACAGAGTGAGGATACTTAAGAATCAACCCCCTAAATGAATTGTGAGAGGTTGTATTTATAGATTTTTCAAAAGCTTCCGATTGGTTGTCTCGATTAACGGTTGTGATAATTCTTGGTAGATTGAACGGTTGAAGAAAGATGAAATTGAAGAGAAAATAAAAGAACCCTAAAATCAAGATTTTTCTATTTTATTATGAAAGAGGAAAAAGAAGAGAAGATAAGAAATCATCTTTCTTTAAAAGAATTAAAGAAAGATTTAAAGCTGATAAATAATTAATTAAAAAAATCAATTATTTATTTGTGGAGGACATTCAGCTTTTCTTAATTAAAGCTTTTAAAAGCAGAAGAAAGCTTGTGGTGGGAGAAGAGCTTTAATCATGTTTTATTGAAAAAAAGCAGAATATCTCATAATTAAATAAAATATTTAATTATGATATGAGAAGATTGCACAATTAGGTTAAAATACCTAATTTTGATTTGGAAAGAAAGCATAAGATATTTTTAATTAAATAAGATTTATTTAATTAAATCACTTTTATGAAATTAATTAAATGAAACATTTAATTAATTAGAAGAAGAATTAAAATAGAAGAAAGGGGAAATATTTAAACTTAATTAAATCAAAGATTTAATTTAAATTCAAAAGTGGATAATTAATTTAAATAAATAGAATATATTTATTTAATTAATTAAGTGGACATATGAAAATAATTAAATAAGATAAATTTATTTAATTATGACAGAAGAATAAGATGAATGAACAATATAATTAAATTAATTAAATTTAATCATATGTAGAGGATTTTAGAAAACTAATTAAATAATAAATATTTAATTAATTGCTAGGATTATAGACATGACCATTTTTATGCGTATACATTTTTCCCCTCTTTGAAGTGATGTTCGAGATGATGAGATTTGTGTCGAGTAACATCATTTCAAAGAAATTAAGGTATGGATAGAGGAAAATGGATAATGATATAAAGATAGGATGATGACAGAATGATGATGCCCCCTCGAGAGGATAGGCGGGTTGAACAAACACGGGTAGGCTCTCGAAATGAAATGATAATGATAGATAGGATGATGCAAGATAGAAAGTGGATGAAGGAGATGAATTATATGTTATGCTGCAATGAAAGATGAGCAACCATGATGTTTGATATAGCACCAGACGTTATGCACCAAGGTATAAGGACCAAGGTGACGATGTGTCTCATGCCCCAGCGTAATACAACCTTGTCTAGACGTATGAGGAAAGAGGCTTAGAGCATTAAAGTCCTAATGCACAAAAGGTATTATGTGACCTTAGATGCAATGGATAATGCAAAAAGATATTCCAACACACACAAGATATGAATATTAGCTGGAATGATATGGATTTGATACAAATGCAAGATAAAATGATAAAACACACAAGCAAGCAAGCAAGCATGCACAAATGATACAAAAACAAACAAGGAATTGCCCCCGTCAAGCTGTAAACCGTTGATTGATTGATTGATGTTGAATTGGATAACTTTGCTTCTCGCGATTGAAAAACAAAGAGTAGATGTGGATAGTGTTGTCATTGTTGGGAAGCGATATATCCCTAGAGCAACACAAGGATGATGATAATTGATTGGTTGATTGGTTGATTTGGTTTACGACAAGATTAGGATCAAGACCAAAGGATGTGATTGGATAATTTGACAAGATTGATCGACTTGATTTGTATGAATTAAGGATTGACTTGCATTTGGATATTTGCTTGGAATGTTTGAAGATGATTTGATTGATTTGAAGAAACTATTTGTAAGGAGATGATGATTGATTGGATGATAGGATGTGATGAATTGAATAGAAGAATTGATGTGATTGGAATGATTTAGGTTGAAGTGATTTGATTAGATAATCGATTGATTGAATTGAAGAATTGATTTGATTGGAATGATTGTGATTGAGTGGATTGGTTGCAATGGTTTTGATGAAGATGATTGATTTGGTGGAATGGTTGAATGATTGGATAGAAGAATTGATGTGATTGAAATGATTTTATTGCTTGGATTTTTGTTGGATATTTGATTTTTTTGTATTTTTTCAGGACTTTTTCTGATTTTTTTGTATTTCTGAAATGTTTTGATTTTTTGGAGTTTTGAAATGTTTTGATTTTTTGGAGTTTTGAGATGTATTGATTTTTTTGGACTTTTGAAATGTTTTGATTTTTTTTTGGACTTTTGAAATGTTTTGATTTTTTTGGATTTTTGAGAATATTTGGAGGTGTCAAAGGATGAAAATTTGAGTAGCCTTTGTGCTAGATACCAATGACAAGGGGAAAACCAAGGCTAGGTGCAAGGAGATAAAGGGGATTGATGGATGAAAGGGTGGGTGATGGGATAAGGGATAAAAGGTTCATGATATATGGATGGATGGAAAGGATAAGTCATAGTGAATTAGATGGATGTATGCATCATAAGAGAGCAAGGATGTGATTTCCAAAGACTATGTTGCATAGGAATAACATGCCCCATTCTAGGTACAAGACTTAGGATTTTCTTGACAAAGCTTATGGCAATAGGATAATGATAGGCTTGTTTGGAAGGATGAGGTATATCAAAAGATATCCAAAACATGTTTCAACATTTTTCCCCTATATCTTCATCAAGATCAAAAGAAGAAGGGTGGATGAATGGACTCTATATAAGAGGTATGTATGATGGCTAAAGATGGTAGGTAAGATGGAAATGATATGACATGAAAATGATAGGTTGGATAGATAAGACATTGTGCCCCCAAGTGTAAGTGACATAGAAGATCAACCTATGCATGATGCCTATTTGCTAGGTTTTCATCATGGTACTTATCCAGGGCACCTGTGTACCAGGTTTTCACCATTGGATAAAGGGATTTCTCTTTACTTTTTTTATTATTATTATTATTTTTATTTTTTATTTTGAATTTTTGGATAGGAGAAGGTGAATATGGATAGGAGGGAATCAAGTGTCTAGTTCCGTGAAAGGTGATAGTCCAACTGGATATGGATGTCATTGCATGGACCATGTCAAATGCTCATAGATGTTGGTAAGGGATGACATGAAAGGGATGGATTAGGTAGATGGCGGTTTATGAAAGGCTTATGGAAGAATGGATGAGGAATAGTGAATGATGATGTGGATTGAATAGGACTTGTAAAAAAAGATGGATGAAAGGTTTATGCAAAAGCATGGACCATAGGAAGATGGTGGGGGAGATATGTGGGATAGTAGTTGAAGGATGAGGAGATGGAGGTATGTGGGATTGTTGTGAAATGGAAGGGAACCATGACCAATGGTTGCACACATTGTGATAAACGTTGAAGCTTTTGATGTGGATGGGGTGTAGGAAGCAATGGAGATGTTTGCTTAGGAGGTGGTGGATGAAGTGATTTAGGTACCCACATAGACTTAGTATTTTTATGATTTTTATTTTGCTTGTGGGTTTTAGGAATTTGAGACTTTTGAATGGAATGAGAATGTGGGTGGAAGTGGATGGTTGGGATTTTTGTGATGTAAATGCCTCATTTAACTTGATTTCTTTTTTCTTAGGTACCCAAACCATTTTAGTTTTGGCCTTTACTTTTGGAGGTATGGGCTTATATACTTTTTTGGATGTATTTTGATTTGAATTTTTGTATTGATGTCCTAAGGCATGAGAACCCTTAGGATTTTTGACTTTATAGGTAGAGGCATTGGAATTCTTGCTTTTGAATCCCATGGATATGGTGGAATGGGTGGAAGCTTCATGTTCATACACTGTGTGCATTTGTTGGTCATGATTAGGAATGTTAGGGTATTTATGGATGGAGGGATAAGGGGATTGGATAATGGGGATATTAGGTGTTGGGAGAAGTGGAGGTAGATTAGATGGAGGTATATTAGGAGTTGGAAGCAATGGTGGCAGATTTGATGGAGGGATATTAGGAGTTGGAAGCAATGGTGGAAAATTTGAGGGTGGAAGGTGTATGGTCACATGCTTTTGACATTTGTAGGATGATGGAGGGGGAATGGCAACATATGTTTTAGGGATACGATAGGCTTTATGATGGAAAGTGGTGGACTTAGGATGGATGGAGGAAGTACCAACATCTTTAGGTTGTTGTCCTTGGGGTATATGCCCATGGCCATAAGAGCATGGAGGGACTTTGACATGGATGGGCTCCAAAACATCTCGTTCATGAAGGTCTAGAACTTTACCTTGGTGGTTCATGTTTTGGAGTGTGCAATGGACAATGGGACTAGGTGTAGGTAGAACACTAGACACGAGTTCCCTCTTGGATGGAGAAGATGAAGCAAGGGAAGATAATGGTTTTTGTTGTTCTAAGGAGGAACATTCATGAATGAGGGTGGAAAGACCACTAGGATAGGATGGAAGAATTACAATGGGGTCGATCGTGGGTGATGAAGGATCAGTAGGATCTTGATTAGCATTGTGTTCACTTAGATCCAAGGTACTTGTTTGATCTTCTATGTTGGCTCGGGAGGCATATGTCTCATCAAGGGAAGTGGATTTTGATAGATCATGGATAAGACTAGGTGGAGGTGAATTTGGAATATCTTTCTCATGGATGGGTATAGGATCAAGTTGCTCATGCATAGGCTCTTCGTCATTATAGATATCATCTTGATCATAAAAATGATATAGATTATGGATAGGTTGGGTGAAAATGATTTGATCTTGATTAGGACTAGGGCTTGATGTTTCCACATGCTTGAGAGTAGACTCTTGATATAACTCTTGGGTTTCTTGAATGGAAGTGGAAGGGGATTTCTCATGGAGAGACTTGGCATGTTCTTGATGGTCAACAACATAGGAGCATGAAAGAGGGTGACTTGAACTTATGACATGAGACTCTTGAATTGACTCAAGGGGTTGTGGATGACATGGTTGACTTGAAGGACTTGGCATGACGTTTGAGGACTCTTTTGTTTGTTCAAGTATATGTGTTGGAGGACATGGTGATGTTTGATTCCTTGCTTGTAGCCCTTGGGTCACATCCTTTGGAGGTGTAGGGGTGGAAGGTGTTGGCTTAGGGTTTTGGTTTTGATTGGATGACGGTAAGGGTGCATGATCTAGATTGGTATTCCCCTTGTCAATGGTTGCATTAAGACTTAAAGGCTCTTGATTTTGTTGCAAAGGTGGACTTGGGCTCCTATGTTCTTGTTGTGATATTGATGGATGTGTTGATGTGGCATTGAAATGCAAAGAAGTAGATGGATTAGATTGGTCAATTTTATTTGATGGCTTAGATTTGGGCTTCCCAAAAAATTCAAGAATATTGAATTTGGATGATGTTGTTTTTCGTGATGTGGATTGATAGGTTGATGTGGAATTGTCATTCAAAGAAGTGGATTGATTAGATTGGTATGAGGTGGAAAGGGATGACACATTAGGTTGAGGTGGAATTGGTTGATAATGAATGGATAGGGGATGATGTTGTGGTTGTTGGATTTGACATGTGGCTAGGAGGTATTGGGCTTGAATTACGAGGTATTGGATTTGAGGGGACTTATTTGCTTGAAGTTCTTGTATCATGTTATGGAGTTTGTGAATGACTTTTTTGGGCAAAGGTTTTTGAATTGTTTTAAGAGTGTGAAGCATGTGAACAAACTCTTGTGCCATATCTTCCCATGTTTCCATGGTGTAAAATGATGTTGATTGGATTAAAGAGATTATGATGATTAGGATATGATATGGAATGACAAGATTGTATGATTTGGATGATGTGGCAAGTGTTTATTGGAAGTTTGACTTGGGCACTATCAAACACAATATTTCACATGTAAATGCATGAACACACACACCAAGCACAATGATAAGTTTGTCTTACAAGATTAGATGTTATGATTAAGCAAACACTTGAATACACAACAGCAAGCCTTATGACTAGTCAAGTGGGGTATGGCCAATTAGGTCTCAAGTGAGTTTTCACAAGGTTGACTAGGGATGATTTTGAAAGAAAAATTTTACCAATAAGCCAGGAGAAAGGGGTAAACCACCCTTCACCTTCACTTCCCAAAGGTATAAAGTTCTTTGGGGCTTAGCTTAGAGTGACAAGATTCCAACTTCCAAACAAGCGTGTCTTTCGATTCACACTTTGATTGAGGTCGTCCCTTGGAGGGGTGTGTGCTCCAAGCAGGCCTCCTAAAAAGGGTTTTGACAAAAGCGAACCAAGTAAGGTGTTTTGGAAGACACCCACTTGATTCACGCTCACAGTGATTAATTTCCCTTTAGAAAATTGAAATGTTTAGAAAAAAACAATGAAGCACTCGTTCTTTTTAGATCCCAAATCAAGATGTGATGGAAGACAATGATTAATTTTAGACCCAATTTTTGAAATGTGATTGAAGACAAGATTTTTTTTTAACCAATTGCAATGATGTGATCAAACAAGATTTTATTTTATGTCCCAAATTGAAAGATGTGACAAACAAGATTAAGAGATGAATGATGAAACAAGTGCACCTGGTTATTTTTGTTTTCCAAATTTTTGATGTGAATGATATTGCTGCTACTAGAGCTCCTTATGATCACCTACAAGATAAAAAAACAATATTATAATGCAGCCAAAGAAAAGAAAAAGAAAAGAAAAAGACAAGTTCATCAGAAAATTTCAATTTCAAATACTTTTGACAGAGCCGAATTATATTTTAGTATTTTCACAATTTTTTGATCTGAAAAATAAAAAATCAAAGAAGAGACCCCTACTAATTTTCTGAGAGCTTTCCAGAAATGTAAAGAAGTAAGAAAAATTCCCTGTTTTGCTCTCAGAATCGCGGATTTATGAAAACCATACAGAAAACGAAGATCGAACTTTTTCGCATTGTATTTGACTTCCAAACTAAATCTGTAAAACATAGACACCCATTAGAATTTCATGAGCTTTCCAAAAAGGTAAAAATTTCTGAAAAATTCATCGATTTGCGTCCAAAAAGTCAATTTTATGAAAATACTTAAAATCACAATAACTTCCACAAAAATAATGATAAACCCTCGATTTTTTTATTGTAGCCTCTTGAGATGATGTACAAAGTTCTTTAAAAATATTGTAAAAAAATTCGTAGCTGTGTAGAAGATATGAAGAACTTTGTAAAACCTGCAGTTTTGTCTAAAAATTGTCAGATCTGCAAAACAAAGTTAGTAAAAACACACCAAAAATACATTACAAAGTCTTGTATGCACTTAAACCCTTATTTGCCTCTGAGAAAACGGATTCCTCTAAAACAAAATTTTTGGTGGGATTTGTGCAGGACTGGGACCTTGGAGTCTGGAGAGCACTTTGGAATGATGGTAAAAATGAGACAGGAGGAGCCCCACCAGTCAAAGTATGAATTTGTAGATAGGTTTAAATAAAATCAAAGAGTTTAAATTGCATTGAAGAAAATAAACAAATTGAATCCTATCAAGCACCATGAAGTACAAACTAGAATGAAAATAAAAAAATAGTAAACAAATAACATGCAAACCGATTTTCAAACTAGTGTTGATTGATCTCTATGGCTCTTCTCCACCTACACAAGGATGCAAGATTTCGAAGGTTGATTGTAGAGAAGGAATGTTGGTTGCTCAAATTAAACGGCACGATGAATGATAGAAAGATTTGATCAAGAATGATTTTGAGTAGGATACTTAAGAATGGCCCCTAAATGAATTGTGAGAGGTTGTATTTATAGATTTTTCAAAAGCTTCCGATTGGTTGTCTCGATTAACGGTTGTGATAATTCCTGGTAGATCGAACGGTTGAAGAAAGATGAAATTGAAGAGAAAATAAAAGAACCCTAAAATCAAGATTTTTCTATTTTATTATGAAAGAGGAAAAAGAAGAGAAGATAAGAAATCATCTTTCTTTAAAAGAATTAAAGAAAGATTTAAAGCTGATAAATAATTAATTAAAAAAATCAATTATTTATTTGTGGAGGACATTCAGCTTTTCTTAATTAAAGCTTTTAAAAGCAGAAGAAAGCTTGTGGTGGGAGAAGAGCTTTAATCATGTTTTATTGAAAAAAAGCAGAATATCTCATAATTAAATAAAATATTTAATTATGATATGAGAAGATTGCACAATTAGGTTCAAACACTAATTTTTGATTTGGAAAAGAAACATAAGATATTTTAATTAAAAATAAGATTTATTTAATTAAATCACTTTAAATTGATAAAGTAGGCATTTAAATTGAGTAAGAGAGAAAGAGAGTAAAATATTAGAAGAAAGGGGAAGATCTTTAAACTTAATTAAAATAAAGATTTAATTTAAATTCAAACAATTGATAATTAATTCTACAAATAAATAGAATGTATTTATTTAATTAATTGGTGGACATATAAGAAATAATTAAAATAAGATAGAATTTTATTTAATTATAATGAAGAATAAGATGAATAGACAAATATAATTAAATTAATTGTTTAGTGTATCCATGAAAGTTTTAGAAAACTAATTAAATAATAAATATTTAATTAATTGCCAGGATTATAGACATGACCATTTTTATGCGTATACAACATGTGATGAAAAAAGAGGAAAAAAAGATGAAGGAAAAAGAGAAAACAAAACAAATAGATGTGGATCAAGAAATAAAAGAGTTGAGGAAAGCTTTGGAACTAATGATGGAAATTCAAGAAAATATGGAAGAAAGAGCAAAGATTGAGATACAATAGTTAGCAAACTAGGAGCAAAGTTGGAATTTACCAGTTAAGAAGATAGTAATGTGGCCTATCAAGAAGATTGTTCAAGAAAGAAGACAAGTGGGAGCAACAAAATCAGACATTAAGGAGTCCTTGATTGAAGAACAAAATCCACAAAAAGAGGAAGAGGTAGCTAATAAAGTGGCAAGTAAACATATGACTATTGTAATAGTAGTTAGGATTGATCAATTTCCATTAGAGGTTCAAGATTTGTTGCAAGAACATGTTGATGTGGTAATAGATGATGTTTCAAGGAAAAATATCAGTTCTCATGCAAGGTTTCTAGAATGGGAAGACAAAGCTTTCAAGGTGATTGAAAACACTCCACATTTGTAGTTGGAGTATGAGGGTGTAGCCTACTTTATGTTTCCATTGATTAGGAAAATTGGTGAAGATGAAGTTGAGTGGCATAATTTCAAGAAAAAGGGTCCATACCCTATTTTCCAAATTGAAAAAGATGAAGGAAAGGTTGTTGATTGTGTTCGAACCCTTTTCCCAGTACCTACAAAACAACATGAATAAACGAGTTAGACAAGGAATTACAAGCTAAAAGAAGGATTCCCCATGAAATCCATTTGCAAACTCAACATAGGAAAGAAAATATTGAAGAACACAAAGCAAATAACAAAACTAGATTTAATCCTAATTAAAAAAGAAAACTCTTGATCCCATGGGGGAATTGGTGCCAATTTGATGTAAAAATTGGCCCTTTCCCAATTCCTATGATTGCAAGCTTCGAATGTTGAAGAGATTGATCCACTTTTGATGATGAATGGTGAGAACTCCAAGCCAAATCTGCAAAAAGCCTAGCTACTAATTCAAATGATGGATGAGAATGGCTAAGTATTTTAGCATGGTAACTTTGCTTGGATTGTGGATGATAAAATGAGGAGAGAAGCTCTTCATTTATAGGATTTCAAGATGGCTGAATGCCCAAATTTGAGCAATGTGGGACTAACATTCATCCAATGATATGGTGCCACTTGTCAAGCTATGCATGGATGATGGATGTGCAAGATTTGGGGTTTGTGCCAATAAATGCCAATATTTGAAATTCAAATTTGTTTAAATGACATGTAAGAGGGAAGGGAAAATGCAATAAATGCCACTTGGCTCAAGGCAAAGGACATGTAAGAGGTTTTAAATGCCTTGCTGGATGTACATGTTGACTTAGAATTTTTGAATTCAAATTGAGAGAATATTCCAAAAAGATGCCATGTGAGGAAAATAGAGATTTAATAAATGAATTAAATCTATTTTCATATGCAACTTGCATTATCTAAAGGATGTGACATGAGATGGGGTTAAATTAATCAAGGATTAATAAATTTAACAGGAGATTAGATTATGTGACTTATTTTGACTTAGATTTATCGATTTATTTAAATCAAATCAGAGAGGAATATGATAAGATATTAATCAAATAAAGATTTTGATTTATTTAATTAAAAGGGATGATGTTAGATTAAATCAAATAAGGTTTTAATTTATTTAATTTAATGGATAGACTTTAGAGATTTAATCAAATAAATTGATTATTTAATTAAATAGGGATAATTAGATCAAATGGATCGATTTAATTAACAAAAGGAATTGACTTAATCAGATAAAATGATTTATTCAATTAAGAGACGAATATTGATGAATTTAATCAGATAGGGGAAATTGATTAAACGATTAGACTGAGGGATGATTCAGGAAGAAATGATGTTAGTAAGTCAAGATCGAATGCACAATGTCAATTAGTATATTTTACGTGTCTACATTTTGCCCCTCATTGAAGCAATGCACTCGTTGCGTTGGTTCAAAGAATAAACGATCTCGATCAAAGCCAATTTTTTTTATATTTTAAAACTTGCCTCATTGCTGCATGGCAAGAGAAAATATGCCATTATAATGCCCCCTCGAGAGATTGGGAGAAAATTTCAATTTTTTGGGTGATCTCGTGAAAAAAAAGATGACAAAGTACCGACAAGTCCAAAAGGGGTCTGAGAGGCTAAAAATGTGTCTAAACACAATAAAATGATGAAAAACAAGCCTCAAATAGACAAAAACAAGTTTGGGGCTCCAAAACCCTAGCAGGACAGCTAATTAGGGTTGAAAAACCCTAATTTTTAGGCTTAAAAGGGGCGTGAGGGGTCACTTTCAAGTGATTTTCACACACCTCTGCTAGCAAACCTTGAGATTCGAGCTCTGACCCTGCAGCGATATGGTGCAACGACAGCTTCCTGTACACATTTCAGACTGAGTTCGGACCTACCAATGGCCACTTGGCATCGGTGCCCCAGTATGTGACCCTTACCTAAGCTTAATTTTTTTATTTGACGCATTTATTACATGTTTAAAGATGAGCTCGCCTCCAGTGGTGCTATTATAGTGTCGCTCAGTGTTTAAAGTGCACCGCTAAATGCCTTTTCGCACCACATTGTTGTAGTTAGGAGTTTAGAAACTCTGCCACTGGGTTTGAGCTCAGCTCGAACTCAGTGGGCCAATTTGGAAAAAGTGCACCACAACGGCACCCTTTTCATTAAAACTGCAATGCTAGACAGAAAAGTGTGTCGCAGCGGCTCTTTTTGGCTCAATTTTGGGTCCAATGTCGGAGTTTGAGGAAACTCAAATTGCAACACCATCACAAACTACGTCGCTGAGGATGAGTTTGGAGCATCTGATGAGGAATTTTTTAAATGTTTTAACACGGTGATTTTCCTTGATGCAGGATGGGCCTAGGGAGCTTTATTCTCGGGAGCAATGGTCACGGGATTTGGCGAGCGTCCTACGAGACCTGAGCGATAGAGACCAGGATTGACTGGGAGTTGCAAGACTATGGCACATTGCATAAGCAGCACCCATGTGCACACACCTCGGGATGTTGTCAGCGCTGGCCGAGAGGTGGCACAGCGAGACCTCGTCGTTTCATCTTCCCACTGGTGAGGTGACTATCGCCTTGGAGGACGTTTGGTGAATACTATGATTACCCATTCATGGCCACCGAGTGATCTACGATATGGAGGAGGGACGCGATTGCTACACCAGAGTCCTCGCTACATGAGACATTATCTATTGTGAGGGGAAGATTGAGCTAAAGAGGTATAAAGTTATAGCACCTCCCTTCCGTTGGGTGATTGTGGCGATCATTTTGGGTTTGGTTGCCCCAGACTGACGAGGGCAGTATTTCAGTCTGGGTTGGGGATACTACTGGGAGAGGATGGTTTGGGACAAGCCGGTTCAGTTTGCATGGGGACCCGTCCTTCTGGCTTCACTTTATAGGGATCTCCATGAGTACGCCTATGTGGATGGCAAAGCGTTGGGGGCCGGCATGACACTTCTACATGTCTGGGCATGAGAGCACATTTTTGTGCTACGTCCATGGGTCGTTCCAGTTTTGATGGGGGCAAAGGATGCCCTAGTGGCATGATATAGAGGGGGTGTTTCATTCACACGCACCACCGAGCATGGGATCCCCTATTGGAGGTGGGTCCTAGACGAGATGCTTGTTTTTACTTGGTGCCCATACCTTGGTCAGCCTAGATGGGCTGACGATGCTACACAGGTCTTCTATTACCATCAAGACTGATACATGTAGGGTTGGGAGCACACAATGATTGAGTGATACCTACCAGGGCGCATGCAGCGTCAGTTTGGGGAGCCACAGGATTGGCTGGATGACGGTTATGTAGCCATCTTTGCACGTAGCATGACACAGGTGTCATGGGGGCCTGGCATTCCTACCACAGAGGTAGTTGATAGCTTTCAGCAACTAGTAGCCCAACCATGGGCTTATGATCAAGGCTTGGCGAATCCAGGCACCACATAGGCCTACAAAGATTGGTTTAGACCTCCTCTCCAGTTGACCATTCTAGGTGAGGATCTAGAGGCACACAGGGTCAGAGGTAGAGCGAGAGGATGAGGGCGAGGATGAGGACCTAGGGTCAAGATTTGTCAAGACCCACCAGGGGTGCCCCCAGTCCCACCAGGTTAGGGGGATGTCCAGATGTAGGACCAGTAGTAGGATCCGCCAGTCCCACCACGATGAGCCGAGGGTGAGGATTAGGTTCAGGTACAGCCAGTAGGATAGGCAGACACACGGGATGCCCTAATTTTACAATTGTAGGCCCAGGTCCAGGCAGTGACAACATAGAGGGACTAGGCAAGAGTTGAGAGAGAGTAGCTCAGAGCAGAGAGAGATCAGGTTGTGCAGCAGTGACAGGCCGCAGAGCTACAGGTAGCTACAGAGCTAGGCCGCAGACAGCAGATTGAGAGCATGGCAGCCTCGGCATCCTCCCAGGGTATAGTGCCAGTACGATCTTATAGGGAGGCTATCTAAGAGATAGAGTACTATTGTCGGGCTTACCACGACACTATACCTAGAGCAGACTAAGTCACCGATTACTCAGAGCGAGCCAGCTAGAGACCACTAGAGGGTCACGGTGACAGGGGTGAGGGTAGCATTCACGGAGATCAGGCTTGATCTAGATGATACACATTTTTGTGCTTTATGGGCTTGTTTGTACTAATTAACACATATGTACAGTGATCCGATTGATTTTTTTTTGTACTATGGCAGTGACATTGATGATATGATATATCTATGAGCCAATTTTGATGTGATGCCATGTGTACTCCTTTATTTATGCATGTATGATTTATTTCTATATGCTTTGCAATGATGTTTTATGGATGTATTTATTTCCAATGATGTTTATGCAATTATTATGACTAACAGATCTATATTATGTTCACCTATGATGTGCAATAATGTTGTCTATATGATGGTTTATTGTATGCCAATGTGATATATGATATGGGTTCCAATATGATCAATGATGTATGCAAATGATGTGTGATATGCTTATATATGAGATGATTCATGAATGGATGTGATATGATGCAATGGTCATGATATGATGCTAATGAAATAGTGTTATGAGATGCCTAGAATAACAAATGCTATTATCCTAAATGATGATGTATGTGATGCAGTGATATATTAATGCAAAGTGATATGATGATGCCTAATGTGAACGGAATGTGATAATATGATGTCATGATGTTATGCAAATATGTATGCCTATGAATTAAATGCTTATATATCTATTGCTTATGATTATGCAAAAATGATGATGGAATGTTTTTATAAATGCTATGTGACGGTAGATGGTAATATGAAATGTTTATGAAATGCAAATGCAATGTGTATGTAGTGATTGATTCCATGTAATGGGTGAAATACAAATGACATGAATGCACCTATTTATGAAGAATGTTTATGATAACCTGCAATGTGTATGTTTATGCTAATGATTTCTATATGATATGCTTATGTAATATGCTAATGATTTGTAGATGCAAGATCGATGATGATGATGGTGATGATGATCAACTGTCATAGTACCTTGTTAGTGCGGTTAGTAAGAAAAGAAGTCATTTCAACAAGACACAAGATGACACAAATGTAGATGATGATGATGATTACTTGCCAAGGAATTGGGATTTTCAAAGAGCCATATTTTCTTATGTTTGATAACACACGTGGTACAATGCATTGAGGTATAGAAAACTAGGATGGTGTTGTACCCAATGTGATGGACTTTGACTCGACCATTAGATAGGAGTATTCTTGTTCACACCTGACATATGGAAACCTTACTAGGATGTATTTTGGAAGTTTCAGACACCTCAGACCAAAACACGAAAAGGTAAACCTATCCCTGTAATAGTCAACAAGTTGCCCTAGACCTCTTCCATACATACCTAACAAAGCAATTATTCGGCAAGGTTATATTGCAAGAACGTCCAACAAGTATAGTAGACAAAAGATAATGGTCATTGCCCTATTCCTATTTCTCTAAATCTGTTGTTTTGGGATATTATCGAGACGTATTTGGAATGAGCACAAAATAAGATAAGTCAAAAAGATAAAAACCAAGTAAACAAACAAACTGATGCTCTTCAATACCGCTAATGAAAAGAGGATGTGTTTTCTAAGATGATAACCGAAACTTATTGCCAAAAGATAATGCCCATTGTAGGAAGGATGCATCCTAGGACATGTTAGTGGATGGCAGCACGTCATTTCATTTATAAGGGATGATTGATATGGGACAAATTCATATGATGCATTACCGATACGAAGAGGTGACCAACTTGCTTATACACTGACTTAGACTTAAGACTTGACGCTTTTGAGTTCTACTTTTAAGTTGCTAGACTTGTTTCTGATTATTTCACCAAAGATTGATAATGACGATTAATTTATTATGAGTGGTGTTATTGCGGGTGTAAGCGAGATGGGACAAATGGATTTTTTCAAATATTTGGATGTTTTTGATGTTTTGCAATGTTTTGAGGTTGTTTTTGGTATTTTTGAATTTTTCAAATGTTTTGATTTTTGATTTTCCACTATTTTGGGATTTTCAAAGATTTTGATCAAGAGACTAACCTAAAGACCTATCCTAGGGGCCTCGGGGGCTGGTCAACAGACGATCCTTGCATACATTATACATGCAAAGACCACGTAGTTCGACTGACGACTTGACCGATATACAAATGATGATATACATGATGGGATGCCAGTTTATTATGACAGACTCCTATAGGACTGACCTAAATGTCTTGGGGATGATCAAAGATCAACCTTTCCTATGTTCAAGCTCAGAGATGACGTAGTTTGACAAGACGACTCTATTATTGGCTTTTTGATATGTTTTGATGTTGTTGGATTTTTTTATTTTCTGATGTTTTTGGATTTTCTAATTTTGAGGACTTTAAGATCATACACGAATCTGATATGATGAGAATATACCCCCAGCATGATGTAATAGACTACTCCAATAAAGGCAAAACAAACTGACTTTGAGGATGGGCCGAGTAGTACTAGGAGGGATCATGATACGAAAACAGGACCAAGCTATGGTGTGGATGTGAGTGGATGAGTGATGGATGGAGACTTGAATGTGATGGATGATGTCAAACAAGCTGCAAAGATCCTAGTGGATGGAAAGTGCTTATTTATGCAAGGCACCTATTTATCAAGTTCACCAAGGTACTTTCCCAAAGTGCCACCAAAGTGGTTTTCACTAGAGGATGATTTTTTTCATCCTTTTTCTATTTTTTTTTTGGATTTTTTTTCTTTTTTGATTTTTTTTGTTGTCACCAAGATGCCTGTTTGCCAGGTTTTCACCTAAGTAACCATTTTCTTAGGACTTTTTTGGATTTTTTGGATTTTTTGGTTCTATACCTCGAAATATTTAGGTATAAAACTTTTTGAGATGGGAGCTATTCATTGGCTCCTGCAGAGGTTCCCCTTCGGGTGTTGATAGCTGATATACCCCTAATTTGTAGCTTGTTGTGATGATGAAAGGTCCTAGCCAATTAGGTTCGAACTTGCCTTTGTTGCTTGAGTTTGGGACATTCTCCTGATTTTCTTTTAAGACCAGTTCTCTAACTTGGAACATCCTACTTTTGATCTTCTTATTGTAGCTTTGTTTGAGTCTATTCTAATAGACTACAAATGATTTAAAGCATCCATGCATCTCTCATCCAGTAACTCTAGCTCATTTAGTCTTGATACTCTATATTCTTCATCTGTGATGAGGTTTTGCAGTGATATTCTAAGGGATGGGAGCTCGATCTCAATGGGGAGTATGATTTCTGATCCATAGACCAAGGAGAAGGGGGTGGCACCAGTGGGTGTGCGGATGCTAGTTCGATAAGCCCAAAGGGTGGGATTAAGCTGTAGGTTCCAGTCACAACCTATGTCATTGACTATTTTCTTGAGGATTTTGATGATGGTTTTTTTCGTAGCTTCTACTTGGCCATTTCCTTGGGGATAGTATGGGGTGGAGAAGCGATGCTGGATTTTGAATTTCTCCCACAAGTCGCAAACCTCCTGGTTCTTGAATGGTGTCCCATTATCTGAGATAATGGCTTGTGGGACCCCATAACGACAGATGAGATAGTTCAGGATAAATTTTGATATCTACTTCCCAATGATATACGTCATGGGTATGGCTTCCACCCACTTTGTGAAGTACTCAATTGCAGTGATGATGAACTTATGGCCATTAGATGAAGTGGGTGTGATTTTTCCAATGAGATTGTGTCCCCATTGTGAGAAGGGCCATGGTGTGACGATCGGGTGAAGCTCTTGAGCTAGAGCATGGATGAGGTCCCCATGCTGTTGACATTGTAAACACCTTTTAGCATGATCATGTGCTTCTCTTTCCATCATGGGCCAATAATACCCCATCCTCAGTAGTTTCTTAGCGATGTTCATCCCACTCGAGTGTGAGCCACAGGTACCATTATGAACCTCGATTAGAGCGGTAAATGCCTCCTCAATGTTTAAACAACATAGCAAGGTACCTTCTATGCTTCTATGGTATAAGGTATCACCTAGGATGACAAATCTAGATGCATTTTTTATAAAGGTTCATTTGAGGTTCAATGGGAGGTCAGCGGGTATGACTCCTATGCGAAGATATGTATAGATGTCATGATACCAAGGATCACCAGGACCAACAATTTCACACACATATTCTGATTCTGGTACCTCAAATGTGGGAACGAGAAGCTACTCAATCAAAAATTCATATTTCGGCACATTATGATGGATGTCTAATAGAGACCCAATTGTAGTCATGTCGTCCGTTGCTCTATTGTTGGTTCTTGGAATCTACTCAAATGTTATGTCAATGAAGGATTCCTTAGAGTCTCCACCAATTTCTTGTATGGGGTTAGCTTGTCATCCTTAGTTTGATATTCATTATTGACCTGATTTATGATCAACTGAGAGTCCCCATACACCTTGAGAGCTATTATGTTCCATTGCACTACTATCCTGAGGTCTATAGTCAAAGCCTCATAGTCCACTATGTTGTTGGTGCAAGGAAATTCCAATTTGTATGACTTTGGTATGCACTCCCCTCGTGGGGTGATGAAGAAGACACCAGCTCCTAATCCATGTTGTGTGTATGAACCATCGAAGTATAGTTTCCAATGGTCAGTTACGTTGAGGATAAAAATGGATTCATCTAGGAATTCTGAGACAAGAGGATTCTCAGAGTAAATAGGTGCTTCTGCTAGTTGATCCACAATAACCTGACCTTTAATGGCTTTTCTCTCCACATACTCGATATCATACTCTAATAATATCATTACCCATTTTTCCATTCTACCTGTGAGTATTTCCTTTGATAGGAGATACTTGAGGAGATCAATTTTTGGCGATGAGCTTGATCTTATGTGCCAACATGTAATGTTTGAATTTTTGGGATGCAAACACTACTGCGGGGAAATCTTTCTCGATGAATGAGTAATTTAGCTCATGACCAACCATTTTCCTTCTGATATAGTAGATGGCCCTCTCCATTCCATTTTCATCATGTTGAGCTAGGAGAGCTCCAAGGGTTGTTGTTGTTGCTGACACATATAAGATCAGTGGTTTCTTTGGGATAGGTGGCATTAAAACTAGTGGTGTCAGTAGATATTCCTTGAATTTTTTAAATGCCTCTTCACATTTTGCATCCCATTTGTACGCTACACCCTTGTGGAGTGGGTGAGAGTATGGGTTCTGCTTTTCTACCAGTTGTGCTATGAATCATCAAATGGATTGAAGTCGGCCTTGGAGGCCTCTCAATTGTTTTAATGTTGTTGGTGCTTCCATCTCAAGGATTGTTTTTACTTTTTTCGGATCCACCTCTGTACCCCTCATGGAGACTATGTATCCTGCAATTTACCTAATTGTATGCCAAAGATGCACTTCTTAGGGTTTAGTCTGACTTTGAATTCCTCCAGTCTGTCAAAGATAGCACTTAGGGTTACCATATGATCTTGTCATTTTCTGGACTTTGCTAGGATGTCATCAACATAGTCCTCAACCGTCTTGTGAATCATATCATGGAATATTAGTGTCATGGCCCTTTGATAGGTTGCACCTGCATTCTTTAGGCCGAATGGCATCATGTTCCAGCAGCAGGTCCCCCATGGACAAGTGAAAGTCATCTTCTGTTGATCTTCTTTTGCTATCATGATCTGGTTATATCCTGAAAATCCATCCATTAGTGATAGCATCTCATGCCCTGCTGTCATGTCTACTATCATGTTGATGTTGGGAAGTGGGAAATCATCCTTGGGACATGCCTTGTTCAATCTCTAAAGTCTGTACAGATTCTGATGGCTCCGTCAAGTTTTGAAACAGGTACCAAATTTGACACCCATTCTAGATAATCAATTGGTCAGATAAATCTTGCATCTAACAGCTTTTTGAGCTCCATTTTGACCAATAAGGCTATTTGAGGATGATTTTTTGAAGTTTTTGTTTGACCGGCTTTGCTTCTAGATACACAACTAAGTGATGAACCACAGTCTCTGGATCAAGCCCTGGCATGTCAGCATAACTCCATGTGAAGTTTATTTTCCTTTCCCTTAAGAATGCTGCTAGGAGTTATTGCTCTTCTGATAATAGTGATTCCACATAGAAAGTGATATACAGGGTCTCCTCTATTCCTAGGTTGACAAGATTACACTTTTTATCCAAGCCAGCTGATTTCTCCTAATGAATAGCTCTTAGAGGAAGATTGAATCCTTCATCCTCGGGCACCTCAGAGAGGTTTTCACCATTGGATACTATAGACATCCAATTTGATCACTTCTCTATGATCAAACGCATCTCCTTATTCATCTGGTTGCTCATCCCCTCTGTCAATATTAATTAAACCATTTGTTTAATTAATACCCTGCATCTTGCATAAGGGTCCTAAAGTATTTAATTTAATACTTTACCCCTCTTCCTCCTCTAAATTAAATAAATATACCCTTTTATTTAATTTAGTCATATCCCCCTTTTAAATTAAAATTCATTTTTAATTCCTCTTTTCTCTCTCATGGTCACATCCTCCAACTTTTGCAAGTTGGTCCCCTAGTCCATCTTAATTACTTCATCTTCTTCTAATTAACAAGGGTTAGCATGTGCACACTCTTAATCATCATTAAGGTAACATCCTCCATAATCTACCACTTGCTTCTAATGAGTCATTAGTCCATCTAACTGAGTACTTGCACAACCTTGATCATTTGATTAGCCTAACCTAATCCTCATCCTATTTATGGCATATGTCCTTGAGTCAACCTTATTAAAGGCTTTCTCCTTTTGGACAAGGCACTCCACTTCCCCATGTGAATTTTTAATTCACCTTTTAATCCCCCAAGGCACCCAAAAGGAATTTTTAATTCCTTCACTTCTTCCCACATGTCCTCTACTTATTCTTTATTCTTTCCCATCTCTCCATGAGAATATTTGAGGAATTTTTAATTCCTCACATGTCCTCTCACCCACATGGGGACAAGGACCTCCTTTATGAGGAGATCTTGTCCAATCCCAAGGTACTTTGTACCCTCCGCCGCGTCCTCTTTCCACCATGTCCACTTCACCTTTAGGGATAAATCACATGCCACATGTCAAGATGTGAGGGCTTGTGAGTTCTCAACTCACCTTAGCCCCACATCTTGATATTTGGTGGCTCAATCTTGGCCATCCATCTCCTCTAGGAATTCTCAAAATTCCTATATATACCCCCTCTTTTCTCTCATTTGAGGAGATCATTTTGCTAGCCAAACTCTTGCAATTTTATTTGTCAATCTACACTTAGCCATTTTCATGCTTTCATCCATTTCCATCCATCCTCACATCATCATCTAGTTTGCATATCTTACCATCCAAGGAGCATGCACATCAAAGATCAAAGGGCCAACCAAAGGATCGATTTGACTCAAGGTATAAAGTTTCATTTGTTGTTTTTATCTTGTGTTGTTTCCAACTTAGGCTAATCTTGAGGTATAGGTTGTTTTAGTGTTTATTTGCACTCTTTATCACATGTTTTCTTCTAATCTGGCCACATTCGAATTTTAATACATATATATAATAAACTTTAATATAATAATAATATATTTTAAATTATATTATATAATAACCTATAATATAATAGTATTATATTTTAATTCTTAATGATTTAGTATATTAAGTTTATTTATTAGCATATTTTGAACCTTGATGGAAACAACAACAATGTCACACCTTAACCATTGCACTATGGGATGAATCCCCATAACAAAATTTAGTATATTAGATTATATATTATTTTTAATATATTAAATTAATATACATACAATGACATTTTGAGTAAACAACATGAAAATAATTAGAATCTAGATTTTATTTTTGTTATGATTTAAAAATAGTTGTAATTAGCATTAAAATTAATTAAAATTAGTTTCACTTTATTAATAATTAAAAATTATGTTTACAATTACCTTAATTTTTTTAAATATGTAAATATTAAATTGATATCTGGAAAAAAGATTTTACATTCAGTACAATAGAAGTTCAAAGGGGTTTCAAACCCCAACCAACCCAAAATCCATGAGCCACCAAAAAGAGACACCCACCAACTGGCGAAATAAATCAGTCGAATGTACATCCAATATTCTCCATTCATCACCCCGCAAACAATAAATGCATGCTGTCATCCAATACCCTCCCCCCCGCGTCAGCCAGGAATATAAAACCATACATTTAAGTTTACCATTACCTTTATTATTACAACTATAATTATATAAGTTAAATTAAAATTAAACTTATATAGTTGTAATATATAGTTTTATATTACAACTATAATTAATTACAAAACTAGAAAGGTAAGTACTAGCCACTATGTAAAAGTAGGGGTTTTTTCGAAAGCAAAATTGAAAGTTGCATACAAAAATAAAATAAATAGAATTAAAACTATTAAAAAATAACATATAACACATTTTGAGTAAAAACAAAATAAGAGAATTATCCAAATAATGAATGGTAATTTTTTTAAAAATAAAATTAAAAGTTACATACAAAAGTAAAACAAAAGTATTACAAATAAAAATAAATAAATAAAATATATAATTTTAAACTAAAATATTATTTTTTAAATATATTTATATGGTAGCTAATATGTATTTTGTTGTAAAATTCCTATTTTATGAGTTATATTTTACTGTTGTAGGTTAATCAATTGCTTATGTGGTGAGTTGGTTAGAGTGGTAGTTATCTCTCATTCCTTTTTATACTCATCACTTGATCAATGATAGACATTAATTTGAACTACACTCTTGAATATTTGGTGGATTCATAATATTGATTTTTCTCTCCAATTTTATTGGGTTCATTTTTACATGGTATCAAAGCATATTAGGTTAGACTACTGGTTTGAAGTTGTAACTCCATTACTGAGTGTGCTTTTGTAAGTGTCAATCTTTGTTTGTGGTAAGTCTTGGAGGTCTGCTTTGACATCATGGAAGCTCAATATGTGTCTTCATGGAGGTTTTTTCTGGTGTCATGGAAGTTGCTAATATATTTTACACCAAAAAAGGAGGTCAATTTGTGCCTATGTGAATTTGATCTAGGTTTTTTTGAAGGTGATATGGCTCTAATTCATTGCACAAACCACTTTACCTTAATTTGCAGATGTTTTTACTTTAAATTGTAAGGAATTTTTAGTTGTAGAATGTGAGGTATTTTCATTGCTAACATTTTTAATCATTTCTACAAAGGCTTCTAAATATTTATTTAGATTTTCAAAGATGTATAATTTTGTCTTTAAATTTGCAAAGATATTGGGGTTTCACTATGAATTTGTGATTCAATTTGCAACACTTTAGATCTTGTTGCAAATTGTGGTTCACTTGACGTTTGAATTTGCAAGAAGGTGAATTTTTAGGAAGGCACTTCAACACAATCTGGTGTTTGAAGTTATATAGCTCAAAATTTGGCATTTGAATTTGTAGGGTTCAACACATTGTAGGATTTTGATCAACAAGTTTGACAACCAAGTAGGTGTGAATTCTTTCTAGCAATAGGGCATACCATTCATCCTTAAAAAGGTGAAATTGTTGAGGTCAGAAAACACCTTAGGCCATATTTTAGCAAAAGAAGGGGGGGAGCCTCCAAAGGAGTTAAGCCCTTGGTCACATGGTATTTTTGGCCCTTGGTCTCAACTATAGCCAAAGAGAGCTTAAATTTCACCTTAATTCCATCAATTTCCTTTCAATTTGTAAAATTTTTCAAAGGCATTTGACTGGAAACTTGAAATTGAGTATTTTTTTAAGTGATTATTTTTTTATGCTTGATCCATTGGAAATTATTCCATACCAAAATTATAAAGTGTCATTTTTTGTTCCAATTGGACTTGCCTACACACTAAAATTATAGTGTAATTTTTTTTGGGGGTCTCTACTATCATTTTTGGGGGTATTATGTAGGTATTTTGTAATCATGAACTAAGATAAAATTCCAATTTGGGGGGTTCATCATGTCTTTTTATTTTCACTTCCATCCTTTTGTTGTCAAGCTAACTTCAAAGAACTATTGTCTTGGAAACAAGGGATAAATAATAATTATCTTGAGTAGGATCTATTGACCTATCTTCTCGGACATATTCTTGAGCCAAGTGAATATAAACATAAGAATACATGGTTTAACAAGAATGACATGGTCTATGGACTAATATGTATTACTATTTATGAGGATTAAATTCTACATCACATATAGCACATTGAGTGTCTTTTCATTGCTTGGACCATCATTCAACAATTATATGGAGACTTTAGATCCTCATTTGATAGTGATGCTTCCTTGGATGATACTAAGAATTATGTTGCCCATATTTTGTGTACACATCCTCATTGGATGATCAGTTTATTTGGTTGATATGCATTGATACTCCATCTCCTCCATCTATTGTTGCATCTATATATTTTAGCATCACTTCTTCAATAGCTTTAAGTGGTTCAGTGTAGTAGGTTATTCATCATCTTCCAAATATAGCTACTTGGGATGAGTACTTGATGGACATTGTATGTTTGTTTTATGAGTCATTTCTTGTAGACTTTGAGGACACTGTTGGGTATATTCATATTCTCTTTTATGTTAGCTCCTATGGAGTTGTATTGGCTTCTTTAGATGTTATGAGGACATATTAAGTCCCTCTTGTTCCTTCTCTACATCATCATTGTCACAATTTGGCATTTTTTTGGATACTTTTGAGCAACATTTAGAGAATCATCATTGATTTTTCTTCCCTCATATTCATTTTAGGAATGGGAAGATAACTTGCATATTTTTGTGGTTTTATTTCTTCCTAAGTGGATGAATGTTGTTCAATGGTCTTGGATCATATTCATCATTGTTTTTTAGGAATCTACCATCACTATAAAATATTATATATTGATGAGGTTTTCATGGTTCTTCTTATTCTCTCTTATTTGGGGGAAGTTTTCCTCACATGGTTTTTCCCTTCTTATCTTTTAGAGAGCATATTTCTTTACCTCATTTGAGGGGAGATTTTTTCCACAACATTTCCCCCCCTTATTTATGAGGTTGCACTATACTTGGTTACTTATTAGACCTTGTTGCTAGGACCCAATATTTTTACCCACCTAAGTTGTGCTTAAGGGGAGTGTTGGTGTAAAATTCCTATTTTACGAGTTTTATTTTATCCTTACAGTTTAATCACTTGCTTAGGTGGTAATTTGGTTAGAGAGGTAGTTATCTCTCATTCATTTTTATACTCATCACTTGATCAATGATAGTCGACATCAATTCGACCTACACTCTTGAGCATTTGGTTGATTCGTAATATTCATTTTTCTTCCTAGTTTTCATAGCTTTATTTTCAAAATCTATTGAATGAAAGGTTGGAGAAGTTTCCATTTGTTATATTTTTATATATCTAGGGTTTCTCTTCATTTTTCTCATGTCAAAATATATCTTAGAAAAATTTAGAGTGTATATATAGTTAATTTCCCTTAGTCTTGTTTTGATGACATAGAATTTTTATTGTTACCTAATTTTGCTTCTAGCTAAATCAGGTAGAGTTATGATTGTTTTTGCATTTAAGTGAAACAAAAGGGTACATTATTTTCTGATAAGTTTCATTCATATGCATAAAATAAATTATTCAAATACTGCATTATTTGATTATGCAATTGCATACAATAGAGAAGAGAGTCAACATTTATTGCAAGGTAGTCCTTATTGATAATCATAAGTGTATAGTGTCCCTCACAAGCTGAGGGACTGACTATTTTAATGCATATAAAGAAAAAACTATACATTTACACATAAAAGGAAATGCATAAGTAACTTCAGATAGAGGTTTTGGAAGGAGTTCTTTCTTTCCAACAGTATTGTAACTTATTTTTAGAATTATCTTTCAGTAGGAGCAATATTGTAACTTTTTTGGACATGAATAATAGTGAAGACCTTGGATATTAGTGATTTGGAGTTTTTTCCTTCTTGTTCTTTGCTTTATTGTGTGCACTCAATTGATTTGATCAAGTTATTTGTGAGGTATTATTCATTTCCTTATATATTTGTGTCATGTTTAACACCTTTAAGCAAAAAGTATGTTAATGCAGGTTATAATCTATGTCAAAGATGCAATAGCTTTTAGTTGTGAAGTTACCTTCCTCCTAGGAGTTTGAGCATTAGGAACTCTTTACAAAACACTTATTCAAAGACATATTGAAAGGAGTTGTGCAAGTTTTGATTTATGTCATTGAAGGAAAGTGTTTGTAATCTGAGTGTTATGTCTTAGTTAAGTTTGGTGTATCACCCCCTTAGATTTGTTTTTTTATAGTTTTTTCAGTTTATGCATTTTCTCTTTCCCTTTTCCTTGGAAAAACAATAGAGTAATCTAGGTGATAACCATTTAGGAAGTCAACCTTCTCCAGAGGTTTGATCTCATATAAGGTACCCATACCTTGAGATCATTCCCATGTTTTTAGTAGATTGTTGAACTTCAAGTTCAACAGGGTGCAAATCTAATTGATAATAGTTTTGGCACACTTGATGGGACTATTCTAATCAAGATAGTTTAAAAAATATATGTTTATTGTTGGTTTTGATATGCAACCAACATTTTTCAAGACTTTAAGAGGTTAAATCTACATATCTGGTGACTCTGAGTGTGGAAAGTAGTAGAAAAACTAGTGTTGCAATAGCTTATGAAAAAAATCCAGACAAGAGGAAGTTTTGTTCCTTTTAAATACTTGCAATTGTCACCACCTAGGAGAAGAGGCAGAAAAACAAAAAGAGTTATTATTTCATCAAGGAAAATAGTTTCAACTCCACATGCAGTGAGAGTTTCAAATTCTCCTATGAGGCAGCCAATTTTGGTTCCACCAATGGCAGTTCTAAGGAATCAAGCCTTTTTTACTTTTAATGGAGGCAACCCGCTAAATTTAGCTCAACATGATGATATTCCTATGGATTCCCTCAAAAGTATTTCATATTTCATAGGTGACGATCAAACCGCACCAGTTGAGCACATCAAAGATGTAGCAAATATGTGTTTAGTGCATCATATAACACAAGAAAATGTTTCTTTGAGGCTACTAGCAACATCTTTTAAGGGGAAGGAACTTCAATGTTTTATGGGTTTAACAATTAACTCCATTAGAACATAGGATGAACTAGGTGAAGTATTATGCAAGCAGTTTGAAGATAAGCATGACAACTTGTCATTAATGGAGCAACTTACCACTATTAAGAGAGCTCCCCATGAACGTATGACAGACTTTAACTTTCGTTTCCAAAGGACATGGAACAAAATTCTAGAAACTATAAGGCCTCTAGCTAAGTATGCATTTCTTTACTTTTTAAGAGCTTTAAATAGTTTGAAATTGATGTCATAATACAATCAATGGGTGTAAACACAACCATTATCTTATGAAATAGTTGTAAGGGTTGAAAATAACCTCATATAGGCTGGAAGAATTGCTCCTAGGCCTCCTACGCCCATATTCCCTGATATACAACCTCCTATGACCTTGCCAACACCTCAAATAGCCCCTTTACCAGTTGATGTTAGCCAAGAGATTGTTGTCCCAAGTCCATCTTTGGAATTGTAGGAGATTAAAAATAGTCAGCAAAAGATTGAAATTATACTTCAGTCCTTTGGCAATGAGCTAGTGATCATTAAGAAGCAACAATTCCAAGGTTTTAATCCTTATCAGCCTCAAAATCAAGGCCAAAGTCAGCCATATCAAGCTAACAAGCAACCATATCAAGGGAATTCCCAAGGTGTAAGGAAAAATCTCAATCCAAGGCCTTTTCAACCATACAATCCAACTCCAATCAGTTCAGCTAGTGACCTTGTACCTATTCATAATAACCTTACAATAGATTATGAGTGGTGCTTTCCTTGCAAACAACACCATAATCAAGCTACATGTTCAAATGGGGTTATCAACCAAGCCTTGATGGCGCAGAATGTTTCAAGTATGTAGAATGAGCCTAATGATGAATCTCCACAACAACAAGATCTCCTTGCAAGTGATACAACTCTCCTAAATTGGCAAGCAGAGGAATTTTGTGGAGTGAATAGTGATGATTCTCCAATATCATCCAATGCTAGAGCCAAGAAGAGGGCTTTTGAAATTGGAAAAACAACAAAAAATGACAAGGAAGCTATTGGCCCATCCAATCCTCAAGTACCACACATTTTGCAAGGAAGTCCACAAGGCACCAGTAAAGAGTAGCTTGGGGACTAATCCTAATCAACCCACTTGTACCTAGACCCTACTGTTGCAAGGACTCATCAAAAGGTAAATGCTGCTGCACCTTTTAACATTATTGAGTCCATGAAGAAAATGAATGTAACCATGAAAATGTGGGATTCTTTATCCATCCCAGGTCAAAAGGATTTATTGCAATTTGCATTAATTGACTTAAGTGTTTCAAGTGATGTTCCAGTAGGTCAAGTCAAGGCTATTTTTACAAATACACCTCAAGAAAGTAGTAAGCAACTAGGTGAAGATGTAAAAGCTCCCCCTTTTTATGTATCTTTGATAATAGGGGATAAGTTGGTTCATAATTGCATGGTAGATTCAAGGGAAAGTAGTTTTATCATGCCCAAATAGATTGCTAATAGGTTGGGATTGAAATATCAGCCTCTTGAAAAGGGAGTGGTCCAACTTGATGGGACAACCATTAACATTGAAGGTGTCATTAAGGGTTTAAGCCTTACTTTACATGCCTGCCCCAAATTTTCCATCCCTCAAGATATATCTGTCATTGATTTACCACCTCATTTTTCCTTGTGTTTGTCAAGAGATTTCACTGCCAAAATGTGAGGTTACTTGTCCTCAGATTGGTCCCACATGATATTTATGACTAGATATGGGACAAAAGTAATCATCAAATTTGAATCACTTGCCAAGGATCATGTTGAGCCCTATGTACCGAGTGTTGTTAATGCCAACTGTGTTGTTTTTGATGATAATGAGCTTGCTACTACTCAAGAATTACAAGCTGAAAGTGTACTAGATATACTCTTAAATGAGTGGGCAACAAAAAATATTGTGGATAATCCAAATGACAACATTGAAGAAACTGGTTTGGGTGTGTATATGCTGCATGAACTTGATGTAGTTATCCCAAACTTCGAAAAGAAGGTAGAACAATAGTTAGAACAACAAGATGAAGTATGTAAAATGTTTTTTGATGGATCCAGAAGCAAGAATGGAGCTAGTGGGGGTGCAATGCTTGTGTCCCCACAAGGTGACAAGTATTATGCTTTCCATTTTGCATTTTCATGTACTAATAATACTATTGAGTATGAAGGCTTGATTCAGGGGTTGGAATGGGCTAGGAAGAGGAAGATTGGTTGCTTACAAGTATATGGTGACAATGAACTAATTGTAAATCAAGTAAGGGGTCTACATGTTACAAAAAATAATGTTTTGAAGTCCTACAAACATAGAGTGTGGGACATGATAGAAGAATTCACCGCTTTCAATTTGGTTTCTATTCCTAGGAATAAGAATAAACATGCAAATAGGCTAGCTGCAATTGGGGCTTAGTTTGATATGCCAAATGAGATTAGGAAGGAAAAAGTGCAGCAGTATGTCAAGGTAGTCGTTATACCTTCTATTCCTGATAATAACATTCACTGGAAATTTTTTGAGAGTGATGAATAGGTTTTGAGTTTTCTGCTAGAAGAGGATGAGTTTTCAGTGGTAAACCAAGATAAGCTCAAACAACAATATGATGATCAAATCATCCAGTTGAGGACTGACAAGCCACCCAATGGTCTAATCACCTTGGAATCTATCTTTAGCACTGATGATCAACTCAAAAAGAATAAGATCAACATGCAGGTCAAGGAGGAACATTATGAAGAGCTTGAGATATTCAAAGGTAAGCTCCTTAAAATTGGTAAAAAAATTTCACAAGAAGATAGGTAAGATTTTATTGCTCTTTGTCAAGAATTTCAAGATGTATTTTTTATGGGAATATTCAGATTTAAAGGGTTTTGATCCCCAAATTTCCCCACATACCATAGAATTAGAACTAAACACAAAACTTTTTAGGTAGAAACAAAGGCCTTTAAATCCCAAACTTGAGCCTTTTATGATAAAATAATTGACCAAGCTGGTTGAGGGAGGCATCATTTTCCCAATAAAACATACCTCATGGGTCTCTAACCTTGTTCTGGTTAGAAAGAAAAATAGGGAGATTAGGCTCTGTGTAGAATTTAGAGACCTCAATAGAGCCTCATTAAAGAATCATTATCCACTACCCTCTATGGAGCAGATTTTGCAAGTAGTAGCTGGTTTAGAACGGTTCTCATTACTTGATGGTTATTCATGCTATAACCAAGTCTTAGTTAAAGAAGAAGACCGGTATAAGACTAATTTTACCACAAAATGGGGCACCATTACCTATAAAAGAATTCCATTTGGCTTGTCTAATGCTGGTGCCACTTTCCAAAGGGAAATGGACATGCCATTTCAAGGTATGATTTATAAACTAGTGCTCATTTAACTTGATGATATAACATTATTTTCCAAGAATGCAAATGAGAATCTTTCACATTTGAAACAAGTATTTGAGAGGTGTAGGGAGTTTGGTATATCCCTCAACCCCAAAAAAAATGCATTTTTGTTGTCCATGAAGGCAAGCTTCTAGGATATGTAGTGCCAAAACAAGGGATCACCATTGATCCAAAAAGAGTAAGTGCCATTTTGGATTTTCCTTTACCCAGCCATAAAAAGGGGCTGCAAAGTTTTCTTGGCAGAATTAATTTTCTTAGGAGGTTTATTCCTAATATTGCTAATCTTTTGAAACCACTAACAACCATGTTGAAGAAAAATGAAAGTTTTCGCTATACCAGGAAGGCCAAGCACAGTTTTTAAGCTATAAAGGAGGCTTTAGCATCAAATCCTACTTTGGTAAATCCAAACTTTTAAAAAGACTTAATTTTGTATGCTTTTTGTAGTGTAGACACCATTTCTGCAATGTTGATACAACAGAATGATGATGGTTTAGAAAAATTTGTTGCTTTTTTTAGTCAAGGTTTAGAGGATTATGAATAGAGGTATACTTTTGTGGAAAAACATGTACTTGTTGTTATCAAAAGTCTGAAAAAGTTTAAGCCTTTGATTTCTAATAACAAGATACATTTAATGGTTGCTTACCCTAGTGTGAAGGATTTTTTGTTAAGTAGGGACTTGAATGAAAAGAGGGATGGGTGGATTACAAAGGTAATGGAGTATGACATAGACATAAAAATAACTAAGCTTGTGAGGGGAAAGGGGTTGTGTAAGCAGTTTTCTACCAAGTTTGAAAATGAGCTAGAAATAGGAAATGAAACAATTATGGTTACTACTGATGAACCTACAATTTATGCACCAACAACAGGTGTAGGTTGGGTACAAGTTACGACTCATTTCTTGCAAACTGGAAAGTGTCGACCAGGTTTAGGTAAGGCTAAGAGGAGATATTTCAGACTACAACCCATCCCTTATGTGCTCGTTGATAATGTTCTTTTCAGAAAAGACCTTAATGGTGTGCTGTTAAGGTGTATTGATCATGATCAATTGGATAAAGTGCTTCATGAGTTCTATGATGGAATTATCAAGGGTCATTTTTCCCCAAGAACCACTGCATGGAAGATAATGAGAGTTGGCTATTATTGGCCAAGCTTTTTTAAGGATGCCCATGCTTGGGAAAGAAAATGTGTGAAATGTGCCATTTTTGTAGGAAAAGTGAGGCTTCCAACTTTACTCTTGCAACCAATTCAAGTGGAACAACCCTTCATGAGATGGGGAATTGATTTCATAGGTTCCATTAACCCACCTTCAAGTGTAGGCCACAGGTGGGTACTTACTACAACCAATTAATTTACAAGATGGATTGAAGCAGTGACTTTAAAAGAAGCCAATGAAAGTGTTGTGTTGATCTTCTATGATGATTTAATTACCAAGTTTGGAGTACTTGAATCAATCATTTTAGATAATGCTTTAGCATTGTTGGACTGTCAGAAATGGTATTCACTTGAATACATCATCAAAATATTACCCTCAAGGTAATGGTTTGGTAGAGTTAACAAATAAGAACCTGATCAAAATTATCAAAAGGATTTTGGAGGATAATCAGAGAACCTGGAACACCAAGTTGAAATATGCCTTGTGGGAAGATAGAATAACTCCAAAAATATCCATTGGAAACTCCCCTTATATGTTGGTGTATGGTAAAGAGGTGAGACTACCTTTATCTATTGAGCTTCCTGCTCTTGATATTATGAACCAACTTGAGATGTTTGAGGAGGATCCAATGTCTGTTAGATATGCACAACTCATGGAGCTGGAAGAAACAAGGGATAAAGCCATGAAAACAATGGAGTTGTATCAACTCCAAACAAAGAAATTTTTTGACAAAAAAGCAACACCCAAGGTGTTTAAGGAGGGAGATGTTGTGCTTAAGTGGGATGAGTTAAAGAGCAAGCTAGGAAAGCACACTAAATTTGACTATATGTGGAGTGGCTCATTTGTCATTACTGAGTGCAAGGAGCACAATGCTTTTCAATTTTCAAAAATGGATGGAGAGGCTCTGCCTATCCCAGTCAATGGGATACACCTCAAACTCTATTTTGAGGTATGATCTACCTTGTACATGTTATTTTAGGATTTTCATTTCCTCTAAGTGTTGTTGCACATTAGTTTAAATGCAATTTTTCAGTTCCTCTAAGTGTTGTTTTGCACAGTTAGTTAGTTTTCTTTGAGGGTTTTGGTAGTTGGAATAAGTTTCCAAGGTGTTATATGCTGATCTGATGAGTTACATCAATATTCAAGACTGTTTTGAAGTCTTGTTAAGTTTCCAAGTGACTTTGTGCCCAATGGATAAGCTCAGGCAACTGGTCAGGATGTTTGGCAAGCAAACATATAGCAGATGTCACCAAAAATGTTACCTGATTTTTCTTCCAACTAAATCAAGTATAGTTATGATTGTTTTTGCATTTAAGTGAAACAAAAGGATACATTCTTTTCTGCTAAGTTTCATTCATATGCATAAAATAAATTATCCAAAGAATGGATTATTTTATTATGCAATTGCATACAATAGAGAAGAGAGTCAACATTTATTGCAAAGGTAGTCTTTATTGATAATCATAAGTGTATAGTGTCCCTCACAAGCTGAGGGAATGACTATTTTAATGCATATAAAGAAAAAACTATACATTTACAGATAAAAGGAAATGCATAAGGAACTTCAGACAAAGGTTTTGGAGGGAGTTCATTCTTTCTAGTAGTATTGTAACTCATTTTTGGAGTTATCTTTCAGCAGGAGTAGTATTGTAACTTTTTTGGACATGAATAATAGTGAAGACCTTGGATATTAGTGATTTGGAGTTTTTTCCTTCTTGTTCTTTGCTTTATTATGTGCACTCAATTAATTTTATCAAGTTATTTGTGTGGTATTATTCATTTCCTTATAGCTTTGTCTCATGTTTAGCACCTTTAAGCAAAAAGTATGTTAATGCAGGTTATAATCTATGTCAAAGATGCAAATGGATTTTAGATGTAAAGTTACCCTCCTCCTTGGATTTTGAGCATTAGGACCTCTTTGTAAAACACTTATGCAAAGAAATATTGTAATGAGTTGTGCAAGTTTTGATTTTTGTCAGTGAAGGCAAGTGTTTGTAATCTGAGTGTTATGTCCTAGTTTAGTTTGGTGTATCACCCCCTTAGATTCATTTTTTTATAGTTTTTATAGTTTATGCATTTTTTCTTTCCCTTTTCCTTGGCAGAACAATAGAGTAATCTAAGTGATAACCATTTAGGAAGTTGACCTTCTCCGGAGGTTTGATCTCATATAAGGTACCCATACCTTGAGATCATTCCCATGTTTTCATTAGATTGTTGAACTTCAGGTTCAACAGGGTGCAAATCTAAATGATAACATTTATCATAGCCAAAGTTAGATATTTTACAACCAAATTTTCTTTAGTTGATAAATATGTCTCCAAAGTGCACTTAGAAGTTTATCTTAAAGCTATATAATGAGGTTTTTTCTTTAAGCTTGATGCTCTTTTACCTAGTGATTTTGTTGAATATATTTGCAATTGGTATGAGTATTAAATCCATATTACTTATTATATCCCTTTTGAATATTAATTTATTTCTTAAGTTAATAATTCATGGGAGTGCCACAACATTTTGATATTTGGAGTAAATGCATTTTCATTTTTATTTTTCATGAGTTGCAATAAAATAATAAGTTGTTAAATTGGTCTAGCCTTTAGTTCATGCATAACATATTATTGATGCTTTCAAGACTAAACCAAATATGTTAAATTCTCTAAGCAAGTTTCCCTCAAAGTCCCTATGTGAGTTTAACTTCTTGGGCTCCTTGTCCCCATGTGGACATTCTTGGAACAATTATTCAATTGTTAAACCATTTTATTTAAAATATTTTGATTGTTTAACCCCACATAAGTGTTTGTGTTGAGGTGGACGTCACCTCCAACCCACAAGAATATATAGAAACTCAGGCTAATGGCTTGTGATTTTTGTAAAAGGTCATTTGTATTAATTTATACAATAATTTTTTTTGTCAATATTTGAATCATAAAATTAAGGATTAACTACTTATACATTCACAAGATCTTGAACTAACTATGTCTTTTGCACAACCAACATAATAGGTTGGCTAGTTTACTATTTGTAGTAATAAAAACTATGGTAAAAAAGAAACCCAAGTCGCATGACCTACCTTCCAAACCATGGTATGTTCATAAGACTTAGACTTAACCCAAGACACCATTATGGTTCCTTCCTCTAAGCCATATCCTATGTAATCATCTCAATTTATGGCTAAGAGTGTAAACTATAAGCATCGAATATACGATGTTAATTAAACTCTTACAAGTGATCAACCCCATAAGTTCTCTCATAATTCTTCTAGTGAAAAATAGTTGTCATTGAGAGAAATTAGTAGAAAATGTCACTTTATTTCACATTAATATTTTATTCTACCAAATCAATGACCTATGTTAGGAAATCAATTTAAAACTTTATAAATGATAATAGTAATTAAAATACATTCATTTATGTTTCATCCACATACATTTAATCTCTTGGAATGTAAAGATACATTATAATAGATTCTTATGAGTTCTTTGTATGGGTTACATGTGAAAGGTTGGGTCCACTTGACATTATAGGTTTACAATAAATCAAAAAAAAATTTCTTCAAGCCTCCTTGAGGTTTATCTAGCCAATATTTTTATTCCATCACCTTGCATGAGGATGGATGTGGCAACATGGGCCTATGCATGTTACTCTCTCCCAATGTACACTTGGTTATTACTCCATATGGGGAGAAGTCCAATCACTATTGTATGGGAGACCTTTGATGTAAATAGGAGAATGATGGATATTTTCAACATTCAAACCCCCAATGATGATATTGAAAGAAAAAAATTATGGCATTGACTTTCTAACAAGTTCTCATTTTCTACCTAGCTCATTTGTAGTTATTTTAATATGGTGAAGTATCCCAAGGATGAAATTGACATGTTTCCAAATGTTCATTTCTTAAAGAGTGTGAAGCCTTATTTTACTTTAAAATATATTGATGGTTAGTGTTCCTATATTTTCAGTGGTACTATGTCATATTAGCACAATTCAACTAATAGTTTGTTGAACACAAAAACACACTGAGAGGGGGGTGAATCAGTATATGATTTAATTAACTTTATTTAACAAAAAATAAAACATAAAAACACATAAGAAGAAAAAATGAAAGAAATGAACATAAAATAACACCAAATTTATGTGGAAACCCAAAAGGGAAAAACCACGATGAGAAAAGATGCTTGGATCTACTACCCAAATCCAATCTCATAAATATAATGAAGTATTTACAATGATTTTGCAGGCACCAACCCATTGGAGACTAATTTTACAGTAACCAACCTAATGGAGACAACTATCCCCTAATTTGAGCACCAACCCAAAGAACAAGAGGCACCAACCTTAGAATACACTGAATTGAATATAATGAAACTTACAGATAATTCTTTGTTGGCATGCTCACAAAATGAATTCACAATTTCTCTTTATTATTTTGATAGCTTTGTATGTAAAATATACTCTCCTTCACGTAAACTAACTATTTTCTAAAATATAAGACATGAAAACCATGAACAAGTCACATTCCCATGTACAAACGTAGTTTTGTACTATTCCACACACACTCAACAACCTAGAATAATTCACTGAAATAATAATATGAGTTGATAGGTAATATTGTGATGTTAGCCTATATCAATTCATGGAACCATTGGTGAAGGAGAATTCAACCTATGAAAATGCTTCATATTGTTACTATGCCAGCCTATACAATTTCAAATATTTGAACTAGGAACTAGCCATTTAGAAAATTTGAATGTGGATCGTTGATCTTCCTTTTTGTAGGCATGAACATATGGTAGATATTTAAATTGAGATACCCTACCCTTAGAATATTCCTTGAATAATAGAATGAAAGTGTTGAAAAGTCTTACACATGTGTCACCATCTCGTAAAATTGCACAACCTTCTCTTTCCTTTTCGTGAATGTGTGATAGCCATTGATATATCCTTGAAAATTCATCAACCCTAGACACACGTCAATATTTCACAACACCACAATTTCACCATTTCTAAAGGCTTCAAAATGCACCGCAGTAGAAATCCAACATTTGTCATCACACCACACCACCACAAAAATTTCATGGTCTAGACTGACTCAAAATGCACTCATACATTATCACACCATCTATCCAACATACCTCACCTTGGGCACATGTAAATTGGCTGCTTCACTACATTTTCACCTTTGTCAGAATGAGCCCAAAATGCATTATTGTGGTGACCATTGATCTGATACATTTTTATGCTAGTTATTGATCTACTTTACATGCATCAACATAGCACTTCACCCCAAACTCCATATAATTAGGACAAGCTCAAAATGTACTCATATGAAATTGCAACACTTGTCCCACCGATGTCATCCTTGCATCATGACATTATTAATTATAGATAGGGGAAAATATTTTGAACTGTATTAGACCATAAGCGGGGTTGATAACCAACATTGCTAAAGGGATTAAGTCATAACTTAAGCAACTAAAAACCACCAAAATCTAATCAATGATGGAATAGATCATAAGGTGCATGGAGCAGAAAAACTTAAAATTTAAGGGAATTAGGGATAAAACCCTACCAGGAGTACAAACCCTAACTAGTCATGATCTTCAATCCAGTCCAGAGGAATCAAACGAAGACCAAACGAATCATCATAGCAGGCAAACATGAATAGATCAAATCAAAGAAACAATCTTCGTCTTAGAGAACTTGATATAAATGATAACCATTTTCCAATTTTGACATCAATGAAAACAATTTACAACAATCTCCCCCTTTGTCATTGATGGAAACATAAACTAAATTCCTAAATTATCTCCCCCTTTATTTAATTCTTCAACACTTCTTGTAATTCTCCCGCTTTGAAATCAAGACAAAGAAATATGACAATATACACATTCCACATTATTTCCCCTTTGTTCTTCACGCTTTATGGATCAACAATAATAGCAATAGCAACACTCTACAACACTCCCCCTAAAGGAAATACTCTAGGGGTAGAGTAAAGAAGTACTCCCTGAACCCTCAGGTAAGGCTACAACCAAAGGTTCACTTCAAAGGGAAGGAGTTTTCACCCTAGCTCGCTGGAGATACCAAATGTCTCCATGGAGGTTTTGTAGCATACTACCAACTGGAACTGTAGTAGCCACATGTTCAACTTGATTTCTTGATCTTCAACCTTTTCTCTTAGAAAATGGTGTTTGATTGAGATATGCTTTGTCCCCAAAAGCATTATTGGACTTTCTGAAATATTAACTACACTTGTATTATCACAAAAGATGGAAATAGGATCATTAAAGTCAACCTTTATATCCTTCAAAGTTTGTTTCATCCAAAGCACTTGAGTACAACATGATGTTGCAACAATTTATTCTACTTCTGCTATTTACAAGGATACTTAATCTTGTTTCTTGCTTAGCCATGAAACAAGTCTATCTCCAAGAAAGAATGCTC
>VDFB02193867.1:420831932-420842431 GCA_007258455.2 Sequoia sempervirens
CAAATGACAGAACTCCTTCTCGAAAGACATGGTGACAAAATCTTGGCTCACTTGATTGACAAAGGTGTCAAGCTGTCGTTAGGTGTCGACTTATCCAAGTACGGCACCTCCACATCTAATGTACCCCAAGGTTCACATGACATCCCCAGTAGCTCGTATGTCCCCAACGTTCCTTCTGTAGAAGGTTGGCATCAACCTGAGTTCGGTAATGCTGTCTTATATCCCATTGGCAATCCCACACATCCCACCATCTAGGTCATGGGAGCACCCCAAATCATTGATCCCAATGATCCCTTTGCCTATGGCATGCCACAAAATGTCCCGCAATCGCAACCATTAATGCAACCGACACCCCCCCTCGAACCCGCTTCCTTTCAACACTGGGGGCAATCCTTTCGCCACCTTGCCCCCACCTCCTGAGGCAACCAATCCTCCTCCATCATCATTCATACCTCAACAACCATCCCAATCCAACATCCCTCCTCCATCGTCATTCATACCTCAACAACCACCCCAATCTAACAATCCTCCACCATCGTCATTCATACCCCAACAACCATCCCAATCCAACATCCCTCCTCCATCGTCATTCATGTCCCAACAACCTCCCCAAGCCTATGCTCCCACTAGTATTCAACAACCACCCTCACACAACATCTCAATTGCACCTCCACCTCAACAACAACCATTGGTCAATCCCCTATTTTCAACACAACCATAACAGCATCAACTGCAAGGAAATCAACCTCAGCCTTCAGCCTCAACCATATCTCCATTCCTTGCATCCATTTTACACCCACAAGCGCAACCACCACATAACATCCCATCTTGCCCACCACAGCCACCAACTATGCATCAACAACCACCCCATCATTACAACTATTATAACTAGCAACAATACCAACAACAACCCTCCTATGTGACATCTCAACAATCATATCAGCGCCCCCAATATCTGCAAACCAATCAACAACACCTTCTCCCTACTACCCAACAGTACGCCACCCATAATTACCTAACCCATCTGTATCCTGCCTCGCAACAACAACCTCTTTATCAACAAGGTCCCTTGGCGTATCAGCAGGGGATGCCACCTCCTCATCCATACACCCATCTCCAAACATTATCTCAGAATCCACAATCGTCCTACCATCAATATATGTCCAACGCATCGGCCAATGCGGACATACTAGAAATCAAAGTCACTCTGAAAGATCTCCAGGTAGGGACTGGCAAATAATCGTTCAAGTTTGAAGATATTTTCCCATAACGGTATGATCCCTCCATCTCATTGATTCCCTTCCCCAAACATTTTGAGATGCCGAAGTTTGACAAATATAAGGGAAAAAAAGATCCTAAGGCCCACTTATAGGAGTTTTACTCCCAGTGTCAAGAAGTGATCCACAATGACAACTATCTCTTGCGCCTATTCCCCTGAAGTCTGGGAAGCAACACGCTAGGGTGGTTCATGACCCTAGAAAAGGGATCTATAAAAGCTTTTGCAAACTTGTCAAAAAAATTTGTCTCCTACTTCTTCAATTTGGAGAAGGATACCGATACCTTGGATCTCCTCAAAGAGAAACAATGTGAAGGGGAAACCTTTACTAGCTACCTCTAGAGGTGGCGTGCCCTAGCAAGCCGAATGAAAACCCCTTTGAAAGAAAAGGACATGGTCACCCTCTTCATGGAGAACTCCCATCCTGACATGGCTCATAACTTCCGATTACATTGTGTCACCACTTTCACGGAGGTAGTAGAGAAGGGACCCATCCTTGAGCGTGCCCTTGTTGCCAAGGGGCACATCAAAATATATAATCAAGATAAGGAAAGGACATTCAATGAAAAGCCACATTTTTGGAACAAGAACAAAAAAGCAGTAAATGATGGGGTCACTGACACTAAACATGTCCACGTGGCCAACACATCCCAGAAACAACAGCAATCCATACCCAATGCCATATCCATACTGCAAGGGACACCCTATCCTCCCCAACAGTCCAATCAAAATAACCAAGGGAACACTAAACGCCAGTATGCTCAACTAGGAGAACCCTTGAGTGTCATCTTCAACAAACTATTGCGAATCAGCTACCCGATCACGTACCCTGTCACCAAGCCACTCGACGAATCCAAACCTAAGCCCGCATGGTTTAGGGAAAATGAATATTGTGAGTTCCATAAAATCAAAGGACACTCTTTGAATAAGTGTCAAGGTCTGAAAAACTACGTACAGGATCTCATAGATCAGGGTGACATCAAGGTTGACCCTAGTCAAGCTCCGTCGTCCAATGCTCAATTACAGATCTATCAAAACACCTTCCCAAACCATAACCAAGGCCCGAGCACTTCCAACAGTAATCCTCAAAATAACAGCACAAATAACGTGAGCTATAAGAATGTACCCCTCAATTATGAGGGTAGTATTCATTACATTGAGCAAGTAGAACCTCGTGTATCCATGATACATGTCTAAGCTAAAGACCCTCAATGTGTTGTTACCACACGACGAGCCCACATCACCGTTCCTACAGCCTCTGCACCCGCCCAACTGACTCCTGTAACCTCCCAGTACAATATCCTTGATCATTTAGGAAAGACCCCTGCACATATCTCCATCTTGGATTTACTCAAGTCTTCCCTCGTGTATCAAGAAATCCTCAACAGAGCAGTACAGGAAACCCATGTGCCTAATAACATTGATCCCACATAGTTCCAAGCTTTGGTAGGACACCTAGCTTCATCTCACCAACTACACTTTAGCCAAAATGATATGCCCAACATTGATGCCAATCACAATCGCCCCTTACATATTGAAGTTGTGGTTGCCCGACATAAAATAAAAAGAGTCTTGGTAGATAATGGCTCTGCCCTCAACTTGTGCACTCTAAAATTCATAAAACAGGTGGGGTATACCCAAGCAGACTTAAGCAACCAGATTATTACAATCAAGGCTTATGATAATGCAGAAAGGAATTCAGAAGGGATCATCAATCTTCCCATCCAAGTGGGACCGATGTTCAGTACATTACCTGCCATGTCCTTGATCTGGACTTGCCATATAATCTCCTCCTCAGCCGTCCATGGCTCCATGCTATGCAAGTCGTGCCCTCCACCTACCAGCAGTGCCTCAAATTCCCAGTCAACGGACAAGAGGTCACCATCTATGCCAACCCCCAACCATTCAAATATTGTCATGCTCTAGAGGCATCATTCCCCCATTTACATTATTGTCCTGGGGTTGAAATGGGGGCATCTCAGTCATCACCCGTTAATCCACCATCCACCGTAATAACCACTCCATCCTCCACTGATCCTATAGTCACAAAAGTCCAGATCATTGACAAAGGGTGTGGCGAGTATGAAATGCATACTGCTCTTAATATAGCAACTATGCCACCATCACCACATGAGTATGGTCAACCTTCCCATGCCACCCCAAAGGAAGACAAGACTATCACCTTCTGTGGAAAAAATATCCCTACCACCACTTTCATATCCCCAAGTATCAAGACAGATGCGCCAGAAGAAGACATAAGCCAATGGGTTTACCGAGAAGAGCCTTAGCCGGAAACTCCTCTCAAGGAATACTTCCAAGAAAAGTACACCTGGCCGACAAAGTTCGTAGAAAAGCATAACTATCAAGGCAGGGGCCTAGGAAAGCAAGAACAAGGGCGGTTGCAACCCATTGATACGTCTTCGCTACCAAAAAATGTGGGCATTGGGTATGACAAAAAGAAAAAAGGCCCCGAAACATTGTCTAATGCTTCCAATAGTGTAGCTGTGGACAATGGCTCATTGGAAGACATACCCAAGGAAGAATCCATCATACGTGTGTACGATGATGTCGATCACGCCGACCTATCATCTATGTTCGAATGCCTATTTGTTTGCACTATCAACCTATCCCTTTGCCATCCTGAGCTTATTGATTGGGACCTACGAACTAGCACACCTGTCAGTATGTCTACGGATACATATGTCAACCTCATGGGATTGGGGGAAGATGAACACTCCAGTCGCAAAAATGAGCATAAGAAAAATAACAAATGGTCATCTAGTGAAAACCTCCCTGAGGCACTTCGTGTCCTTGAAAAAGTAAAAATAAAGGACGCATCTGATGGCGAAAACCTTGAAGAGGCACCAGAAGATGGAGATGTTCATCTTCCCCTTATGGGAACTCAATTATCTGCCTGATCACCTATTCTGGTTGAAGAGACTCAAAAAGTCAATCTGGGAACTACTGAAAGTCCTAAGATCACCTATGTAGCTAAGTCACTCTCAGAGCAAGAGTACCCGGTCATCGTGTAGCTACTCCAAGAGGGAATTGTTAACTTTGCTTGGTCATACTCAGACATGCCAGGCTTAGATCCCACCTTAGTGGTTCATCACCTAGACATCCACCCAGATGCTAAACCTGTCAAGAAAAAACTCTGCAAGATGCATCTAAAAGTCGCGTTGTTATTCAAGAAGGAATTGGAGAAGTTACTGGAGGCAGGTTTTATCAGATCAATTGACTACTCTGAGTGGATCTCAAACATAGTGCCAGTTGCTAAACCAAATGGTGACATTCGAGTCTGCACAGACTTTAGGGATCTCAACAAAGTCTGCCCAAAAGATGACTTCCCCCTGCCTAACATTGATATGTTGGTCGATCTGACAGTAGGACATGAGATGTTATCCCTTATGGATGGCTTCTCCGGGTATAACCAGATCCGAATCGCACCTGAGGACCAACACAAAACTGCCTTCACAACTCCTTGGGGCACTTTTTGCTACAATGTTATGCCCTTCGGTCTCAAAAATGCAGGACAACATATCAGAGGGCAATGACAGTCATCTTCCATGACCTCATACACATCATCATGGAGGACTATGTCGACGACCTATTAGGAAAATCCAGAACACGAGTAGAACATCCTGCCATCCTGAAAAAGATATTTGAGCAGTTAGAGCACTAAAAGTTGTGGCTAAACCCAAAAAAGTGTGTCTTTGGGGTCACTTCAGGAAAGTTGATGGGTTTCATAGTCTCTCGTAGGGGCATTGAGGTTGATCTCGCTAAGGTAAAAACTATCCTGGACATGCCACCTCCACGCAATCTCAAACAGTTAAGAAGCTTTCAGGGGAAGATGCAGTCCATCCGTCGGTTCATCGCCCAGTTAGTAGACAACTGTCAGCCATTCACTCATCTTCTGAAAAAAGATTCCACCTTCTGATGGAACCAACAGTGTCCAATGAGGTTCGATAAAATTAAGGAATATTTAGCTCATCCACCAATATTGATGCCACCTATTCCCAGCAAACCCCTCTTGCTCTACATCTCTACCACTTCAGTCGCGTTGGGGGCATTGTTGGCACAACATGATGAGTCATCGAAAGAGAGGGCGATCTACTACATCAGTCGGGCATTGGTTAGCTACGAGTTAAACTACTCCCCCATGGAAAAATCCTACCTTGCACTCGTCTTTAGCACACAGAAGCTTCGACATTACATGCTTAGCCATCCGGTGAAAATAATCGCCAAGATCGATCCATTGAAGTATCTGTTATCTAGAACCACTCTGACTGGCCGGATGGCTAAGTGGGTCATGCTCCTCAGTGAATTCGACATAGAATATGTGGACCACAAGGCTATTAAATGGAAGATAATCACAGACCAGTTAGCGGAAGCTCCTCTAGTTGACACTCACCCATTAATCACGGAATTCCCTGATGAGGAAGTCTTCTCTGTTGATGAGACCCCCACGTGGACACTGTATTTTGATGGATCATATACACATAATGGATCGGGGGCAGGAATCTTATTAGTTACCCCTCAAGGTGACTACATTCCCAAGTCATTCAGGATAGCATTTCCATGTACTAACAATATGGCTGAATATGAAGCTCTCCTCACCGGTCTCAAAATTGCAAAACAATGGCGCATAACTCAATTGAAAGTCTTTGGTGATTCCTTGCTAGTCATTAGACAAGTTAATGATAAGTTCCTAACCAAGGATGATAAGTTGTTACCCTACAAGCACATGGTGGATGATTTCAAGAAATATTTCACCTCTATACAATTTGAACAGATTCCCAGGGTATGAAACAAAGCAGCCGATTCGATGGCCACTATTGGCTCCCTCCTGGACATGCCCAAGGACTAAACAAAGTGTGAGTTTCTTGTGGAACAACTTTTAATCCCAGCATATGATATCCCTGAGACCGATATGGTGTGCGAAATTGTGGGTCCCACCTCCCCATGGTACCAAGACATCTATACCTACCTCTGTGATAACATTATACCCCCAGACCTTACCCGTAACCAATGCAAATCCTTCATTCATCACTCTTCTCGATACGTCATCGTTAGTGATATTCTTTATCGTCGCGGGTATGATGGAATCCTCCTTAGATGTCTAAATGAGACCGAAGCCCATACTACATTAACGAAGGTACATGGCGGTGTTTGTGGAGCACATTCAAATGGTATGGCTCTGGCCAAAAGGATCTTACGAGCTAGATATTATTGGCCTACGTTGGAACATGATGCTTGCGAGTTTGTGAAGAGGTGCCTTCCATGCCAGCAACATCCAGATTTAATCCATGCTCCAGCACAAGATCTTCAGCCCCTCCTAGCACCATGGCCATTTTCTCAATGGGGTTTCGACTTGATTGGCAAGATTCACCCACCATCATCCGACAGCCATACATTCATAATCACCACCACTGAGTATTTCACCAAGTGGGTGGAGGCAATGCCCCTTTCACAAATCACCGGCATTCAGATCTCCAAATTCATCCTTTACCATATTCTCTATAGATATGGTATCCTGTCCACTATCATTTCCAACAATGGAAAACCATTCAAAAACCAAGCCATGAAACACCTCTATGACACCTTCCATATCCAGCACCGTTGGTCAACGCCTTATTACCCCCAGGGTAATGGTCAGGCAGAAGTGACCAACAAAACCCTCATCCGTATTCTCAAAAAGATTGTCAATAACACTGGATGAGATTGGCACCTTCATATTCATCCTGCCCTCTGGGCATATCGCACATCCATCTGCACCCTGACAGGCACCACCCCCTACTCTTTGGTGTTTGGTGCTGAAGCCGTCTTGCCAATCGAGGTTGAACTTCCATCATTGAGAATCTCTCTTAAGAACCTTATCAGCGAAGAGGATGCTCATGTTGTGCGACTTGCACAGCTAGAGTTACTAGACGAACGAAGAATAAAGGCCTACAACCATCTGCAAGCATACCAGAATCGCCTCAAGCGTAGTTACAACAAGAAGATTCATCCTCACCAATTCCAGGTGGGCGAGCTTGTCCTTAAGGAGAACCAACGCACTCAGCAAGACTGAGACAAGAAAGGAAAATTTGAGGCAAATTGGTTGGGGCCCTATATCATAGCTACTAAATATGGATCTGGGGCATATAGGTTGACTACTCTTGAAGGGGAACCCCTTGACGAGCCCATCAACATCATGCATCTCAAGAAGTTTTATGCCTAAATCCACTCGGTTACCCCACCTAGTCAAAAATCAAAAAAAAAAAATTCTAAAAATAGTTAAGAGAAATAAATCCGTCCTATGGTGAAAACCACCTTTTCGTGGCACCTTGGATAAGTATGGGTGGTGAAAACCTAGCAACAGGCATCATCCATAGAGGGATTAATCATTATCCGCCTGACATCCTAGTTAATTTATGCTGACATCCGCACTATTGTCCTCACCCATCTCATCCCAGGCTGCTTGGTAAATCTTGATTGAGCGTTGGACGACCCATCTAGTCTATCCCCCATTACTGAGCTTTTCGGTATCCCATTCTGAGCTTACGTCATTCATGTTTGTGTCATCAGGTAGGATCATCCATCATGTCATTCTTCACCTAGGTCCCATCTTGTCGAGTTTGTTAGTCGAACTACGTTGCCCCTGCGCTTTCATGTAGGCAAGGTTGATCATTTGATTCACCCTCGGGGCATTTGTTCATCATCATCGGTTCCCATTTGTCTTCTTTTCACTTTATCCATAGTCTTTTCTGGAACTACGAGGGCTCTGCACTTTCACGTAGGCAAGGCTAATCTATGATCGGCCCTCGAGCCCCTAGGTCTATAGGTTATGTCAGTCTTTTGTGCTTTGTTATCAAGTTATGCCCACATCTAACTAGTTCTTAATAAACGAAATTCCCTTGTGATACAAGATCTTGTCCTTCGGTAACATCCTCTATCAACTGGGTCATCCTATGTGTGCATCCATCTTTGGTCTCAACAGGATGAATCCTTCCTAGCAGACCTCGCCAATTGCATCCACCATCTTGATTCTATGGCAAAGGACCTGTTGTCTTGATTATGATCTTTTGATTCTTTCAAATTTTGTTTATCATTTTAGGTTCCTTCCCATCACTTGTCAAGGTCACCTTGGTCCACCATACCATGGCGTGCTTTGACCTGCTGAAATGGGGGCATACCTTGATCTTTTGTTTTGTCTGTTGTCTTCTCAATTGTCCCTCGTAAGACCCACCGAGATCTCCAAGGTCTTGTGTTACGCTGGGACAAATTTGTGTGTTTGTGGTTATTTCAACACTAGGCCTGACCGAGGTCATCGCGACCTCGGGGTGTTGGGATAACCGTATTGGTTGTTGTGTTTGTTTCATGCGTAGAGTACTCACTCGCCTTGGTCTTTTATATCAAGGTGCTTGGTACCCTACGCTATAGTAAAAATCAATGCTCCAAAGATGGAAAAATCTCATTTTCACTGCATTTCCACCACTTTGCATGCACCATTTATTTCCATCATAACCATCGCTTATGATTTTGGTTGTGCAAGTACTCTCGTTCTTTGTTCCTCTTGGGTCCTCTTCCTCTCAAGATATTAATGGTTGTTTTTGAAAAATGCAATCTTCCATCTGCCTATCGCCTATATGCATTCTCATAACGGTCTTTATTGACATTTAGGTGCATTGTAAGCATTTACCTTTTTGCATCCATAAATCATACATCATAAATCATATGAATATGTGCACCCATAAATCATATATCATAAATCATATAAACATGCATAAATCATCCATCCACATGTGCACCCATAAATCATACATCATAAATCATATAAACATGCATAAATCGTCCATCCACATGTGCATCCATAAATCATACATCATAAATCATATAAACATGCATAAATCATCCATCCACATGTGCATCTATAAATCATGCATCATAAATCATAGAAACATGCATAAATCATCCATCCACATGTGCATCCATACATCATAAATCCTAGAAACCTTTACATCGATCATAAATCATCCATCCATAAAACATAAATCATAAAGCATAAATCATCCATATAAACATGTGTATATATATGTATATAGAACCACATCATGAATCATCTCATATAGCCACATAAAGGAAACATCATGCATAATATCAATAAAGGCCATCGCATAATCAAAATAATAAACATCATGTCATAATACAATACATCTCCATCATATATCGCCTAATAAGATACAAAATCTAGAGATGTGGATCACCTCTGCCCTCTAGCGACATGAACAAACCATCCATCCTGTATCTGCCAAAAATAACCAATGTCCTGCATCTGCCTGCTCTACTGTGAGCTACCCACATCTGACCTCTACGGAGAATCAGGTGCTAGCCCTCTATGTGCTGGGGTCCCCTAGTACTCACGGGTGGGTGTCCCCTGGTAACCGCCATATAGAGACGGAGTCTGCCAGTAATCGCTAAATCCCCTAGTGCGTGTCCCTAGTGACTAGGATGGCCCTAGTGGCTGTGGAGCCTGACTGACGTAGTGTGTAGTGGACTTCATTGGATATGGAACAACCTGCTCATATACCCCTCTCCATTAACTAGCCTACTGCATAAACTCATCCCTCTGCCCAACTATCAATCTCGCGGCATTCCGCTCATGTCTATACCGATCTCGATCTGTGTTGATCGCCCGCCACTCTCGTGCCCAGGCCTCCTTAGCTAGTATCAACTATTGTATCTACTCTGTGCCTCTATCCTCTCTGCCTGCATTGTCTGTAACTACATGTGCAGCTCTTGCACATCTATCCCTGGACCTCCCCCCTCAACCAACCCCCTCTGCAACTGAGCCCATGCTGCATCCCTCTCGCCCTATAATGTCTACATCTGTGACTCTATAGCATCCCTCTCCCTCTGTGCAGCTTATCCCCATGCCACCGTTGCATCTTTGTCCCTCTGCAGGACCTGCAATCTCAGCTCAGCCGAATCTCACTCTCGTTGCAAGCTAGATGCCTGCATTGTCATTGTATCTCTCTCTACGAAGTGACTGTGCCTCTGACTCGGCCACCTGCCTTTCGCTCTATGCTACCTGAACCTGTGTCTATAACACATCCCTCATTGCCTCCAACACCTCCACCTGTGTCTGTGCCACATCTCTCTCTGCCTCCACTATGCACACCATGTCCCTGAGGTCAACTAGCTCTCTCTGCATACTCTCTGCATCCCCTGTCTCCCTGCTGCC
>VDFB02193867.1:420842531-420931141 GCA_007258455.2 Sequoia sempervirens
CTCAAGAGAAGTACAACTTCAAGAACTGTCCATGAACTCGCAGTTCAAGAATCTCACCTGTCAGGGCCTGAAGAACAAATGAATCTTCTCCCCACTTGCTGCTGATCACAAATGGACCTAGCTAGATTGCATCAAATTTGCCATGTTTTCCCGTATCTTCCAATCTGGCGTTCCATAATAAGACCAAATCTCCCTTTTCAAAATTCCTTGCAGTTGTTCTTTTTTCATACAGATCCTTCACTTGCATTTGCAACTTGGCATTTCTCTTTTGAGCATCCCTTCTAGTCTCATCTAGCTCTATGAGAGCCTCCACTCTTAGTTGCATCTCATTGTCAAGTTCATTGTCATATACTTGAATGAACTTGTACATCTCCATGAGGTTATTTTGGGGCAACCTTGCATTTATGCCATAGACCAATTCAAAAGGGGCACAACCGATTTCCTTCTTCACAATCACCCTGTCTACCCAGACTACCAATTTCAATTTAGAATCCCATGCTCTTTTTTTTTGGTCCAGGATTCTCTTGATGATCTTCATCAAGCTCTTATTTTTGACTCATCTTGTCCATTTCCTTGCGGATGGTATGATGATGAATAAGAAATTTGGATACCATATTTTTCAAAAATTCATTATATTCTTCAGACCTGAAACACAGCATTGTCTGATACAATTCTTTCTGGGCATCCAAACCTTGTCAGTATATTGTTTATCAGGAAATCAATCACCACCCTGCTAGTTGCTTTCTTTGTTGGGATTGCTTCCACCCACTTAGTAAAATAATCAGTGGCTACCAATATCCAGCAGTGGCCTCCACTAGATTTGCATGTTATTTCCCCTATAAAATCAATTCCCCAAGTCTAGAATTGAGAATGCACTGCAACTGGTCTAAGGGGAAGGTTACCAAAGAATTTCAGCTTATCGGAGAAACGTTGACATGCATCACATGTCTTCAAAAATTTATGGGCATCTTTAAATATAGTAGGCCACCAAAATACAGCCCTCATTACCTTGTGTGCAGTTGTTTTGGCCATGTAATGTCCGCCATAGATTCCACCATGCATCTCCCTTAGAAGTTCTAATGCTTGATTCTAATCAACGCATTTTAGCATGACTCCTTCTCTACTTCTCCACCACAAATTTCCTTGTATGATAACATATCTGATAGTGTGTAACTTCAATGTCCTCTTCTGATTTTTGTTCAAGTCATCAGGGCATTTCATCCTCTGCAGATAATAGATCACATTCTTATACCACTCAGAGTGTTCCATATTACATATGTTAGATATGTTTTCCTCTTCCAATGAGTTTATTTGATTTGATTCCAAATTGGTCTGGGCCATAAGCTTGGTCAATCCTTTTCCCCTCACCAACTTAGTGATCTGGACCTCAATGTTAAACTCTTGAATTCTATTAATCCATCTGCATCTCCTTCCTGATGCTTCCTGTTGTGTGAAAATGTCTTTGATAGCTGCACTAGGTACATATGCAACTATGGCAGCTCCCATTAAGTAAGGCCTGAAAGCTTTGATAGCCTTGACTAGTGCATATGCCTGTTTCTCATTTATGTCATATTTCAGTTTTGCAGCTTGCAAAGATTTACTGAAAAAGGATATTGGCTGCTCGAAACCATTATCATTATTCTATAACAACACCCCTGCTATAGTGTGAAAAGAAGCAAAGGTGAACAACTGGAAAGGCCTTGAATAATCGGGTGTCTTCAACACAGGAGCATCTTTTATTGCTTAGGTACATATGCAACTATGGCAGCTCCCATTAAGTAAGGCCTGAAAGCTTTGATAGCCTTGACTAGTGCATATGCCTGTTTCTCATTTATGTCATATTTCAGTTTTGCAGCTTGCAAAGATTTACTGAAAAAGGATATTGGCTGCTCGAAACCATTATCATTATTCTATAACAACACCCCTGCTATAGTGTGAAAAGAAGCAAAGGTGAACAACTGGAAAGGCCTTGAATAATCGGGTGTCTTCAACACAGGAGCATCTTTTATTGCTTCTTTAATGGCTTGAAAAGCCTTTAAGGGATCTTCTAACCAGACTATCCTCTCATTCTTCTTCAGCATTTTGGAGATAGGTCTGCTAATCTCTACGAATTTTGTGACAAACCTTCTCAAGAAGTTTATTTGACCAAAGAAATATTGTACTCCCTTGACATTCTTTGGTGGTTGGATCTTATCAATGGTTGATATCCTTTTTGGATCAATTCTGATACCATATTTTGAGACAATGTGCCCCAGTAACTTTCCCTCCTTAACCCCAAAAGCACACTTCTTGGGATTAAGGGAAATACCATACTCCAACGCCCTGACAAAGATTTTCTCTAAGTGAGAGCAATGGTCCTCTTCTTTCTTGTTGTGAGTAGTCAAGTCATCTTGGTAAACAGCAAGGAAGAGGTCTAAAAACTCAGCAAAGGCCACATCCATGGCCCTTTGAAAAGTGGCACCAACATTAATTAGGCCAAAAGGCATTCTCACATAGACATAAGTTCCCCAGGGTGAGGTAAACGCTGTCTTGTACTACTCTGATTCTTTCACCATGACTTGGTTGTAACCAGAGAATCCATCCATCATGGACATCAATTCACATCCAGTCACTTTCTGTAGCATAGCCTCCATGTTTGGGAGTGGATAGTTGTCTTTCAATGAGGCAATATTTAAATTTTTGAAATCCACACACAATCTAAGATCACCATTCTTTTTTCTTATAGGAACCAGGTTTGACACCCATGATGAGTGTCTTATAGGCTTAATAATCCCTGCATCACTCAATTTTGTTAGTTCTTCCTGCATCTTGGATCTCAAGGTTGGATTGATAGGCCTTTGCTTCTGCCTGAATGGTCTCACATCTGGCTTCAGGGGAATTTCATGTTGGAACAAATCTTCCCTGTAAGCCTTCAAGTCATCATAAGACCAAGCAAACACATGCCTATATTTCCTCAATAGGGTAATCAACATCTTCTTTACATGAGGCTTCATCTTCTTACCTATGTATACCTTTATTGGTGCACTATCAGTCCCTAGATTAATCTCTTCTAGGTCTTCCTTATGGGTAGTTGCTTCTTTTGTGTTGGACTTATCTGGTCCTTCAAAGATTCTCTCCAACGCTACCATCCCTTTTGGGATTTTGTTGCTCTTCAGTTGAATTACTTCATTCCCAAACAAGGTCTCTCTACCATTTTCTTCTACCACATATGAGCCAAAATCAATCTCCTGATGCTCATATTGGTCGACACAGTGCAGGAATCTCAAGATATCATTGTCATCTTGAAACACCTGCCAATTGTAGACATTATCAGGCACTGCAGGCCTAGTTTGTATCTCAATACCAGAGATTCCATTGAAGGTCACTTCATCCAATTTTACAGCTATATTGGCCAACAAGTCAGCCTTGGCATTTTTCCCTCTTTCTATCCAATCTATTCCAAAGGCATCAAATGCCTCAATTGTATCCCATACTTCATTCCTATATTGCCTCGAGCACTTATCTTTAGTGACAAATCTAGATCTAACTTGAGAAACAATCAGCTCTGAGTCACCAAATACCCTTAACAGTTTTATCCCATGCTTAGAGGCAATTTTTAGGCCAAGTAGCAAAGCCTCATACTTAGCCACATTGTTTGTACATGCAAATTGGAGTAGAAAGGAATACTTAAAAGTCTTACCTTGTGGCGATACCAACAAGACACCAACACCTAAGCCATCCTTGGAACAAGCTCCATCAAAGTACATGGTCCAAATTGATTCCTCTGAAGTAGTCTGTATGATGTCTTTGACTATTGGCACTGACATGGTCTTTCCATCTTCTTGCTCTGCCTCCTCAACTCGAAAGGTATCCATATCAGTATCAACAAAGTTGATAAGTGGAGGTTCTTCTATTTTACTAGCAGATTCAATCATATGCTTGCACCTTGACTCTCGGGCAATCTTAACATCCTTCAAGTTGATGGAAAAGGTAGCAAAGGATAAGTCACATTGTATACTTCCTCCCATAGAAGCACACCATTTCCTTGATAGCAGCATTCCATATGCTGGAGGAATATCAGCAACTATGACACTCATGACAAGTTCCTTCTCAGGGCAAGTTGCCAGTGTATATGATAGTTCATTTATGATTCCAATCACAGGGATCTCTCTTGAGTCCATAGCATAGCATTTTCCATAAGTGCTATCCACCTTCAAGCCCATTTCCTCCATGATTTTAACTGGCATCACATTATTTGAGGCACCTGAGTCAATCATACAATTTCTGAGCAAGTTTCCATTGATAATTAGGCTCAGAAAGAAGGGGTTGACCAGATCAGGGTTAGCAGTGATTGTAGTTCCTAGATAGACTTCAAGATTCTCATCTTTGTTCAGTAGGGCTGCATCATCCTTCACCTGGCCTATACTTGTTTCAGGTATTTGAGCTTCCATTTTAGGTTGATTGTTCCCAACAATGCCCCTAATGACTGCCATTATTTTATGCTTATGGTCATCAATCCTCATCATCTCAAGAAGTGGGACTGTGACCCTTATCTGAGATAGGACCTGAAACATGTCAACTGGTGCATAACTTGGAATCTCTGGGAGTATAACTTCATGAGAAGTCAGTGCATCTATTTTCTTACCGTCACTTTGATTTGCAGGCTTCAATTCTTTCATCTTTGTATCTGATGAAGTAGCTTTACTAGTTATCTTAGCTTTGTCATTCTTTTTAGCCCAAATTCTTGGCTCCTTGACCTCCTTAGCTTGGGTACCAGTTTTTGTGTTTTCAGCTCTAGTCCCTTTAGGATCAGTATCACCTTCTTTAATGAATATTCCCCCTCGGTGACTTGGATTAGCCTTTACCACCCTATTTCTAAGGTGAATATCATTTCTGGCCTAAGCTCTGGTGGTTAATACAACTGCATACCTTTCTATTTCTTCATTAGAAGGTCTCCTCAAAGAAATACCACAGTTTTCAAGGTTGTAAGTAGTAAACTGATCATCTCCTTCTCCACCAGAAAATATTTGTTGCTGATGAAGAAGACCTTCTTGTCTTTGCATATCTATCTCATTTGTATCAACACTACAGACAGAGGAATATTCCTCATACTCCAAATCTGACTTGGTCATGAACACATTCAAAGTCTCAATAGGGTTGCCAGGATAATCATCTTCCTCATAACTGCCTTGCTTTTCTTCCACTGCCTTGGCCACAACAGCACACTGATGTGAGGAGTGTGGCATTTCATAGGTATCACACCATGGCAGATCATCTGCCATGGTTTTGGTATTCTTCTATAGCGGATCAGGCACTCCATGGAAGTTCCTCTGATTATTTTGGATAGGCTTCCCATTATTCCAGTTGGTGTGATATGGGTAATCTTGCAACCTTGGGGGTCTCTCATTCCTCTGAAATTGAGGCTTTTCAGCCTTTGCTTGTTTCTGTAGTAGGTTCAAAACTTGATCCCATTTGTCATCTGGTGCTGCATCCTTGACCACCTTTTCATTTGAAGGCTTTGCAGCTTTGGCAAGCCTAGGGTCATCTCTCCTACCCATCTTACCGGATGCCCTTTTGTTGTTTTCAATATTTACAGCCATTTTGTAAGCCTCTTGCAAAGATTGTGGATCTTTATCTCTAAGTAAGTAGCACATCTTGTTGTCATAGGCATTATAGTAAGTAAACAGACATGATCTTTCATTAGGTCAGAGAGAAACAGGGACCTTAGCCATTGCTTTCTTGAATCTTGCATTAAATTTAGTAGCCATTTCATTATGTCCCTTTGTGATATTATTAAAATCATGTAGCCTAAACCTCGGATCAGTCTGGTCTCCATACTGTCCTCTAAAAATTCTAAAGAAGGAATTCTTAGAATCAATGCTTAAATCAGGCAAACTTTTGTACCAGTCTCTTGCATCCTCTATCAAAGATTGCATGAAGTATTTCATAGCTACATCCTCATCCCATAATTCGAAGTCTTCCAAAAAAAATTGGAAAGCCTTAAGATGATCCTCACCACTGATAGCATTGTTACCTACAAACTTTGGCACATGTTTCCTAGCATTATCAGGTACAAGGTTAGGGTAACCAGGGATATTATCAAAACATAACTACCTGTATCTATTAGTATGAGTTACTCTCCTTCCCATAGGTCTTCTTTCTTCACCTTGGGTATCATTGTCTCTCTGTCTCTCATCTTCATGCCTTGATTGCTGACCTCGAGGCTCTTGTAGATCAACAAAATGGACAGCACTTTCATTACCCTTAGGGGGTGGATTGGAACTAGCAGGGGTATCCATGGGGGAACTTCTGTTACCAACACCAGGATTTGAAAAGACAGCACGACCAGATGTATCCTAAGCATCAGGGACAGGGTCCTTCAAAGTAGATTCAAGAAAAGTAAGCTTTCTTTTCATCTCTTTGTTTGCTGCAAGTAATTCCATTTCCCTTGTTTTTCTCTCCAACTCCTCATTTTCCTTCATTAATTTATCAAAGATTGAGGGATTATCTTGCTGATCTGTGTTTTTCATAGCACCCCCCTCATTTATCCTTATCCCCATACTGCCTCCTTTTTCTTACATAGGACGTTTACCTTTGTCCACATTTTGAGGCTGTCTACTGGTATTCTTAGGAGGAGGAACGACATGTTCCTCAACTCTATCACTTTGAGGTTTACTTCTAGTCTTATTAACCAGGGGTTCAAAGAGGATCATTCCTGAGGTTTCTGGCAATACCAAGGTATCCTCCTCATTTTTTTGGGCTTCCAATCTATTCATGGCTTCCATCTCTTTAACTCTTCTACGCAGCTCATCCCTCTAATCCATAGCATCTCTTATCTTTTTCTCTTTTGTTGCTTCTCTTTGTTTCCTATTCTCATTTAGTGCAACAATTTGCTGACTAAGTCTTTGTATATCATCAGAGATCTCATCCTCATTAGGTAATGTAGACTCTCTATCAGAAGCTATACTAGCAGTTTGGTATGGGTTGTGGGAATAATCATCTCCAATTGATAAATCATTTGGGACATGGGTATCCCTAAGAGGTGTGGGAGTGAGGCATTCTATGGTCCTAGCATGTCGGGTATTCCTATTTTTCCTTTGGAATCTACCCCTTCCCCTTTGTTGTATGGCATTTTGGCCATCATCTGATGAATATTGATTTACAATATTTTTCATATGCACTTCCCCTCTCTCATTGGACACATTATCGTCTAAATCTACCAAATCTCTTTCTTTGTGAACCGAAATGAGAAGAAACTTGACATTCAGGGGTGGGATGCGCTGTAGACATCCTTTTTGTCCTGGTTTTGCCTTCACCCATTTGCCTTCATTTCTAGGCAACTCTTCTTCCAGCTCCTGCTCTGGATGGTTTCTATAGTAACCTAGTGTTCTCCTCATTTGAACTGGGATTCCTTTAGTCTTCTTGACTCTCTTTGAATTTCTGCTTCGAACTTCTTCAATATCTTTAAATATTGGTTTGCATTGGTACAAAGACTTCAGAGTCACCACCCAAGCTTCTTGGGATAGATCAGTAACAATGGTGTCACTTTCTGGAATACAACAAAACTTTCAGAGCTTGGTAACAACAACTTGACAACAATAAAACTAGGAATCACTCGGGAATATAAACACAAAGGTAGGGACATAAGCTATGCTTGATCAATGTTCTCAAATTACTGACTCTATGAACAAACTATGGGATAAAACACCTTGGAGATTCTATTCAATATGAAACATATATCCCCAGCGGAGTCACCATATTGTTGGTGGTTTTTACTGAGCAACCAGGTTCGTCTCCTATTCCACCTATGGAGTAGCCATCTCCAATCAAGGGCAGCTCGGAGGACCTGGACCAACTGACAAGATCAAAAGATCTTCTACACTTTAGGCTCTGCAGAACTAGGGTGGGTATACCCACACAATGCCTCAAATGTGAGAAGACATTGCTTTTTATAGCAGATGACTCTTCATACCAAGTGTTGAGAACATCAAATAGGGCTATATTCTCAATCACAAAACACTTGAAGCAACAAGGAGGTAGGACATAACAACTTAAACAAGATTGATTAAGTAAAATGATTGATCTTGAGCAAGGAGACTAGAACCCTAAAGACAAATAGCAAATATCAGACCAGTGCCATCATTCTTGGGCTAGGAGTCACAATAACCTGCAAATAGAAGGAACAATTTATCTAGACATAAAAGTCTTTGCAAGACTAACCTTATTAGTTTCACAACTAGTGATCACATCTATAAGACTACTTATCAAATCCTCCTATCAAACATATGAATCTCTGATATGATTAAAGCATTTAACTTATTCCTTGAATAAGAGCAACAACCAGAATAGACAATAAAAACATTACATTAATATGGTTAATGAAATGATCCTTGATCAACTTTCATTAACAATCCATACGCACAATACAAAGGAGAGACTTAAAGATCTCAATCTATACATTTAGATTCATACATGTGTCCAAGACCTCACAATTTAACTAATTACAGACCCTAGACCTCAAATTCTAATAATAATCTGACTCTGTGACTCAGTGCTCTTTCCTTTAGAATTGGTTCTAATTTCTGGCTGAAGACCCCTACAAATGATTCAGAAATTTCTTTTAAACGATTCAAGGATCGCCATCCTGTTCAGAGCCACATCAACATGCCATGTCAAACCCCAACTGCATCGTGAACAACAACAACTTCTCTATTCTCATAAATGCCTCTAGTCAGATCTTTGTTAGGAGAGAGACTACCCGCACGAACAAAGATTAATCAACCTGCACTGAATCTGCCGCCAAATCTGCGCGTCCATACTCGAGCCATGCCGACCTGTTCTTAGGGTCACATCGCCATGAATGTTGGTTTGGCAGATCGAACAACCCTCCATCCGTCGCCATGAAGGTTTCCAAGTCTTTGGGCGCGAACACATAGAAACCCTAACAATGGTTTAGTTTGAAATCTGGTCGTTGATCAACCGTGATCAAATGGCCATCATTTGAAATCCATTGGACTGTTGAAAAAAATTCCTCCACCAGATCGCACTACATACTGGTCTTTAAGTTAAACATCGGGCACCTTTCAATTGAAGTTAAAACATCGTTGTTGATCTGACACACGTGCACATTGATGGCCCATTAGTAGCTCGGGTTTTAACTCACCACGTGGAGAGGCTCATATCGATGAGAGATAGCATCATTAGGAAGACCTTAGGGTGAAGAGAAATAGTTACATCGAAGTCACTAGGCATATCGGCCAGACAAAAGGAATTCAGGGAAACGTTTGGCCAAAGGATAGATGCTACATCGAACACTCACCGCAAGTTGGCAAGAGATCACAATGTCGGCAAAACCTCCTGCCGAAGTCCACATGTGACACCGAAAGATATTTCCTTCATGCAGTGTCACCAAGACGATTCAAAACTCACGCCGACGAAGACCACTTTATGTACTCCATTGGCGAGACCGAAGGTCACTCGCCGAGACCTCTCACCGAAAACCCTAGCTCATACCAAAGAGATCTTTAGAAACTTGTTCGTTGAGAGAAATAAAAACTTTCACCGAAAGCCACATATTGAATCACCGTCGGCAAGACCCGACCCCATTGCCAAGACCACATACCGAAAGATAAGTCTCACCGAAGCACAAAGTCTTCCATCACCGGTTGGCATAACAAGATGACATCGCCGAGACATCTCAATGAAAGATATAACTCACGCCAAAGACCTCCAAAACTCGTTTCCGTTGATAAGACCAAGAGGAGTTCGCTGAGAGTCACCCCAAACTAAAAAAGTCACACCGAGAGCATCACAAAGTCAGAGAGACACGGTCAGGTCAGCTAGAAATTATGGCAAAGATACCGTGGTCAAAGGGAGTCACACCGAGGGGTAAAGGGGGGCCACCACAGTTGGGAAGACAAGCCGAGGTCGGGGAGACATCTCCCCGACATAACAAACACAAGCCGATGGAGACTTCGGGGAGAGAAACCGAAGTCGCCAGGATGTCACCCCAAGGATAAAAGGTCATGTCAAAGGAAAAGTGGAGAGCCAGAAGGGATCTCGAGGAGACAAAGGGGAGTCGGGAAGACCTCCACCGAATGGTAACCGCCACGTCAAAAGGAAAGCCCATCGGCGAGACACAAAGAAGTCGAGGAGACATCTCCCCAACACAACCAACACAGGCCGAAAGGAAAACCTCGGGGAGACAGACAGGAGTCACCGAGAGGTCACACCGAAAGCCAAAAGTCACGGCGAAGAAGAAGGGGGGCTAGTGAAAACGGTGGCAAGGGGCCCGTAAAGGATGGAAAACAGGGCTCGGGGGAACCACTAATGAAGAACGAACTGGGCAGACAGGTCACCGAAGGAAAAGAACAAGCGGCCAGAAAACAAAAAGAAAACTTGCAGACCCGAAGGAGAAAATAAAACCCTAGCCAGGGTTTAAGCCCATGAAGGAAGCAGGAACACAAAACAAAGAAACCAAAGGGAAGCACACCCACCAGAAGCGAATTCAAACATGCTGAGCTCAACCCTTGTGGGAGCCCACTTACCCCATGTGCCAAAAATGGAAAAACATCCCAATGCAAGAGTTTTATCAGGAAAATCAAAGGAAAACAACTGGAAAATGAGAGACAACCAAAATAGGCACTAACAGAGAATATGGGAGATGAATCTCTTAATTCTTTGGATTGTTTGTTATCTTATGCTCCAAAGTATAAAGTTTTAGGATGCCTTGAGGATCAAAGGTGGTGATATGATAATGATGTTAGGGATGGGTGATACGAATTTTTTGGCTTTTGATAAGTCTTGAATAAGATACTAGGCTTTTAGTACTTGCTGATTTTGATTTTGATTTTGATTTTGTGATTTTGGATTTGGGATTTTTTGAAATTTTGTCCTTGATTTTGATTTTGATTTGGATTTGGATTTTGAACAAAAAGACCCTAAGATGTTGGATGATGATCTAAGGGATAGCTTTGTTCAAAGGATGATAATTTGAATATGTGTGAGGAGAAGGATGCATCTACCCACACCTATTCAAATAAGATGATTTTTTTACTAATTATATGAAGAAGGATTCATCTACATACACTAAGCCAGACAAGACAATTTTGATAACTTTGACTGAGTATATGCAAAAGGATGCATCTACACATACCTAGCCAAAGGTGTTTTCATAAATGTTTTCAAGGATTCAGTCTCAATGATTTTGATGATTTTGATTTTTCCACAAAGCCTTGTATTAAGGATGATTTCAAGATTTTTCAAAAGGTGATGATGAGATGAATTTATTTTGATGTTTTGGAGGATGGATGAAAAAGAGATTTTGATATATTTTGATCCTAAGATGAACCTAAAAAGGTACACTTTGTTTGCTTAGACCTAGGTATTGAAGAGCATGCAAATGCTTCCTAATGACCTTTGTAACCAAGAAATGATTTCATTTGAACATTCACTTTCAGATTTTCAATCAATGATTTTTTTGCTTTTTGAGGTTTGGAGTCTTCAACACATATGAAAGTTCATTTTGTTTAGCTTTGTTTAATGTCTTTATTTTACCAAAAACACTTTCTTCAATTAGGTTTTCAAACTAAGATGTCCAATGTCTTAACTTCTTCAAACTCCACAAGATATATTATGTGGAAATTCAATGAACTCAAGGCAAGGGTTTTCCTATTGTTTACTTAAAAAGACAAATTGAGATATAATACAATGTTTAGAAACCTCTAAGGACATGAATCCCAAGGGAAAGCAATAACATGTGGATTGAGTCAATTGTATTTGTCCTCAAAAGGGTTTGAAATTTGGATGATGTTAAGTGTTTCTTTTTGAGATGTTTTTGATCAAGCAATGCATTTTATAATCCAAGAATAAGTACAATCCTATGGATGTGTAAGACAATATTTGTTGGATTCCCACTTGGACAAGTCCAGCTACGCTTATCTGTAGTGAATGGTTAGATGTTTGACCCCACTGGCTCCCCTCCACGACACTCACTTACATGGGGCAGCCAAGCATCAACACCCATGAAACTCCCATGGCATGTTTTCCATTTCTACTAGAAGACCGTAAAAGTGTGGGGTGGCTTTAGAATGACCGTTTTTGCACCAACAAATAGATAAAAGGATTTTGGAAAATTCTAGCACATGGGTTTTAGTAAGGAATTTCTGTTCATAGGAGTTGACCCAACGTGGCAAGAGTCCCCTTTCGGATCCATCTTGTCAGATTCAACCGCGTGATATTGGCATTTTATCCAATATCCAAATTTATATCCCAGCTGGAAATACCCTTGGCTTTAGAGTGTTACCAGTTGAGTCGTTCCCTTGGGTGAGTACTTTTTCCCCAAGGTAGGCCCTCTAGGATAAACAAAAGCGAATGAAGAACAATATTCATAACTCAATCAATCCTTGTATGCAACAAAGAAAGAGAATATACGCAACAAAGCCTCCACTCACACTCGCACAATATTTTGTTCAATTTTAAGCCCAAATCAAAGTGTGGAGGTGATTGCTTTATCTCATCCCAAAGTCATGAAAAAAGCCTTTTGATTCTCAACATCATTATGAAGCGCGAGAGAAGCGCATACGTCCTTTTTCAATGGCTTTAGTCTAAGTAATCCTTCACAAAAAACAAAGCTACACTTGTTCTTTTTATATCCACAAAGCAATATGTGAGTTCATTTAGAGCACCAAATCACAAGTGAAAGACATTTGTTCAATTTCTTAATCCCATAAAAAAAATCTAGTAAGTTGTTGATCCTAAGATTCTTTTTAAATCCTTTTACAAGAAGAAAACAAAAAGAACTCTTTTTAAACCCAAATGAAAGCTAGTGTTCTAAGAAAGAAGAAGATGACAAATTTTTAAAGAAGTGTTAAAAAACACTTTGATAGGACAAAATATCATCACCATGCTCCTCCTTTTGTTTTCAATTTTTGACCTACAAAGAAGAAAACCCCTCAGATTCTGGAAAAAACACAGAAGTTAAGAAACCAAAAAATAAAAGATAGATAAATCATAAATTAAAAACATGTGCTAAAAAACTAAATTCTCCCTTTTACTGTCTTCTAGCATCGCAACTCGTGAAGGTGTTGCTATTTTTTTCCCAGCGGTGCTCTTACAGCGCCACTTTACCAGTCAGCGATGCTCTATGTCGGGACAGAGAGCTCGATTGCATCGCAATTTCTCCCAACGTTGCAGTTTTTGAAAGCGTCACTGTTTAATATTTTTTGAAATTGTCTGCAGGTCAGAGATTCTAGCGGCGAAGTTTAAAATTCAAAAATTCTTGGTGAGATGAGTCCAATGGCGTAGTTTATGTTCATGCGGTGCTATATAGCGACGCTGACAAGCTCGCGATGCTAAAACAGCGACGCTGATGAGCTTGTGGTGCCAAAAATAACGACATTGATGAGCCCACATTGGAATTTCCTGTTTGTCAAGAAAACGTGGAAATTTCAAGAAATTGTTAGAAATAATGATGTCATGCCCTCCTTCTAGTGCCAAATGTGCGAACCATTTTCCTAGTACCTGCAAAACAACATGAATAAATGAGTTAGACAAGGAATTACAAGCTAAAAGAAGGATTCCCCATGAAATCTATTTGCAAACTCAAAATAGGAAAAAAAATATTGAAGAACACAAAGCAAATAACAAAACTAGATTTAATCCTAATTAAAAGAGAAAACTCTTGATTCCATGGGAGAATTGGTGCCAATTTGATGTGAAAATTGGCCCTTTCCCAATTCCTATGATTGCAAGCTTCGAATGTTGAAGAGATTGATCCACTTTTGATGATGAATTGTGAGAACTCCAAGCCAAATCTGCAAAAAGCCTAGCTACAAATTCAAATGATGGATGAGAATGGCTAAGCATTTTAGCATGGTAACTTTGTTTGGATTGTGGATGATAAAATGAGGAGAGGAGCTCTTCATTTATAGGATTTCAAGATGGATGAATGCCCAGATTTGAGCAATGTGGGACTAACATTCATCCAATGATATGGTGCCACTTGTCAAGCTATGAATGGATGATGGATGTGCAAGATTTGGGGTTTGTGCCAATAAATGTCAATATTTGAAATTCAAATTTGTTGAAATGACATGTAAGAGGGAAGGGAAAATGCAATAAATGCCACTTGGCTCAAGGCAAAGGACATGTAAGAGGTTTTAAATGCCTTGTTGGATGTACATGTTGACTTGGAATTTTTGAATTCAAATTGAGAGAATATTCCAAAAAGATGCCATGTGAGGAAAATAGAGATTTAATAAATGAATTAAATCTATTTTCATGTGCAACTTGCATTATCTAGAGGATGTGACATGAGATGGGGTTAAATTAATCAAGGATTAATAAATTTAACAAGAGATTAGATGATGTGACTTATTTTGACTTAGATTTATGAATCTATTTAAATCAAATAAGAGAGGAATATGATAAGATATTAATCAAATAAAGATTTTGATTTATTTAATTAAAAGGGATGATGTTAGATTAAATCAAATAAGGTTTTAATTTATTTAATTTAATGGATAGACTTTAGAGATTTAATCAAATAAATTTATTATTTAATTAAATAGGGATAATTAGATTAGATGGATTGATTTAATTAACAAAAGGAATTGACTTAATCAGAAATTATTTATTCGATTAAGAGACGAATATTGATGAATTTAATTAGATAGGGGAATTTGATTAAATGGTTAGACTGAGGGATGATTCAGGAAGAAATGATGTTAGTAATTCAGGATCAAATGCACAATGTCAATCAGTATATTTTACATGTCTATAGATAGTATAGACAATAAGAAGAGAGCAACATCTAGTATTGCAAGGATGGGTAAGAATAGTTGTGTTATTGCAAGATCAAGGAGAGATAGACAAAAATTTAAGATGAAACAACTCAAGTGAAAGTAGAACAAGGTGTTGGGGCAGAGTGTCATCAGGGAAAAAGAGATCAGTTACAAGGTAGCAAAACAAAATGAAAACAAGTTTGCGCTGACAAAATGAAACCCAAGTTAAAAATGAAGAAAACACATGGAATTGTTTCAAGGAATCCAAAAGGTAGAAGATAGAAAACATAAAGCAAGAGAATTGCTACCTTCAATTCAAAAGAGATTTGAATTCTTCTTTCTCCAAGAGTATGGTGCATGAGCACCTAGTTGAGTTCATGCCTCCATGAGGCAACTTTGGATTTTTTATTCAAATTTGATGTTTTTTTCTTGTAATAAGGGACCTTTAGACCATTTTGAACTTATTTGAGTCTATTTTAAGTCCTAGGAGTTCATTTTGGAATCATATTGCAAATATTGTAAAAGTTGTCAAATTGTCACAAATGTTGTCATAGTGCAAAAAAGGCAAGAATGGGAAGATGAAGGATCATTTTGTGTTTTTGGTGGGAAATAAGTTTAGGAATGGTTGGGTATGATGTGAAATTATTTAAAATTCCTTTGTGTATGATGAGGCAAGGTTGGAGTTGTAAACATTTGAATTTGAATGCAAAACTCTATTTTTCTTGCATTTTAAGAGGAAATTTGTTGCTCTCGCATGTTGTACGGCCTTGTATGGCCTGTGGGTGACCTCTCATGCATTAAATTTGATGAATCAATGAACTATCTTCCTTTTGGTTTTTGTCTCATTGGATTTTATCATGTTTTGAGGATTTTAGAGCATTTTTCTAAAAATGCTTGGAAACCCTGATTTTGAAGGTTTGAGTGCAAGAAAAATGATTTGTGACCTTTTCCACCAATGAAAATATTTGATATTTGGTGGATTTGGGTTAGATAGGATGTATTTTGTCTTGGTAAAGTTTTCAAGGGTAGGGAAAGAATTTTTGTTCAAATATGGTGATGCCCTAGGATGGAAAACACTTATATTGAGCAATTTTGATGCATAAGTGGTAGGGTTTGATAGAAACCTCTTAGAAAGTGATTTGTAAGGGTTGTATTAGTATGTGAAGACCTAATTTGACTGGTATGAGGTGTTTTTATGAAGAATGGAGGTTGGAAATGTGTAGAACCAATTATGACCTTGTCATACAAGCCTAATTAGGCCTTTGGCCTAGTGTAGCAGCAGTTTTTTTAGGGTTATGTTCCAAAGAAACCCTTATTTATTTTAAGATATGTTTTAAAAGATCCTAATGGGTATCTAAAACAGGTTTTATATTTTGTATATGAGGTTTGGTTTGCAAGATGGATTCTTACTAGTTTTGGGTGGCCTAAGTAGGGAAACCATAGCCATTGATGAAATCTCTGTTCTTGAGAGCTGTGGGAGGTTTGTAAATGTCATGTATACATGTCCTAAGTTGTTCCAAGGGTCTGGTAAGGTATTTGAAGTGTAGCCACCAAATTTGAAGATTGTAGACTAGTGTAGGCTTATAACCAATGAAGTATATTTGAGTTTGCAAGGAGATAGTGCCCAAGTTTATGAAACATAATGTCAAGTCAGTGATTCCTGCCCCTGCTTTGCATCAGTGTGTATGGGAGTCCACATGCTTTTCAAGTTGTTTCCACGGGCACTAGATTGATTTCATGTAAGTATAGCGGCAAGGAAAAGATTCGTGATAGATAAAGAGGTGTATTCATTTAGGAAGTTATGGGAATTGTCATTGTAAAGTGTTTAAAGCGAATCCATTTTGTATTATTCTAAACGTTATGGGAGTCCTGGCATATTAAAGTACTTCTTCCTAAGTAACTGCTGCCTTGACTGAACCGGATAATAAACATTGTCTTAATCACTTATATGTTAACAAAACAGTTATATGCGAGAGTCGATAGTTATGCAATTTAGTTCGGTATTTGATTGTATAAACATACATTGATATGAATGAGAAATGAACAAGTTTATTAGGCAATATTATTTTATGTGTTTTGTTTGTATTTTTTAATCTTTCATTTGGTATCAGAGCAAAGAATGATCCTGTGCCTGTAATATGTTGTGAAGCCGCATAAAAACAATGTAAAATGCAAAATCTGAGAGAAAGCGTGATGTAGAAAATGTGACGATAGAAATACTTGTGCAATTAGGAGGCATTTCAAATTGCAGATGTGCATTGTCATCTAGAGCGATGAGAGTATGAGATGTGCGTAGTTGACCTTGCGAGTATGGATGGATTTTAAGAAGGATTGCACAGATGAATGGCATTTGTATTTCAGAAAGGTCGCAAAGATAAATTCCTAAAAGGCGCGGGAAGTAGGAATGCCTTGCTGTTGAGGACCTGTTGAAGTATGTAGAATGCAAGAAGGAGGCGTGATAAAAGTTCTGGTATTGATACTATTCACTTTTTTTTTTTTTTTTAAGATTTAAGTTTCCAATCTTGTTAGTTGAAATCAATGGCAAAAGAGGGAGAAATTTTAACGCATTTGTAAATAGTGTGAAGTTTGTAGTGTTTATAAGGTGAGTTTTGGTAAAGGTAAATTTTGGTGGATGTCGACTGTACCATTTGTAATTATTAAATCTTTGAAAGATGAATGCAAGAGTGTGTGGAAGTAGTCATAACTGCAAGGAAGGAATGTATATTAAAGGAATGGATATGAATTTAAATATTGCAGTCATATATAACATGTGTAATTATTTATTTTTAACAGGATGGTTATGGATGAAACTTCGATTATTCACCTAACGATCTTACCCACTAGTCTTGGTGCTTAAACATTCATATTATTTACCCTCACTAGGCCACAGATAAAATGGTTGACACCTTAGGAATATTGATATGATCTATAATTTAATTTTAATTGAGGGTAATTTAGTTTTCAAATGAAAAGCTAAATACCATTTGATTTAAGAAATATCTTAAAAGGAAAATATATTTTTAGATATTATAATATTATAAAGAAATAAAATAATATTTTTTATTGAAATTAGATTTAAAGAATTTGAGGATGAATACAGTTTGATTAATTTAATTTATATTTATGTGATAAATTTTGTAAAATTAGAAATTAATAGATATGTAAATATTTAGTTAATTTTGATGGTTGATAGATGATTGTCTATTATTTTTATCATAATTGAACTATAACTTATAATTGTATTTTCTTGGATACATTAGAAGTAGAAAGATGAGATTTAAATTGGATTAGCCTCATAATTATACAAGGGTTGATTTCACCCATAAAATTAACTTAGATCGAAAATGCATCATAAAGTTTTTACCCTTTTTATAATAATAAAAAAAAAAATGAAGTTGACATTATAATTATATTTGTTTTCACTGTTATAAGACCAACTCCTTGTCTAATTGGATCTTTAAATCTAATTATTGTTTGAAGATAATATAATTTACTTATATATTACAAAATCATAGAATAAGTCCATGAATCTTTAATATAAGACTAGTTGAAAAGTTCAAACTCATGAATCAGCTAATACATCCATTTTCATATTCAAAGAAGTTAACCCTCAATATTCAGTTCATTGTCTTAATTAATTTGACATTGATACTCATTTAGAAAAACATAGAAAATAGGAATTAAACCAATCAACTTCCAAGTGCACTTCACAGTATACTTGAGCGTGATTTAAATTGATTTAAACCTCAGACTTAGGTGAGCCATCTCTTCCGTTCAATTTTGTATCCTCTCTTAAACGTAGCGTACAACTCTACTTGTTTGATGAAGGTAGGTACATGCTTCCAAGGAATAGCGCATGCCTGCAAACCTAGCCCGACATAGTTTCTAGAAGCATCCAAAATTCATTAATGTAATGCTCTGTTGTTTAGCATTAATGTTGAGAGGCAAGCAATGAACAAGCTGTGAACAGTACGAAGCCTAGTACAAAGCCTAGCCTGATAGTGAAGTGACATGAGAAAACAAAAAAACTGAAACAAAAATTAAAAATTTTGACTCACCTAAAAGGTGAGAGCTTAGTGTGTGACACTTAAGGCCAGCCCTGGTGAAGCATTGATAGTTGATTCTTGCTTATGTTTTGTGGTGATTCATAATGGAAATTAAACCAATAATGCGAGTTGGGTTTAATAATATCTATTGTGCAATGGACCGATAGAATACAAGGGAGTTACTATTTCTGATGGGAAAGTATTTTACTAATAAATATAGCAGCAAGGAAAAGATTCGTGATAGATAAAGAGGTGTATTCATTTAGGAAGTTATGTGTTGATCTTCAAAATGCCATCTGAGGGGGCATCCATCTACCAATCCTAAGAACCCTCTACCGCAGGTGACGACCTTTCCTAAGGTTGGCAGCTATCAAAGACGATCCATGAATCCCCAATCTATCCACCACCTCAGCATCCACTTTCCCTAAGGGAAACCCAACATCATATTTAGCAGCCACCGTTTCCTGAATCATACCTATAATTCTTTGCCAAATTTGTTGCACAACCATCTTCTCAACACGAAAAATCTTACGATTCCTCTCCAACCAAATCTACCACAGGATGAAAGTAGGTCCCACATACCACACATCCTACAGAAAAGAGGCAACCGAAGGAGGCCTACCCAAACTGCTCTAAAAGTCAATCAAGGAAGAGGCATGAACACATGAACAGTTCCACACTCCCCACCAGAAATGCCACAGCTACGAAGCAAAGGAACAACGAAAGAACAAATGAGCAGACTCCTCCTCCCCTCACCCACAAAGAACACAAATAGAGGGACCCTAAAAACCCCGCTTCTAAATGTTGTCCCAAGTCAAACATCTATTCCGGGCCAAGGTCCAAACAAAACAGTTGCACTTTGGCCAAGAAAACTTGTTCCAAACTCTCCTCCAGCAAGGAACCTCCATCCCCTCCAGCTTACGAGATAACAACACCTGATACCCCGAAGAAACAGAATAGACCCCCTTAGGATTAGGAAACCAAGAGAGGACATCCCCATCCAGGAGGGAATTGCAACGCCTACTAGAGAGGATATTGTGAAGCTCCATGCACTCTTCATTCAAACCAATATCAAGCCATTCATCAGGACGCTTCCATCTCGCCCATACCAGCTAGTCATTAATAGAGAAGGCCATAAAATCACTCACCCTAGACCAACCAGCCGCAAGAAACCTCTGGCACAAAGTCAGTAGATTAGGATACTGAGAAGTAATAGGAGGAAAACCATCCCAAGAATCAGACCAGAATTGAGCCTTCGACCCCCCTCTGCAAATCCAGAAAAGGCCATCCTTAACAAGCGTCGCACCTTTCTTAAGCGTATTCCAAATCATCGAACCTCTCCCCTCCAGGGGAAGTCGGGGAATATCCTACCAAGCCACACCAGGGAAGTATTTATGAGATAAAATCCTAGCCCAAATCTGATCCTACTCCACACACCATCTCAAATACAGTTTAGCCGCCAGCACCTCCCCGGTCAAGGACGACTACCTTAACCCAAGGCCACCGAACTGATGCGGACTACAAACAGTATCCCAGTTAACAAGGATCCACCTCAAAGACAACAAACTACCAGCCCAAAGAAACTATCTGGCTAAAGAGTCAAAATCCTTAACAAATCCCATCGAAGCCACCTAAAACATACATCTGTAGGTGGGAAGAGCCTGCACCACCGACTTGAGCAACTGAACATGACCAGCAAAGGACAACCACCTATGAGTCCAGTGATTCACTTTCACCCAAAATTTATCCAAAATTGTCAACTTTATATTTAAAATAAATGTATAATTAAATAATAAATACATATAAATATTAAATATTATACATTTAATATAATATACAAATTCAAATCAACCTAAAAAAATAGAAGATCTAATTAGAGAAGATGTTAGTCTTAATATAAATATATATATATATATATATATAATTTTATAGTGTGAATTTTATATTTAAAGTAAATATATAATTAAATATTAAATATTTTATATTAATATAATATAAAAATTTATATTTCAATATTAAATTATTGTTTGAAGACAATATACATTATTATCTTCAAATAATAATTTAATATAATATTATTTGTTTTAATATATAAGAAATCAAAAAAATTAATCAAAGAAAGGGTTGATTTTATAACAATAGTTTAAATATAATATATATTTTAAAATATAATATTATTTAAATTAATTAATAATAAATCAAATATCTAATTAAATGAGGAGTTCAACATATAACAATAATATATATTTTCAAATATATTTTATTTAAATTAATCTATAAGAAAAATATATATTTAAATTAACCTATAAGAAATTAAAAGATCTAATTAGTGAAGGGGTTGATCTTATGACAATAAATATAATTATAGTGTAATTTTTTTATATTTAAAATAGATGTATAATTCAAAAATAAATAGATGTAGATATTAGATATAATACAATTAGTGTAATATATAAATTTATATTTTAATATTTATTGTTGAATTAATCATAATATAAGTATATTTCTTATTATAAAAATATATTATATTATATTTTAAATATATTATTAATATGTAATATTTATCTCCAATTGTTGTTTACTTATATGCTTATTTTATAGAAAATTTATATTGTGATTATATTTTTTATATTATATTATAAATGTAATATAAGATTATTAAAATTAATTTATAAGAAATGAAATGAAAAGACTTAGTTAGAGAGAGTGATCAATCCTATAAGAATAAATATATTTATAGTATGGGATCTACATATAAAATACATTTTATACATGTAAATATTAAATAATATACTTATGTAGGAATTGTTTTCACTAATAAACAATAAAGTTCACCTAAGTGGATTTTAATATTTTAGAGATGTATTAATTTAAAGAAACACACAATTAAACTTTTTTTCATATCTAAACTAGATTGACCCACCCTAAAGATATATAGGGGTTATAGTAGTTGCAAAAATTATTCAATCATTATGAGTCAATTAGTTTCATTCATTATGAGTCCATGGGTTAGCACCATTGCATTGTGAACATGTATAACCCTCAACAACTAATTAGGTAAATGGACCAACCTTCATATCCTTAACCAAAAACAATAAACAATGAACAAAACTTTCTAACCTATAATCATCCTCCCCTAACCACTTGGTCCCAACAGGGTTTAGCTATTTATATGTTTATTGGGTTAGTCATTCCTTTGGAGTTGGGGTTGAAGTCTATTGATGTGGGGTTTAGAGTTGATGTTCTATTGATGCATTTGAGGGATTGACACTAAAAATATCAAAAATATTTTTATCATCTTAATCCTCCCAACCTTGAATGTTTCAAAAGAGAAATATTTTTTTTAAATTATCTTTCTTAATTGACAATAAATGCTTCTAGGACTTTTTACTAGCTCAATAATCCATGCATGATGTTCTCTAAATCTTCTTGAGTGCTAGTTTGATTAATAATGTATTATGGTTGATTCTTATGTTGTAAAATGAATACAATATGAAAGGAACTATTACAAAATAAATGTAGCTAAAATTCTTTCATTATATGGCTCAAAATCCTTCCTATAATCCTCTTGGAAATTTTGTTGAGTGTTGTATTCAAGCTGGTAATGGTGAATGTTTCAAACTTTTAGAGATAATTTTTTTAAATTATTTTTCTTAATTGAAAATAAATTCTTCTAAGACTTTTTACTAGGCTTCAATAATCCAAGAATGATGTTCTCTAAATGTTGAGTGCTAGTTTGATTAATAATAAATTTTGGTTGATTCTTATGTTGTAAAATGATTACAATAAGAAAGAAACTATTAGAAACAAAATGTAGTTAAAGGACATTTGTTATATGGCTCAAAATCCTTCCTATAATCCTCTTGGAAATTTTGTTAAGATTACCGTACTAAAGCTAGTAATGGCTAAGTAATAGTCTTTATTTGGGTAGATACAAGGGGTAAAATTTTGTTAGGATTATCATACTCAAGCTAGTAATGGCTTAATAGTCTTTATTTCTATAGATACAAGGGATAAAAGTGTATACTATGCATGCAAATTTATTTATATATTATTGTATGATATTTTATATGTATTTGTTGAATGTATTATCCTAAATTTAATATGGTTCTTTATTAAAATTTGAGTTATAATTAAGATTAGGGTTAAGTTTTAAAAGTAAATTTATTTATAAAAATAAACTTAAAAATATACCTAATTTTTTTATTGATTAATTAATGAAGAAAGAAATGATAATGGAGATGCTTCACTCAGCAAATGAATAGGGTAAAACTTACAATTAGAATTAGGATTGGAATGAAAGTTCAAATTAAGGTCAAGAATAGGGTCATAATTTGGTTACAATTATACTTAGAATTAAAATTAAGGTTACAATTATCCTTAAAGGTAGAATTGTTGCTAGGATTAGGTTTAAGGTTAGAATTATGGTTATATTTAAAATTTGGATTAAATATTTTAAGATTAGAAAATAATTAAAGTTACAATTAGGGTTAGGGTTATGACTAAAATTAGAATTAGGAAGAGTTTATGATTTGTGTCTTATTAATGATAGTCATTCTTAAAATTATTAAAATTATGTGTGTTATATGCATAGTATACTATAATATTATAAATCATAAATAAAAGATTATACATATTATATGTCCTTGAAGTGTCTATTTTTAAATCAAATTAGGATCCATTATGAGTAGGTGGTTGATAATTTCTAATTGTTTCTAGGTTTTTTATAATTATCTTCCAAATATAACTTATACAATTTTAATGTTTTTTTAATTATCTTTTTATTTTTAAATCAAATTTCTATGTTTTTCATTTTATTTTTATTTTTTTAATGGATTATGAATTTGAGTTATTTTATTTTATATTAAATTTAATTTTGGTAATGGTCTATAAATTTAAATTTTATTTATTTAATTTTTTTCTTGTATTTTTTTTTCAAAATTAATAACAATAGGATGGAATTTAATTAGATAATTATTCTAAAAGGTGTTTTAAATATATTATAAATAAATAAAATTATTTAAAAAATGTGCATAAATAAAATATCTCTTATTTAATTAAAAATAGATCTTTCAATAAAAACTAGACAAATAGTAAATATATTATTTCAAAATTAAATATTAAATTTACTTACATTTATTCTTTAGATATTCTAAATACATTATTTTTAAGTTACTTTATTTATGAAGGGTCATTTCTTATAATTATTTTGGAGCTATTAGAAAAGTGTATTTTATTTATCTTATTTAAAGAGATGTTTTCTTGTATTTTATTATCTTAAGAGTTGTCAACCTAATAAAATATAACATCATTGTTATAATATTTTATATTTTAATAAATATTATATAAATTTATAATTTTATAATAATTAAAAATATTTAATTTAGATAACTAGTATAGATATCTTTAATGGTATATCTATCTTAAAAAAATCAAAAGATATCATTCTTAAGTTTATTTATTTATTTAAAAGAGTTATCTTATTTTACTTTTAAATTATTTAAGAAATTATTTTATTATATCTAATTAATCTTTAGTTTACTTATAACATATTGTTAAATTGATAGTTATACTTATTACCAATAAATTTGTAAAGTTGGACTTAAAACCACCTAGATTTTGAAATAGCTAATATCTAGTTGAAAGTTGATACTACAGCAAACATATATTTTGACTAGAAAAACCTAATGATTCCTAATTATATTTAAATTTTCTATTGTGAGATGTTTATTTCCCTTCTCTCACATCCCCTTCTACCCTAGTTCATGATGTGCATTTCTTTTGGAGCTTTGGGCTCATCTAATATTTTGTAGGCTATAGGTGGTGGCTTCTTTAAGGATTTCAATTCTTTGATGAATTTGTATATGGTCATATGTATTTTGGGGATGGGTGCCTAGAGTGGGAAATTGATTGGTCTCCTCTATATATTTCTCAGAAATCACAATTTTGGGTTTTAAAGTAAAGAGGAATATTGAATGTTAGATGATAGTAGGTTTAGCCTGTTGGTTCATGCACCTATGATCGATCCTAGTAGATATCTTAAAATAAACATATAAGTAAATAACAAATGAAGATAAATATTACATATTAATATTATATTTAAAATATAATATAATTATATTATGATCAACTCAACAATAAATATTAAAATATAAAGTTATATATTAAGTAACTGTATTATATCTAATATTTATATATATTTATTTTTAAATTAAATATCTATTTAAAATATAAAAAATTCACTCTATAATTATATTTATTGTCATAAAACCAACCCCTTCACTAATTAGATCTTTTAATTTCTTATAGGTTAATTTAAATATATATTTTTTCTTATAGATTATTTAAATTAAATATATTTGAAAATATGTATTATTGTTATATGTTGAACTCCTTCTCCTTATTCAATAAGATATTTGATTTCTTATTAATTAATTTAAATAATATTATATTTTAAAATTACTATTATATTAAAATTACTATTATAAAACCAACATTGTTTTTATTAGATCTTTTGATTTCTTATCTATTAAAGCAAATAATATTATATTAAATTATTGTTTGAGGATAATAATGTATATTGTCTTCAAACAATAATTTAATATTGAAATATAAATTTTTATACTATATTAATATAAAATATTTAATATTTGATTATATATTTATTTTAAATATAAAATTCACACTATAAAATTATATATATATATATATATATATATATATATATATATATATATATATATATATATATATATATATATATATTAAGACTAACATCTTCTCTATTAGATCTTTTGATTTCTTATAAATTGAATTAAATTTATATATTATATTAAATGTATAATATTTGATATTTATATGTATTTATTATTTAATTATATATCTATTTTAAGTATAAAATTCACATTGAACATATATATTTATTTATTTTATTCAATGAATATATCAGATATTCCCAATTCTGCAATATAATTAAATATATTTTAAAAATATTTATGACAGAAATGAACGGAAAAATACTGAGAGATAGAAGACTGCACTACAGAGAGCCGTGCAGAATATCTCTACTATTCTTGTAGCTAAGCCTGGGCGTAGAAGGGTGATTCTCCTGTTAACACTGCTGAGTAGTGTGTACCGCTTTCTGTGTGTTTTATTCAATGGTTATATCAGATATTCTGTTTGTTTAGCATTAATGTGGACAGGCAAACAGTGAACGGGCTGTGAACGGTACGAAGCCTGACAATGACAGTGACATGACAAAACGGCAAAGGGAAACGGAAAATAAAATTTTTGACTCATCTAAAAGGTCAGAGCTTAGTGTGTGACACTTAATCCCAACCCTTCACCAGAAACCTCAAAGATAATTACTTATCTGGAACAGCCTACCCGATACTCGTTTGATTGCATAGTGCACCATGTATGTAAAACTTCTATCCAACATCGATTTCATATAATCTAGGTGGTAGCTTTCCACATTTTTATATTGCTTCTTATGACTTGTCGGCTTATAAATCTTCATATGATTAAAGTATTCAAACCGCTGCACATGTTAAACCGAGTTTAATAAATCAACCTCTTCTCTGAAAAGCTTGGCTCCTTTCGATGCATAACACCAATTCACAACTTCTAAAACAGATAGCAAATATGAAAGTTGGACGGATTATTTCCAGTTCCCAAAGAATTCAATAATATTTAGCAAACATTAAAATATCTTTATAGAATCCTGATGATCCCTGCCTTGGAATTATCAGCAATCACCCACAGAGTGTCTCTCAACCCCGAAGATGAGATTTCATATTCACAAAATTCTGGAAATTATCCAGCAATACAACCTTCCTCCAAAACCAGAAACCAGCTTGCAACCTCTTATTCTTCTCCTCCATGAAACTACTAGACTTCTTGAATTCTCCTCTTTTTCCTTTTTTTCACTTTTATATTAATTCCTTCTTAGAATTCTCTCAAAAGTAACTTTAATTTATTTTAACTTTTCAAAACTTAAGTTACTTTTGCACCAATAATTAATTTGTCTTTATATTTTGACATTTTCTTAACAACTTAAAAATTAATTATTTAATTATATGCTGACTCAAAATTGAGAACATTGCATTAAAACATGTGTATCTAAAATCATTGTAATGAGAGTAAATGTAGGCAACCCTCTTATTTTCCCTAATAATTATGTATGGATTATTTTTCATTCTTGAATATCAACCAAAAGAAAAGGTTGATTCTCTTTGAAGTCGCTTTATTGATTTAACTCTAGATATAGCTATAAAAGTTAAGCCATTTCTTTCTACTTTTTCAATATCAATTGTTGATTGGTCAAGTATAAAACACACCATCCCTACCTCATTTTTATAATCTTCTACCATCTAGTTTCCATCAACCTTCCCATAATTCAACAATATTCTATTGTATTAATCATCACCACAAGCTTGTGAATGGATCTATATACAAATTTAGTAGGCTTCAAAATTGCTCTTGTTTGTTGCATTAGCTCCATTACACATCAAGATCTTGCATTACTCTTGTAGCATTTTAAAATTCCAAGCTTTAAAGTTAATTGCAGCCTTATTTAAGATAGAGTATGTTGCATTCACTTCATGTTGTCTTCCAATCATTTATCATGTGCCATTAACTCAAAAATAGGGGTTTAACTAAGGAAAAAATGACCCTTGCTTAAGCGAACTACTATTCTCAATTTTGTGGGTCTATACATCAAAGAAAAACACTATTTTGTATGTATATGAGTCCACATACTTCCCAAGTTGTTTTCATGGGCACTAGATTGGTTTCATAAAACAACGGTGAATTCTATAATGCATTTTCGATCTAAGTTGATTTTATGGGTGAAATCAACCCTTATAAAATTATGAGATTGGTCCAATTTAAATCTCATCTTGCTACTTCTAATATATCTAAGAACATACAATTTTAAGTTATAGTTCAAAAATTATGATAAAAATAATAGACAATCAACTATCAACCATCAAAATTAATTAAATATTTACATCTTTATTCATTCTAATTTTATAAATTTTATCACATAACTATAAATTAAATTAATTGAATTATATTCATCCTCAAATTCTTTAAATCTAATTTCAATTAAAAAATATTATTTATTTATTTATAATATTATAATATATGAAAAAATCCTTCCTTGTTTAGGTATTTTTTAAATCAAATGGTCTTTCACTTGTCAATGACAAGTGAAAATTAAATTTACCTTAGTAAAATTATAGATCACTATCAATGTTCCAAAGGTGCCAAACATTTTATATGTGGCCTTGTGAGGGGTAAATAATATGAATGTTTGAGCACCAAGACTAGTGGGTAAGATTATTAGGTGAATAATTGAAGTTTCATCCATAAACTGACTAGTAAAAATAAATAATTACACTTCTTATATGACTCTAAATGCCCTTATCTCGCATGAAGTCGTATCCAAATGGAAGGTTTAACTTACATAGGTTCTTGTGACCACAAAAAAATGTTGGAATATTATTTAATTCTGTAGTCAGCAAAACTGTCAGCTCAGCCCCCACGTCAGTTGATGAAGACCAACTTGTAGCCATCGAACCTGCAACATTCAATATGGTAGGTTAATTTGAATTTGAAAAGAAGCGCATGTTTTTGAGTTTGTATTAGCTGTTGTAGCCTGCCAGCAATTAATGGAGTTAGGTAAATTTGAAATTTGAAAGTAGCGCTCATTTTCATGAGCATTTTGAAACAAGACAAAAGGAATGTATTTTGTATTCGTTGGAGTTAGAAGGAGAGCAGATTTTTGGATTGAAGGTGACCCTGCAGCAGTAGATGAGAAAAAGGAATGTTCAGCACAGATCAGTGACAGCATCAGCATAGGGAATGTTTTAGCAGACGCAGCGCATTGTCAGCTGCAGCTATAGGATTGTAGTAGTTTATCTATTTGAGGTGTGAGTGTAGCACCCAATCATTAGACATCTGTCCAAATTTAGTATTTCTTTATTTTGTTTATGCAAATCAGAGCATGTCCTCTGAGTTTTTGTATTTTGAAGCAAACAAGGAATATATGCAAGTTTATTTTTTGTCTGTTTGTCTTGCTGTCACTGTGCGTACTCTGTGTGCTTTCTGTGTGTCTTATTTTTGTCTGTCAGTCCAGTAACAGCTGCAAAGCTGTGTTTCAACACCCCTGCCACGCCCCAACAAAAAACATATGATTTTTCGGCGACAATTTACTAGCTGGAAATAGCTAGAAAATATAGCCTATCAGCAAATCAACTAGATTAAACTATACTAAATTTATTTAACTAATTAAATGTCAGATCTAGTTAATATAACTGATCAATTAAGTATTACTGAAATTGTCATAACTAATTGTTGTCATAATTATATTTAGCACTAACAGTTTGTCTTTTCCCAAAAGAAAATAAACTATTTGGTATGTAGGGGAATGAACTAATTTAATGATTGGTTCATTGTTATATTGTCATGTTGTCTCTCCCTAAAATTATAAATTGTAAATAACTTTAGTAAATTAATATAATAGTTGGATCACTAAATCCCTTGATTTTTTGCACTAATCCTCATTGAGTTTGTTTTCTTTGCTTAACTTCCTATTACATATGTCATTTTGTTATCTTTGCAAAAACTTTCCTAAGATATTGACATGGTCAAATAAAGGTATGTAATGTCCCCTTCTCAATCCTAAGCTTTTCAGTGGTCATTAGTCTATTTCTAGAGTTTCCGTACGCTAAATGGATGGGTTAAGGGGACTCCAAAATCCTTGGAGAATGCAATGGTAGCAATTCTTGGTTTCTAATGTTGGTTGAGCTCAAGGTATTATTTTGAGTTGAAAGGCACTTTCAAAAGTGTTATCCAATGTTTTGGGTGTTCTCCAAACTTCTTGGAAAGCATGTCTTTTTTTAGAAAGCCTCCAAAATGGTCTCATTCACACATCTAGTGCTTCCACATCCCTTCAATGCAATCTTTATTGGATTATGATTTGGTTCATGATTTTTCATCATTAGGGGGGTAAAATAATTTAATACTTCACTTATGTGTAATGTCTAATTTTTAATTATTTTCACTTAAGTGATTTTAATCTTTTTACAAAGGTGAAAAAGCACCCCAAGTTGGATGCCTAGACTTGAGAAGGGGGCATTGGCATATGAGAGGTTATTTTTATTTTATAAAGGAAAATTCATAAAGGTTGATTATTTTATTATTTTCAAATTTGTAACCTCTCCTTCCAAAAACTTATATAAGGAGGCCAAGGGTAACTCATTTGGCCATGTTGATTGGAGATAACGAAGTGCTGTTGGATTTTGGATTGAATCCTTTGAGGATTTGAGGACAAAAACCCTCAAGGTTGCTCTAGTTTTGGAGTTGAGAGATACTCCTTACTTGGACATTGGTGGGGCTTCACTGTACGAGTCACCATTGGAGCTTTGGGTGAATATTTTCAATTTGATGTCAATTATGGATTGCTTTGATCTTTTCTAGTAGCTATATATTTTGGTGTGATTTTCATGACTTGTAGAGTGTTTGGAGTGAGTTTCTTGGAGGTTTTTGCATATTGGTCATATAGTTTCCATACCGATCCATACCCCTTGTTTTGGTGATGCAGATGGGAGAGCAAGGTTTTTGGTTGTGGGTTTTTTGCTAAAGATTCTCTTGAATTATGTGACCAAGTTAAGAGCGATTTGCATGAATTTATTGGAGTGTTTAATTTTCTAGATGAAGTTACCCCTTTCTTAGGTGTTGTTTGGTTTTTAAACTCAACCAATTTTAAACTTTCCCCATGTTCGTAAATCCTCATATGACATATTATCCATCCATTATCCTAGTTCTAATGTGAAAAAGTAGACTACTTCATATTTTTATAGTTCAGGCCCAGTTGCAGTTGTAGAAACTCTAGTAAGCATTTATATAAATTATGGAATGCACTTAAGTGAACTAAAGAAAGAGATCACAAAGGCCCTCTAAGACATACAGTGCAATTTTATTTGGGGCATGAAACCATTTGTGTGGAAAATGTGCAACGTGTTGAAAAAATCTACCATATTTGGAAATCACTTTAGGTTGTTGAAGCAAATAATGGAATAGTTGGGGTTGGATCGACAAGATGTATGGTTACTCATTTAGATATTGCAGATGTAAATATAATTGAACCATTGATTGCATTGTAGTTATCACAACCACAATGCAAATAAATTTTTCACCAGACATTTGATGAGGTTTTGAAACATAAGTTGGTACCTGACAAGGTTCTCAAAACCTTGTCAGAACCCGACAAGCAAGGCATAACCTCACTTGGTGATGGCAATAGAAGCGAGAGAAAAACTTATCAGCATTTTTTAATGGTTCTAAAACCAATTTCAACACCCAAAGTGGTTGTGGAAACCACTCAAGTTATCAACATCATTTAAAATATATCTAAATGGACACCATGCAGAAGCACTTAAGTTGATTTTTTTCCAATAAGAAGCAAATGGGTGGAAAACAATGAGGTTTTTGAAACTTTTTCAAACATTGACGAGGTTCTCAATATCTCATCGGCATTTGACACTTGTTCCACAACTTACTTTCAAACCCGCCATTTTCATGTTCGAGATTTTGATTTTCTCCTTTATCTAAAATGGTCAAAGAATGTGGTGCTTCTTTAGAAAGTAGAATGGAAATAATATGTTGGGATCCTTCTTATCTTTGAGAATATTTTAATTTATACATAAAGAGAATTGAAACTGATATTTGTTACAAGACACTAGCGATTAAACATGGAAACATGCATATTATATTAACTGAAGAACTACAAATATAAATTTTCTACCCAGGGAGAGAGAGAATCAAGATGCGGATCCCCTCCATGACTTTCTGAATCCTCTCAATCTGTGTGAGAGAAAAGAGATTTTAACAAAATTGCACATAATATGCGAAAGTATCCATTACATTCCTTTCAAGACCCTCGTGTAGGAGGGTAATCGCTTATTTGACTTCTTCCTTCTTGTGGGCAATGGAAATGTAGATGGTGTCTCCAACCAAGCCTTTGTGTGGATTCTTGCTTAAACGCCCCAGGGTAGATCGAACACTAGCTCTGTGCACCAGCTTTACTAGTCTCTCTGTGGCCTTTAACACCCCACTCAAATTTACCAGAAGTTCAGACTATGTTGTAGATGAACTACTCCAAAATTGTAAAGTTATGGACATAGGCCTATGCCAGAAAATTCTCCCCTACAATCCTCCTCATCATTCCTTCCCTATTCTCATTCTTCATAATAAAAATCTCTTTTAGTTGGTCGGCCACCAGTTGTTGCACACAGCTACTACCTAGGCCCTCAATGGTAAGCAAGTTCCCTTTCAAGCTTGCAAAGCTTGAGCTTCTCACCATGTTGGAGATAAGATAGAATGAGAAGAGGAAGACACGGCTCCTTTGGATAAAAAGGAATAGACATAGGCTATATTACTCTGAGATAAGCCACAAGAAGACTCCTCCATCAAAAGTTAATAAGTAAGGATACCATCAGAATGTCAAAGTTAAGACAAAGTAGTTGATGATGTGGAGAGACCATCAAAACATCTTGTTAAACATACATTGGCATTCGTAGAAAATATTTTATAAGATCTTCCACACATAATGACACGGCAGGTATGTAATTGAATGCAAGCACTACCAACTATTGATTCTTAGATGTACAAGGTGCCACCAAACTTACATGTATACATTCATGGTTCTTCTAAACTAAATACAACGGAAATATTTAGCCAGTCGATTTCAAAATTGAGACATACCGTGTAACTACAATATTAAGTTACAAGATACTTAGTGGATCTTGTTAGAAAATATTTTTGTAAAGGTTTATAAAACTCCCCATTTTAGAGAAGGCAGTTACAGAAACTGAAACGGCTCAAGAAGGAGGGTCTATAATATGTAATCAAAAGACATTGGAAGGATCTTGATTTTGGACCCCCATCATACTGTGGTGTGAGAGTGAGAATCGGTCATAAAGGGGAGTTGTTTAGCGTTGTAATAGGGACAACAGTAGTTCATTTTATTTCTAGTCTAATATTTTGTATAGAGCCATATGAGTCTGTGAGCTCTTTGTTTTCATCAGAGAAATAAAGTAGATATCTTGAACCTATGTATTTATTCATATTTCCTTTTTTTAAGGTTTCCTGTGTGATTTTATAATTACTCTTTGATGATTGGACTCTATTATGTAAGATTATACATGTGTCAAACGTAAAATCTATGAGTTCTAGTACATTTATATTCTTGAAAGAAATTATTGTTCATTCTCATAGTTATTCTTCATGGGTATGGAGAATATGATATGTGCATTATTTTTCTTCATTCCCCTAAATCTGAATTTACAATGCATTTGTGTCATGGATATGTATAGATGTTAGTTTTGTCTTTCCTACTTTCTGGTCAAAATCGTACCCCTAAAAACCAAATTGCATCATAAGAGAGAGTTGTACCTCATTAAAATTTAGAGGGAAGCTAATTTATAGCTTACCCAACTATTAGCTACCTATTTGTCTTCATTTCTAAGCACAGCTGAGTCACTATATTTAATTACTTGAGGAGACAAATTTGTTAACAAACACTAGGTCATACCATTGTTGGAAGGAGACATGTTGATTTCAAGGGGGAATCACCCCATGTTTGCAGCCCCTTTTTGTCTTGATGATGGCACCTAGTCCCTCCTAGTCCATTGCTGGTCATTTTGAGTTGTTCTTTGTTGATTTTGAGAGGCTTACAGGGAGATGTGCAAGTCATGCTTGTTGATTCTATATATTAGACCACTGCAGTTGTGTATCAAATCCAATACAACCTCATTTAGCCATATTAATGAAGAGTATTTTCAAATATGTTGTAGGTTTATCTTATCTACTTAGTGGGTTTTCATGTGGGATTGTTCATTTTAGGATTTAATCATAGTTTGTAGCTCCATAGCAAATGTTGTAATTGTTAGTAGCATATTTTATGAGCTCTCATTGTAACACCTTTGGTAGTACCATCAGTGATTTAGTTTTGACTTTATTTTTTTCTAACCCAACTGGATAAGTGGTATTGCTTATCACCCCATTGGATAAGTGGAATCATTTCTCTGCACCCACTGAATAAGTGGTTCATTACACTGACCCAACTAAAAAGTGGTTCTTGGTTTGTACTCACTACTGAAAAATGAAAGAATTTTACTTTCAGTTTGTACCCACTGCATAAGTGTAAGTTTATTACTCACCCCACTGAATAAGTGGTTCTTTGGAAGTATTACAATTTAAGCCCCGCCATTGTATGCTCTCACCTTTTCCATATCAAGATCTGGGTCATCAAAAAGTGGAAGGTAGTTGATTTCAGTTTATTATCATTGACTATATTTCTAATGCTAACAAGTTGAAAAATTAAAAAGAATGGGGTGGATATTACAAGGTACAACAAGACAGATGCTTTAAAGGAAAGGGACAAGAAGGAAGTGATTAAATAGTGCTTAGGGAAACAAGAAACAATGTCAAGCATGACCCAATGGAAAATTAAGTTAGTATGTCAACATATCTAGAAAAGTTATCATTGATCAAGTAGTTGGGTAGGTCTACTACGTATAATTTCTAACAATGTTCTAAGTTTTCTTTTTTCTATCTATACTTTTGGTGTCATACAATTTTAACTTTTGATAATATGATTTCTTTAGGATTTAGAATCCAACGCAAATGGCACCACAAGAAGTAACCTAATGGTGTAGGAGCACGTGGGCACATGGGCGATCAACACCACACAAAAAAATTGTTGGTTTCATCTTCTTCAAATTTTGATTTAATTTATTTTGTTTGGTTTCCCTCTCTTTGTCAGTGCCTAAAACCTCTTAAATTTTCCATCTTCACCATGACACTACTTGACACTCAAAGAAATGTTGTCCCATGAAATGTGAACTTTTAAGCCAATGTAATTGGGTGATGTAAAGTCAATTTTTTTTGCCTATTGTTAGTACTCTCATTTGAATGTGATGGGGCTAGGCAGTTCATTAATTTCATTTTCAATTTATGAACAAATGGCCGGCATATATCCAAAGAATGGAACATAAATCGAGCTTTAGAAACTATCAATTACTTAAAGCAGATGGCCCACAGGTAGGAAGTGTTGTGACCTATTTCACACCTCACCCCATTGCACATGGGGACCCTCGCCAGTCTGTTTCTGGGGTTTAGTTTTGAGTTGCATTTACATAAGATCTTTTGCTCTATGGTTTATAGTCCAGGTCAAGAGTCATCATTTGAGCCAAGTCGTGATTTCAAGCCTTGAATTGCGTGTAAACGTCATAGAAGTGTTCAGAGGACCCTACAGACGAGGATCGCCCGTACTTTCGTCCAATTCTGACACTTACTATTTTTTAGGGATTTTGCTTTTTGCTTTTTTCCATTTTTGGCACTTTTAGGCCATTTGGGAATTTACTATTTTTAGAAAGTTGTTTTTTCACTTTTTCTATTTTTAGAAACTTTCTATTTTTGGCAAGTGCCATGGTCCCCACTGGTCATCGAGTCAAAGTTTCCTTTTTTAGACTAAAAGGCATGCAAAAATCACCCAAAAAGCCTAAAAAGCAGGGAAAAAGTGTGTAAAAATCTGAGTGAAAAATCAAAAAATCAACTAAAAAGCACACCTTTCTAACCAAAAATCACACAAGAATCACAAAAGCATTCAAAAAGCCATCAAGAAATCAGAAAATCATTTAAAAAGCAAGCCTTTTGGGCAAAAATCTGGCAAAAAAATCTGATTAAAATCTTGAAAAATCAGACAAAAGCAATGAAAAATCTGATAAAAATCAGATGAAAAGCAAATGGAAAAGCATGAGATCCTGAAGAAATTCACCCAGCAGCCAAAGGATTGAATGGAAGACTCTTGAAAAGTCCGCTTGCCAGCTGATGGAGAAATGGCAAGACATGTGGAAAGTTCACCCTCACCCCCTTGAGCATATGGAATGGAAAGGAAGTCTTGAAGTCCGCCCTGCCTATGGCAAACAGGTTAGAAACTCCACCCTAGCAAATGGCAAGGAAGGCAGAAAGTCCGCCCACCCCTCTCAAGAATATGGCAAGACTCTTGGAAAGTCTGCCCATGCCCACATGAAGAATGGCAAGGAACTTAGAAAGTCCGCCCTGAATAGTGGAAAGGAGGATGGAAAGTCCACCTTAGCCCAGCAAGTGAAATAATTGAAATTTTGACTAAGTGTTGAGCACAAGGAAAGGTAAGGAGAAAGTCCGCCCTTGGTGAAAAGGTTGAAATTTTGGCTAAGTGTTGGTAAAAGGAAAGGTAAGGAGAAAGTCTGCCCTTGGGGAAATGATTGAAATTTTGGCTAAGTGTGGATTGTGGGATAGTAAAACTTTAAGGAAGTCCGCCTATACTCCAAAAGGAAGATGGAAAGAGCTCCTTCAAGTCCGCCATGCTTAGATGATTTATGGATAAGCACTTAGGAAGTTCACTTCGCCTAGGAAAATGGAAGAACATACTCCAAGTCCGCCATGGCATGATTGGTGAGGTAAAACAAAATGGAAGAATGTGAATGTGCTAGAGAGAAAATCCAAGTTCGCCTAGCAAAATTTGTCCAAGGCATTGGACGTCCAAAAGGAAAATTGGAAATGGCCAAGACAAAGAAGAAGTCCGCCATGGTAAAGAGAAGGAGGAAAACCCATGAGAAATTGCAAAAAATTAAAATCAAGCATGGGTAAAATAAAATAAGAAAAAGAATTAAAGGTTAAGCGAATGAAAAATCACATGAAAATCTTTAATTATTTTTTCAAAACACTTAAAAAAAAAAATCAAACTCCATGGATAAACTTAAAATTTCGATGAGGATAAAGATGAAAGGTTAGAAAATTAGAAACTTTCCTCAACAAATTGGAGTCTACATTCGACGAATTTGAGAATGGAACGATTTTTTTAACTTTATAAGGCATTCGAAAGTCATTATCAACTCACAATTGCAAGGCGAAGCTTAGTTCTCTCTTCATCTCAAGAGTTAGAATTTTTTTAAGAGTTAGAAATTTCTCAAGAGAAGGAAATTTTCTTGAAAGATAGAAAATTTTGGAGAGTTGAATAATTGATTTTGAGGAGAGAGAAGGAAATTATGGGCTAAAGGTCGAAAGTTTCAAGAGATTGCTTGCTTTTTCGACAATAAAAGGATCAAGATTTTCAAAGTTCACAATTAAATTTGCCAGCCAGCGAGTAATTCCAAAGTTTGAATTGTTTTTACCTCTCTCTTCATTCATTCGAAAATTTCACTAAGTGTTATTCTTTCAGCTTGCTTTTTCAATGAATTTAACTTTCGACAAGCTGAAAGTTAGAATTTTCCTAAGGAAATTTAGAGAAAAATAATTTAATATTTATTCTCTTTCTCGCAGGTTGATGACCAATCCTAGAGGATCATCAAAGAAGGCACCAATGAAATTCGCCAGCAAGGGAGCCCAGTGGGAGACAAAGATCACTTCCAAGTGGAAAAACATAACAGATACAGACCTTGGACATGTGGACTTTGAAGAGTTCAAGAGAAGGATGTATGGATTAAATGGACTTATGCCAACAGCGATTGCCCATAGGATGATGCGCAATGGAATTGTTCAAGCTGTCGGATTTCCTCCAGCAACCCAGTGTGTCAACTTGATAGTTGAATGTGCAAGACATTACAATCCGTAGGAGAGACAGATTGTAGCTCCTAATGGGAGAATTTTGGCACACCTTGGAGCACCAGCTATCCAGGAGGCATTTGGCATACCTGAGCATGTTCGAGCTTCATATAAGACGAAAGGGGAAGCCAAAAGGATCTTTGACGATCGAGTAGACCAATGTGCGACCTATATCAACAAAACATGGTTAGAAAAGCCACGAGCTTCCGCCAAGAAAATGCCTAAGAGGCCGTGCAGAACAGACTTCAAGGAGGATTACGGTGACATTGTTTTGCTCTTGAACAAAATAATGGGCAATCCTCAAGGTGCCTTTTTCAAATCTTGGATGTACTTCTTTATTGAGAAAATCACCTTCGGAGTTAGAATGTTTGACTGGTCAAGAATGATCAGTGATAACATCCATGAACAGTTGATCAACCTTGAAAGGGATAAGGTATTTCATATGTGTTCCTATATCGTCTACTTATTGGCCAAAGCTTATAAATATCCTGGATTGATATGCAAGGGTGTTGTTGGCAATGGAGAAAATCAGCTCAGGGTATATGAATGTTATCCCCAACTGCAACTATCTTCCAAATCTCATTTTAGAAGGGCACATGACGCATTCCTGATGACTATCACAAGGATGCTATGAGGAGGGACCCATCAGAGGCTAACACATGAGGCAAAAAGTCTTATCAGTAAATATGGATCTTGGTACATCCAATTTCCTAAATTCACCTATATCTGAATCCAAGGATTCACTGGCAATCCGTACAAACTTCCTATCTACCCCACTCACAGGATGATCTTATTGGAGGTACTTAGATAGGTGGAGGATTTTCAAAATATCCAAAGGCCCAAGCAGAAAGCAGTCATCACATTCCCATTCTTTATTGGGAACATGGAAGAGTATTGTTCGTCTGCACAGGCAGCTGATGGGGCGAAATTAGAAATGCAGTGGTATCCTTTAACATCATACCGGTCTCGAGCCAATTTTGATCCTCACAATCATATTGGAATTGTGAATGGAAGGAAGTATAAACACCAAGTGGACCTAGAAGATTACTGGGCTAATGCCACAGATGAATTTGATGTCAGGAAAAGATTGTGGTCCAGACTGCCTGTCAGCTTGATTAGAACAACAGAACTCTTCTGCGTGCCAGACCAATTGGAGGATGATGGAGAATTCACACAACCAAGTTTTGACAAAAACTAGCCTCTTCCTCCCATGCGCTAGTCAGAACCTGAAATTGTTGACTTGGATACCTTTATGAGGCCTATCACTAAATATTCACAATGGTGGGCAGACCAACAGATTAAAGACCTGTGGCTAAGAGGAATGCCTTTGACATACACATTGATGGGCGAATCAGAATCCTACTCTTCCAATGCTCGAGCAAGCCAAGGAGATGAGCCAATTGAAAGCTCAAAACCTAAGAAAAGGAAAGAAGCGAAGGGAAAAGGAATTGCCAATGAAGGACCTGCTAGGAAGCAGCAAAGACTGGAGCCTCTTTGTTCTGCCATTTCCGCGAATGTGAATGAAATCTTGGACATTGATGAATCTCTTGGAGATATTCAGATTCCCTCTCCTATCCCTATTCAGCCTGAAGATGATGAACCTCCATCACCCACAGACACCGAGATCTTGGAGTCAGACAATGAGGTTGATATTCTGGACAATGAGTTTGAGGATGGGATGATTTTAGCCTTGAGAGGAATCCAAGAAATCCAAGGCGTGCAGGACATTCAAGAGGAAGAGGATATCGTGCAGCCAACTATTCTTGATTGGTTGAAAGAGAGGTTAAAAATAAAGGAACCCGAAAAAGTTCAAAAAGAAGAAGATGATATGACTGATTTCCTAGCCAGACTGGAAACGGTCAGTGCAAAGAAGCTTGCCAAAACCTTCTCCACCATCCAGAGAGATGAAGTTGGGCATCGTACAATCCAAGTTGTTGTACCGACAATTGACAAATCAAGGGAAGAAATTACTCCCCAGGAATATGCTATCACCACTATCGACTCAGGCCCTACCACTAAGGGACAAGAGATAGAAGAATTGGATAATTTTGTCGCCACTATCAAAGCTAGGCTGGAGAAGGAAACAATAAAGAAAAAGGAGTATAAACGGGAGGTTGAAAGACTCAAGGAGTATATTCAACACCTAACTAAGCCTCTCGATCAGACTACTTCAGCAGCTCCTCTGCTGATGAATATTTCTCAAGAGATTGTTGAAGAGGAGAAGAATATAGCTAAGGAAACTAAAGAATGCCTGAGTAGCAACCGGCAGGAGGTGGCCGTATTTGCAGAAAGATTGGCAGTGGCGTATGGAAAAACTTCTTCCTTACTTTCAAGAATTGCAACATTGGCAGAAGCATGGGATAATGCCCGGGATGTTCGAGACAGAATCCTTCCATGTCTCAAGGTACTTAAGGGAGTGCCGAAGTAAGAGCTGGTCAGTGGAGAGGTAATTGCACTAGGGGCGGCTTATGATTTCGACAGTTGGTACATGACACTGATCATACGAAGTGAAATCATAGAAAAGGTTAAGGCAGATACAATCCAAATTGAGGAGAAGACAAAAGAAATTTGAGAGAAGATCTTAGCTGTGGCTGCAGATGCGCTTGAAAAGGACACTGTGCGAGCAAACAACCTATATTTCGAAAACCTGAAGAGAAAAATTCAGGATATCTTCTTCACCACTGGACCTAAGCAAGATTTGTATAAGGCGGTTGACTTCCTATTTATCTTTCGCAATTTCCAAAAACAAGAATCAAAATGGGAAGACACTTTTGTCAGATGCTCAGATGATCTCAATCTGATGGAATTCAAGATCAATGCGTTGCCACCTGTCATGATCGGGGAGGTTGACAGGATAGTTTCTAAATTCATCCAGTATACTACGACCAAAGAGGATAAGGATGAACCCCCTCAAGAATAGCTCTCTGCTCCAGTTCACTGCCTGTTATCTGATTGTGCCTTTGGAAACCCTAATTAGGGTTATTGATTTTTTAATCTTTGTCATTGATTCTTGATTAATCTCGGTTGTTCATTGTATTCCAGCAACTCTATATAAACCCTCTCTCATTCTCTCATAGATATACAAAGATATAGAAACAGATAGATATACAAACATATAAATAGAGGTAGAGGTAGAAGAGATAGATAGCATAATAAGAGAGAAAGAGTTTTATGAAATTGTTGCAAAAGACTATTGTTGATAATAAAGTTCATGATGCATGAGGTGCTTTGAATTCTCTTATTGTCAAATGGTTGCATGGTTACTTACTTCTCTTCCTCATTGAATGGTTTCAAGTTATGATCTATTTTAGATGTATGTTAATGGAATGATAGATTGATCGTAAAGATAAGTGAAACTTGGTTCATACTTTCTTTGAATGGATGCTTTCTATTCGATGCGTAAAGTTAGACTGAGCCTTTTGTGTGGAAGCTTCATTGTATTACTTCGAATGATATTGTTCTATTGATGGTATTGTTCCTAGTAAGAAAATTTTAAGCACAAATTCCTGGAAGATTGCACTTGCTTTGTGCAATTGTCGTATTTCGTGGCGAAGCAAAGTATTGTTATTTGGTTTCATTCAATCTTTACTGTCTCTTGAGTTCATAGGAATAGTTAAGGATTCCTCAACCCTCACTCTTTTTCATCTTTTTTTAATCCAAAATCCAAAAAACCCAAAATATATCACTGCATCTAGGTCATTTCTTTCTAAGTAACTTGCTAGAGTAAATCCCTTTCGTGATTATCAGCAAAATCATATCTTCCACAAAGCCTATCCGCACCAACTTATTAAACATTGGAATTGCTGTATGATCTTTTGGCAATCTTAGCATACTAGTCAGTTTTCAAGATAGGATAGAGTGTCTTTGGATTCTTTATTCTAAAGTGCTTGGTGAGTCATAAAACACGCATCAACAGGAAGGAGTTTTTCATTTGTTTAAAACAGAGCAAATAGAAGTTCAAGGGGCGTGGTAGGAAGAAACAGGAGCTGTAATCTAAACTCCAGGCGACACAAAAGACAAAGAAAGAAGAGTCCACGTGAGGGGGTCGAGCATAGCTTGGGACAAGAATGTGAAGTGAAAAAATTCTAGTTGAATTTCTAAAATTGCAGATTGAAAACAAAAAAAGAAGAGGGGGGCGAAAATTCAGAGAGAGAAGAAACAACCCGTGAGAGTGAGAGAGGGCGCAGGGCTTGTGAGAGTAAGTCATGTGAAGTGTAGTAGAAGGAAAGGCTTAGAACAGAATTGAAGTGCAGCTAACTGGAAAGGAAGGCACAGAGGTAAGGAATGTCCGCAGCATCAAACAAAAGGGAGGCCAAAGAGCTTAAGTAGAATCGGCCATATGAAGATCAATAAGCACATCGAATCAACACTTGTAAACAGTGGTGAGGGAAAACGATAGGCTGAGGAAGGGATCAGTCTAGTAAAGAAAAATTGCATTGTATACAGTAACTAAAAAGGTGACTTCAGAACAGAGTGTGTAGAATCGTCAAGAAATGAATGCATTATCGAATGGCCAGAGAAGCCATTGATTGACGAAGAGGGCATATTTGGTTTACAAATGTATTGAAATTTGAATTTGAATAAACTTTAGTTCTGTGCAATTTTAATATTTGAAGATTTTGTCTCTGTAGTTTGCATATTTGGATAAGAGTTGGAAGGCAGAGTTTTCTGTTTTTACATCACCTAAGAGGCACACCTTTTCCTGCATCGGCAGTTCTTTGTCCTGTAGGTTTTCCTCGTTTATGTTAATTTTTACAGATGGGTTCTGCCTTCCTCTCTAAAACCTGCTTCATAACAAGCAGACAGAAAGAGGACATTTTCTTTTGACAAAAAACTAATCTTTATTTTGAATGACGGTTACTACTCACTTGTAGCAAATGTTGCCTCAAACTGACACCTCTATTAGGGGAGAGGACGCAGCACCTGAGCATGTTTCAATAGCTATGACAGTATTTGTTTATATAATGTCCAATATTTTTATCAATATTGGACCAATAGTTGTGACTTTGAAGTTGTTAGTGTTGATGATGACTACTCATATTAAAAAAAATGTGTTCGTTTGATTTTAAAAACAACCAATCATGTGATTCCACATCAGCGCTCAATAAAACATGCTGTGAATGCACAAGTATTGGTCTCACTTTTTTTGAGGTCTTTTTCGACACCTTGACAAAAAGCATGCTGATGTGGCATCATATTTGATTATGTGGCCCTGAAACCTTAGTTATAAGTAGGGGACTTGTCAAGTAAGCTGCTGTAAAAAATTTGGAGTGATTTGAAATTTCCACATAGGATAATTAGAAGCGCGAAGTTAGGGTGCTCAACTACTAGGTCCTCTCCCCTGGTGACGAGAAACTTCAAGTGAGAATGGCAGGACGATGCCACAGATGATATCGTTTTCTCTTTTGAGATTGAAACTCTTTAAGTACTATAAAGTAATTGTTAAGAATTTCTTTGGCATTCTTCATCCAAGCTTTAATAAACAAGAGAGTTTTATTTTTTGGTTCATGGAAAGCTTTCCATGAAATGATGTTACTTTCTCTATTCCTATTATGAACCTAGGGATATGATATTATAATGTATTTATATGGATGGAGATGTCAACATGTAGCACACATCCCTTAAGTTAGTTATATTGAGTTATGTGAATAACTTGTGTAATTAATTACATCAAGAGTTGAGTAGGCTTTCATTGGGATTACCCCTCCATTGTATTATTAGAAGGAGGTATGTATAAAGGAAGTAAGTATCATTGTAAGATATGTTTTAAGTATAATATTATATTTGGGATCTCTTGGAGATATAATGTGGAGTGGCTTCTTCCATAAGGAGTATTGTATGGTGTTAACCTACCTTAAGGGTTTACTCTATTTCAACATATATTGAATATTTGGGCATATTGGCCCACAAACATCTCTTGTGTTATGTGAGATCTATATCTTGCATATTATTTATATTATTATATGTGTGGATTTATCAAGTAGTATCAGAGCATCAATTTGGGAAAAAAGTGGATGAAACCCTAGTTTTTGAAGATTTTCCTATAATTTTCAAAAGGCTGTGAATTTTCCAACAATTTTTTTACTAAAGTTGAAGGGCAATATAAGCTACAAAACAAAAACAAAAACAAAAAAATCATCAATATTTTGTGATATATTGCAATTTTATTATTTTTCATAAATTCGCCTTCTAGCCTACAAATCAAGGTATTTTTCTAAAAAAAAAAAAATCCAAAAAGGGCATCAAAATTCATTAGGGGTATTTAATTTCATTTTTGAATGTGAGGCCGACTTTCGTGTATTGATCGTATCAAAGTTGGGTCAATTGAATTTGATAGAAAGTTTATCTATTGAAAGTATGTTTCTTATCACTAGCTTCAATAGAGTTTATATTACTTTTGATGGAAATGGAGATACATCAGAATGGTGGTACAAATATAAAATATCTCATGGAAAATATTTTGTATGGAAAATATAATTTTATTATTATTTAAGAGGTGAAGCTAAACAATGGTATGAACCATTATATTATGGTATTTCTTCTTTGGATGAGCTAAAAAAATCTTTCTTAGATAGATGGGCTCCAAAAGAAGAAGAGGAAGAAGAGGATGAACAAAATAAAGAAGAGGAAGAAGAGGATGAACAAAATAAAGAAGAAGAGGAGGAAGATGATGAACAAAATAAAGAAGAGGAGGAAGAAGAGGAAGAAAATAAAGAAGAGGAAGAAAATGAAGAAAAAGAGGAGGAAGAAAATAAAGAAAAGGGAGAAGAGGAGGGGAAAAACATAGAAAATGAAGAAGATGAGAAGGAAGAAGAAAAATAATATGGTAAAAAAATAAAAGAACAAGGAGATGATACAGGTACATGCACTTTAGCTCCAAGGAAGGAATATTCAATCCTTCAATTTCATGGGTGCATTCAAAAGGAAAAAGCTTATTGTCTCTATAAACCCTAGCAACAAGTATAACTTCATCAACATGGAAGTAGGCAAGAAGCTACATGTACAAGCAAAGAACATCAAGGACGGTCACATATTAGGTATAGATATTCAAAAATTTGAAGATTTAAAGCTCTTTATAGATAAGTATGTTTTGCATTTAAACTTTCATGTTTTAAATATGGATGGGTTGGATATTGTTCTTGGTTCTCCTTGGTTATAATCTTTGGGAACAATAAATATCAATGTGAAATGGAAGTTATGTACCTAGGGATATGATATTATAATGTATTTAGATGGATGGAGATGTCAACATGTGGCATACATCTCTTAAGTTAGTAATATGGAGTCATGTGAATAACTTGTGTAATTAATTATATCAAGAGTTAAGTAAGCCTTCCTTAGGATTACCCCTCCATTGTATTATTAGGAGGTATATATAAAGGAGATAAGTATCATTTTAAATATGTGTGAAGTATAATATTGTATTTGGGATCTGTTGGAGATATAGCATGGAGAGGCTTCTTCCATAAGGAGTATTGTATGGTGTTACCCTGCCTTAAGGGTTTACTCTATTTCAACATAATATTGAATATTCAAGGGTATGTTGGCCCACAAACATCTCTTATGTTATGTGAGATCTATATTTTGTATTATATTTTTTCCATTATTATATATGTGGATCTTATTAGTTCCAATAAATATGTTTGTAAGGAACATTAACACAACCATATTTTTTGAGTGTGTATTTGAAAGAACATAATGGTGAAAACCCTAGGCGAAGATGGTGTATCGTCTCCTCTTGCATAGGTGATGGTGAAGGGGGGTCAAGGGATGATGAAGGCAATGAGGATGACTATACAACAGATTTGGATAGGAGGGAGTAGAGTTATTTCAAGGAGGGCGATAGAATACTCATCAATGTTTTGTTGGAACCCTGCCATGGGAGAGGTAGAGGATGCAAATGGAGTGGGTACGAAGATGATATTGGGGTTGTTGGCATCAAGGATGTTGATGCAACTTGGCTCCCCTACTCTTGTGAGGAAGATGTTAACATCCCTCCCATGGATATGTGGTTGGCGATGCAACAAAATGCCCTCCAAAGGCCTATCTTGTTTGATTCCAAATGGTAATGAGGAGTTTCTCCTAGATCTATGGCAGGAGATGCATAAAAAGGTTTCTTAGACATATGATTCCTCTAACATATCCACTCTTATTGGTCTTGGTTTGAAGGATTTAGGATTTTATCTTAGGAGGGGGTTTCTAGTTCACAAAAAAATCTGATGGTGTTGGTGAGAATGTTCCTATTAACCTTGATGTTGCCTTCACCCCTATTACTATTGATTGCAGATTGGTTCTTGAAAAAAAGATTATGACCTCGTTAATTTGTTATAATGGGATTGTTGGTGAGCCCTTAGTTCTTGTTGTTGGTCAGATTGAGGAGGGTTTTGCATCTTGTTTCAATGATGGACGAGGTAGGGGTTCCCCTTCCCTTGATTCTCTCTCTACTATTTAGGCCAATTGTTAACCTATGACTCCTAGTGTTTTAAAGCATCACCCTTTAGGTGTTGGGACCCCTTTTGTCAAGGCTTATGTTGTTGTTGTAGACCTGGCCTCTTTGAGTGGTGTTGAAGATGTCAATTTGGTTGAGATTCCTCTTGATCCCTATTTTATTCCTATAAGTATCCCTGATGATTGGGTGGATAAAGCATCTATTGATCTACAATTTTCTCTTATTGGGAGATTCTTTGGCTTAAGATTGATCATTGCCATTATTTGTAATTGGGCATTGACAGTTGGATGGTTCTTGATTTTCTTGTTTTGGCCTTGATGAATGGTTTCCTCCTTTTCCCCTTTCATTCTATTAAGGGATACACTCATGTTATTCAAGGAGGTCATTGATTTATTGGTAAGGAATTTCTTCATTTAAAAAGTTGTTCTATTGGTTTTAATGCTACCAAGGTTAGCATGCTTCCTATTTGGGTTATGTAGACATCAAAAAATTGTCCTCTTACGATACCTTGTCACAACATTGCATCATTTAGACATCTTGTATCATGTTTTTCCCTAGGGACCCATGTCATCGTCTAATTAGTTAAATAAATCTTATTTATTTGACTAATTTCATTTATTGCCTTCCAATGCATAATCCATCCATTCCTTTAATATTAATTAAATCATTTCCATCCATTCCTCTAATGTTAATTAAATAATTTATATTATTTAATTAATTAAATCATTTCTATTAATTCTTCTAATGTTAATTAAATAATTTATATTATTTAATTAATGAAATCATAAATCCAACATTAATTAAATAAATCAAATATTTATTTAATTAATAAAATCTTAAAAGGATCTTCTCGCTTTCTTTCCAAAATTGAAACTCATGTGTATCCTAATTAATTTATTTAATTAGATAATTCATCAATTATCCTTCTCATCTTTTTCAAGATTTATTTCCTTTAAAAGAGAATCAAAATCTTTTCTATCTTTTCACATCTTATCTTATCTTGTTTTAATTCCTTTAAAACAATAAATCAAAATCTTTCTATCTTTTGAAAATCTTATCTCATCTCATTGTATTTCCTCTTTTGTCAAAAATCAAATCCTTATCAATCTTATCAAATCTTATCTCTGTCCACATCAAAAATCTATAAATTTAACCTTTCACAAGCCATTTGGATCATATTCTTCAGACATCCTTATGCTGGAAAAATCATTCTTCTATCTTCTATCCATCGCCATCTATCATCTTCATCAGGTCGTTATGCTGTAGAATTGAGTAACCAACATTCCTTCAACAATCAACCTTCAAAATCTTGCATTCTTATGCAGGTGGAGAAGAGTTATGGAGATCAATCAAGTCTAAGTTTGAAAATTGGTTTTATTGACATTTTGTTACAGATCTGCCAGTTTTTGGACAAAACCGCAGATTTAATTTTGAAGTCAAATACAATGCGAAAAAATCTGATCTTCCTTTTCTATATGGTTTTTACAAATCCACATTTCTGAGAGCAAAATAGGGAAATTTTTTGACTTCTTTACATTTCTATAAATCTCTCAAAACTAACAGGGATCTCTTCTTTTATTTTTCATTTTTCAGATCAATTAAATCTTCAAATAATAAAATCTAATTTGGCTATGTCAAAAACATGTATCTGAAATTGCAATTTTTCTGATGAGCTTGTTTTTTTCTTTGGCTGCATTATAATATTATTTTTTGATCTTGTAGGTGATCATAAGGAGCTATAGTAGCAGCAATATCAATTATATATAACATATTGGAAAGAAAAAATAACCAGGTGCACTCGTTTCATCCTTCATCTTTTAATCATTGTTTTTCACACATTTGGATTTGGGCTCTTAAAACGAATCTTGTTTTCAGTCACATATCAAAAATCAAGGCTAAAATTAACCATTGTCTTCCATCACATCTTGATTTGGGATCTGGGATCTAAAACGAACAAGTGCTTGAACTATTTTACACAAATTTCATTTATAATCTAAGGGAAATTAATCATTGTGAGTGTGAATCAAGTGCATGTGTGATCAAAAACACCTCGCTTGGTTTGCTTTTGTCAAACCCTTCATAGGAGGCCTACTAGGGGATTTCATCACCCCTGGGAATGACCTCAACCAAAGTGTGAATCGAAAGACACATTTGTTTGGAAGTTAAAATCTTGTCACTCTTGACTAAGCCCCAAAGAACTTTATACCTTTGGGAAGCGAAGGTGAAGGGTGGGTTACCCCTTTCTCCCAGCTGTGTGGCAGGATTTTGCTTTCAAATCATTCCTTAGTCAACCTTGTGCAAACTAGCTTGAGACCTAATTGGCCATACCCCACTTGACTAGTCATAGGACATTTTGTTGTGTATTCAAGTGTTTGCTTAAAATCATAACATCTAATCCTCAAAGAAAAATTTATCATTGTGTTTGGTGTGTGTGTTCATGCATTTACATGTGAAATATTGTGTTTGATAGTGCCCAAGTCAAACTTCCAATAAAAACTTGCCACATCATCCAAATCATACAATCTTGTCATTCCATATCATATCCTAATCATTATCATCTCGTTAATCCAATCAACATCATTTTACACCATGAAAACATTGGAAGACATAGCACAAAAGGTTGTTCACCTACTTCACACAGTTAAAACAATTCAAACACCTCTTCCCCAACAAATCATTCACGAATTCCATGACATAATACAAAAACTTCAAGCATACAACTCACCTCAAATCCAACACCTCCTAGCTCAAGCCCAATACCTCATTTCCACTTGTCAAATCCAACAACCACCACATCATCCCCTATCCATTCATTATCACCCTTCCACCTCATACCAATCTAATCCATCCACTTCTTTGCATGACAATGCCACATCAACCTATCAAGCCACATCACGACAAACACATGTGAATTTAAGTCCACCTGGGCAACAAAATCAAGAGCCTTTAAGTTCTAATGCAACCATTCACAAGGGTAACACTAATCTAGGTTATGTACTCTCTAAGTATATCATACCACTATCCAATAAAAATAAAAATCCTAAGCCAACACCTTCCACCCATCCACCTATAAAGGATGTGACCCAAGGGCTACAAGCAAGGAATCAATTTTCTCCATGTCATTCAACACATATAATTGAACATACAAAAGATTCCTCAAATATCATGCCAAGTATTTCAAGTCAACCATGTCATCCACAACCCCTTTCAGAGCCAATTCAAGAGTCTCTCGTCATAAGTTCAACTCACCCTCTTTCATGCTCTTATGTTGTTGACCATCAAGAACATGTCAATTCTCTCCATGATAAATCCCCTTCCACATCCATTCAAGCAACCCAATAGTTATATCAAGAGTCTACTCCCAAGCATGGGGAAACATCAAGCCCTAGTCCTAATCAAAATCAAATCATTTTCATCTAACCTATCCATAATCTATATCATTTTTATGATCAAGATGATATCCATAAGGATGAAGAACCTATCCATGAGCAACTTGATCCTATACCCATCCATGAGAAAGATATTCTAAATTCGCCTCTACCTAGTCCAATCCATGATCTATCAACATCCACTTCATTTGATGAGACACATGCCTTTGAAGCACACATAGAAGATCAAACAAATTCCTTGGATCTAAGTAAACACAATGCTAATCAAGATCCTAATGATCCTCCATCACCCACTATCGACCCCATTGCAAGTCCTCCATCATATCCTATTGGTCTTTCCACCCTCACTCATGAATTTCCCTCCTTAGAACAAAAACAACCATTATCTTCCCTTATTTCATCTTCTCCATCCAATAAGCATCTTGTGTCTAGTGTTCCACCTACACCTAGTCCCATTGTCCATCGCACACTCCATAACATGAACTACCAAGGTAAAGGTTTAGACCTTCATGAACAAGGTATTTTGGATCCCATCCATGTCAAAGTCCCTCCACACTCTTATGGCCTTGGACATACACCCCAAAGACACCAATCTCAAGAGGTTGGTACTTCCTCCATGCCTCCTAAGTCCACTTTCCATCATAAATCCCATCATATCCCTAAAACATATGTTGCAATTCCACCACCATCATCCTACAAATGTCAAAATCATGTGACCATACACCTTCCACCATCCACTTTACCACCATTACTTCCAACACCTAATATCCCTACCATTCAATCCTTTTATCCATTTATCCATAAATACCTTAGCATTCCTAATCATGACCAATGAATGCACACATTGTATAAACATGAAGCTTCCACCCATTCTACCATACCCATGGGATTCAAAAGCAAGAATTTCAATGCCTCTACCTATAAAGTAAAAAATTCTAAGGGTCCTCATGCCTTAGGACATCAATACAAAATATCAAAGCCAAGTACATCTAAAAATCTATATAAGCCCATACCTCCAAAAGAAAAGTCTAAAAAAAAAATGGTTTGGGTACCTAAGAAAAAAGAAATCAAGTCAAATGAGGCATCTACATCACAAAAATCCTGACCATCCCCTCCCATCCAAAACACACATTCCATTCAAAAACCTCAAATTCCTAAAACCCAAAAGAAAAATAAAAATCATAAAAATACTAAGTCTATATGGGTACCTAAAACACTTCATCCACCACCTCCTAAGCAAACATCTCCATTGCTTCCTACACCCCATCCACATCAAAAGCTTCAACGTTTATCACAGTGTGTGCAACCATTGGTCATGGTTCCCTTCCATTTCACAACAATCCCACATACCTCAATCCCCCCATCCTTCAACTACTATCCTACATATCTTCCCAATCACCTTCCTATGGTCCATGCTTTTGCATAAACCTTTCATCCATTTTTTTTTACAAGTCCTATTCAATCCACATCATCATCCACTATTCCCCATCCATTTTTCTCCATAATCCACCTCATAATCTGCCATCTACCTAATCCATCTCACACTCATGCAATTCCTTACTAACATCTAGGAGCATTTGACATGGTCCATGCAATGACATTCATTTCTAGTGGGACTACCACCTTTCATGGAACTAGAAAATTGAGTCCCTCCTATCCATATTCCCCTTCTCCTATCCAAAAAGATTAAAAAATAAATAAAAATACAAAAAAAAAGGTAAAGAGAAATCAATTCGTCCAACAGTGAAAATTTGGTAAACAGACGCCCTGCATAAGTACCATGATGAAAACCTAGCAAATAGGCATCATGTGTAGGTTGATCTTCTATGTCGCTTACACTTGGGGGCACAATATCTTATCTATCCAACCTATCATTTTTATGTCATATCATTTCCATCTTACCTGCCATCTTTAACCATCATATTGTGTATATTCATACATACCTATCATATTGAATCCATTCATCCACCTTCTTTTAATCTTGATGAGGACATCAGAGAAAAATGTTGAAATATGTTTTTTGGGTATCTCTTGTCCTACTTCATCTTTCTAAACAAGCCTATCACTATCTTATATTGTCATAAGTTTTGTCATGGAAAATCCTAAGTCTTGTACCTAGAATGGGACATGTTATTCCTATGTGACATAGTCTTTGGAAATCACATCATTGTTCTCCTATGGTGCATACATCCATACCATCCATTCATCTATTATGAGCCTTTTATCCCTTATCCCATCACCCACCCTTGCACCTAGAATTGTTTTTTCCCCTTGTCATTGGTATCTAGCACAAAGGCTACTCAAATTTTCATCCAAAAACATCAAAAAATTTCATAAATCCAAAAACATCAAAACATTTCATAAATCCAAAAACCTCAAAACATTTCAAAAATTAAAAAAAAAGTCAACATTTCAAAAATCCAAAAAAATAAAATTTCAAAACATTTCAAAAATCTGACTCATGTCTATCTCTCTATGACCCATATCAAGTGACCCATATCAGTGAACTATATCAAGTGACCCATATCAGTGAACCATATCAAGTGACCCATATCCAGTGACCCATATCAGTGAACCATATCAAGTGACCCATATCAGTGAACCATATCAAGTGACCCATATCAGTGACCCATATCCAGTGACCCATATCCAAGTGAACCATATCAGTGACCCATATCAGTGACCCATATCAATAGTGAACCATATCAAGTGACCCATATCAGTGACCCATTTCAAGTGACCCATATCAGCGACTCATATCAGTGACCCATATTAGCGACCCATATCAGTGACCCATATCAAGTGAACTATATCATGTGACCCATATCAATGAACCATAACAGTGACCCATATCAAGTGAACCATATCAAGTGCTCTATCTAAGTGACTCGTATCATGAACTCAATGCTAAATTGATCTATCTGAATATCACATCAATCTACTCTACCATCAATTACTATTTGTTTTCTTTTTCCAAGAATGCAAATTTATCAACAATCAAAACATCATACTATTTGTATTTCAAGTCATGAATGCAAATATGTTTTCAATCAATCATCTACTATTTGTTTTCTATCGCAGAAAGCAAATTTATTAGAAGATATATCAATCATTTACTCTTTGTTTTTCATTCAAGGAAGACAAAGTTATCAGCTATCTACTTTTTGATTTCTATTTTGGGAAACAAAGTTATCAATTCTTTATCAAATTGTCTATCCATATCAACATGATGACAAGACAATTTTTATATCTATTGACCAAAGAAGCAATAAACATCATCATTTTCATCAAACAGGTACATTTCCTAAAAGCGTTAATTTGTGACCTCTATGCCTAAAACCCTTTCATCACATCCTATCATCCAATCAATCATCTTCATCAAAACCATTTCATCCAATCAAATCAATCAAATCAATCCACACAATAATCCAAATGCAAGTCAATCTTTAATCCATACCAATCAAGTCAATCAATCTTGTCAAATTATCCAATCACATCCTTTGGTCTTGATCATAATCTTGTCGTAAACCAAATCAATCAATTATCATCATCCTTGTGTTGATCTAGGGATATGTCACTCCCCACAATGACAACACTATCATCATCATCAATCAATCTGTCAATCAATGGTTTACAGCTTGACAGGGGCAATACCTTATTTTTTTTGTATCATTTGTGCATACTTGCTTGCTTGCTTGTGTGTGTTATCATTTTATCTTGCATTTGTATCAAATCCATATCATTCTAGCTAATATTCATATATTGTGTATGTTGGTGTAGGTTTTTGCACTATCCTTTGCATCTAAGGTCACATCATACCTTTTGTGCATTAGGACTTTAATGCTCTAAGTCTACTTTCTCATACGTCTAGACAAGATTGTATTATGCTAGGGAAAGAGACACATCGTCACCTTGGTTCTTATATCTTGGTGCATAATTTCTAGTGCTATATCAAACATCATGGTTTCTCACCTTCATTGCAACATAGTGCATACTTTCACCTCCTTCATCCACTTTCTATCTTACATCATTTATCTTGTATATCCTTATCATTTCATTTCAAGAGCCTACCCGTGTTTGTTCAACCCACCTATCCTCTCGAGGGGGCATCAACATCATCATTCCACCATCCTATCTTTCTATCATTATCCATTTTCCTCTATCCATACGTTAACTTCTTTAAAATGATGTTACATGACACAAATCTCATCATCTCGAACATCATCTCAAAGAGGGGCAAAATGTAAACATCAAAAAATTATTCTTTTATGATACCTTGTCACAACATTGCATCATTTAGACATTTTGTATCATGTTTTTCCCTAGGGACCCATGTCATCATCTAATTAGTTAAATAAATCTTATTTATTTGACTAATTTCATTTATTCCCTTCCTATGCATAATCCAGCCATTCCTTTAATGTTAATTAAATAATTTATATTATTTAATTAATTAAATCATTTCCATCCATTCCTCTAATGTTAATTAAATAATTTATATTATTTAATTAATTAAATCATTTCTATTAATTCTTCTAATGTTAATTAAATAATTTATATTATTTAATTAATGAAATCATAAATCCAACATTAATTAAATAAATCAAATATTTATTTAATTAATAAATCTTAAAAGGATCTTCTCGCTTTCTTTCCAAAATTGAAACTCATGTGTATCTAATTAATTTATTTAATTAGATAATTCATCAATTATCCTTCTCATCTTTTTCAAGATTTATTTCCTTTAAAAGAGAATCAAAATCTTTCTATCTTTTCACATCTTATCTTATCTTGTTTTAATTCATTTAAAACAATAAATCAAAATCTTTCTATCTTTTGAAAATATTATCTCATCTCATTGTATTTCCTCTTTTGTCAAAAATCAAATCCTTATCAATCTTATCAAATCTTATCTCTGTCCACATCGAAAATCTATAAATCTAACCTTTCAAAAGCCATTTGAATCACATTCTTCAAACATCCTTATGTTGTCAAAATAATTCTTCTATCTTGGGTCAAACCACAATAGTGGTTTACAAATTATATGAGGAAGGAAATTTCATTATTTTCCTTTTCCCCAAACTCAAAGGGTTTGGTCGAACTCAATGGTTCGACCGAACCCACAAACCCTAAATAAAAATAATCTTATTTAAAGAGGTTCGGTCAAACATGGGTTCAACTGAACCCCTTAAATAAGACAAAAAAACAAAAACATTGTCATTTTCAACTGTCATTTTCACTTTCTTTTTACCAGTTGCTTTCCCTGGTGTGTGTGGTGAACCGAGACTGTGACGGTGAGCAAACTGACTTCATCTCTCCGGCGAATGCAAACTCAACTTCGTCTCCCCAAAGTTCATCAACCCGACTTGCATATCGAGCACCAGGTATGTGAAATTTGAATTTTGTAGAGTTCAAAATGTATTTGTTTGTTAAATTTTGAAACCCTAAATGCAAAAATTTTCAAATTTGTTGAATTCAAACTACATTTGTTTGAAATTTTTTAAAGCATTTTCAACATACACTATTTTACTTCCACATTTTGGATACATTTTTACCAAGGCACCTCCAATTTATTTGAGGCATTATATCAAACAATTCATGGTAATTTTTTATGGAGTATGATAGAAATAGTGTTTTCATTGTATGCACTCTATATCAAACAATTCATTAACAAATTTATTTGAGGCATTATATCAAACAGTTCATGGTAATTTTTGATGGAGTATGATAGAAATAGTGTGTCCATTATATGCACCCTATATCAAACAGTTCATTAACAAATTTATTTGGGGCATTATATCAAAAACACTATTGGAAATTTATTTGAGGCATTATATCAAACAGTTCATTAACAAATTTATTTGAGAAATTATATCAAAAAGTTCATGATATCAAGTTTCTAGGGTGCATACAATGGAAACTTGGATAAAATTATTCATATTTTTCCTTTGAGTCTTATGACATTATTCCAAAAATGGTTGGTGAACTAAATGTATGAATCGAAGAATAAATTTAGAGGAAAGAAACTAGATTGTTTGATTGAAATCTCTAATAAATTACCCCTTAACTTAAAATTTAAATTCAAATTAGCAAGTTGAATTTACCTCTCTTTATGATCATTTATTATAATTCAAATTTTGAAATACTCTTAATTTTATATATGTATATATTAGATGCTTAAATTTTTATGTCCTATGTGTAAATGAAATATGCTTTCCCATTTCAGCAATCAAAGCTATGGATAGCCTATAAAATAAAAAAGCTACCTTGCTCCTAAATGGAAAGACCAAGTGAAACATATATAAGAACTTAATAGCATATGGAAACAAACAATATAAAGTTATGAAGTTCAAATAGAACCACAAGTTGTATCATTTGAATGTGGGTAGATTTGTTGGTACCATTAGATGCAACATGCATATAGTTCCCTTAACAATATGGACAAGTAGATTGCACAATAAGATAGATGATGTAAACTGATTAAGACTTGGATAGTATTTTAAAAGGAATTTGAGGTGTGGAAACACTTCCCATATTAACCTATCAAGAGATAAATATGCAAAATAGATTTAATTTTAGTTACAAGAAAAATGTATAAATTATAAATTTATAACATAATTATGTACATGGGAAAATCCTCTTGGAAGAAAAATCCCACAACCAAAAACATGAACCAATTATATTATTTGATAATAATATCATTTACAATAAAATATTCATGTGCATACCCTTATAGTAGTATCATCAACATGTGAATATGGAGTAATTTCTAGTAGCATGATGATACCTACAAAATCATTATGCTTTCTCCATCTCAAGCACCCATAAATAGGAAAAATTTAAACCATAAACCAAGTGTGGTTTACCAAAACCATGAGCCAAAATAATGACCTAAAAATGGCACCAAATTTGGCACAAATTCCAACACCATATTCCTTGACTTGGTTTATAGGATGTATTTAGCAAATGCTTTACATCTTGTCAAAAAAATTCAAATCCTCCTCCTCATAACCGACACTCCATTTTTGACATATTCAAACCCATTATTTAAGATGATCTTGATGATTTTCATAATTCTAATCAATATTCTAGTGTAACCCCCCTTTTTTATTCTCTTATGTGTCATATAACATTTCATAAGTAATTCCCATCTTACAATTTCATACAATGCTCTTACAACTTCTTAAATATATAAAAGGGACAACCCTAGTTCAATTAGGATTATTTAATTATTATCACCTACATCCATTCATTACATGTTATTAGTTTTTAGTTTCACACATTATTAGGAAATATGCATTGTCTAAGCAATTGGGGTATATTGCATGTTTGAGAGTGTTTTCCTTGATCTTTTATCTAGTTAAATTAATATCCTTTAAAATCTTTTTTTATGGAGTTTTCATCTTAACTCTAATATGGCTAGCAAATAAAATGACGATTGAATCATTTTTTGATATAATAGCTAATGAAAACCATATAAAGAGCCACATTAAAGAAGATGAAAAATAATGATCAAGACTATGATTTAGATACATACGGTGCTAAACAAGATATTTTCCTAAATTGATAATTATGTATTGATGCACCTCTCCACCCTAAATATCCTCACTCATTGGCTAGTAATTTATATAATGTATTAGGTGGCTATCCTTAGGGAATTAATACTATTCATAATAATACCACTCTAATGGATTTTAATAATGTTGTACCCAATATGCATCCATCTACCCTTCATCCTCTTATAATGATCCCTCCTATCATACTATAGTTACCACTTCCATGGGATCCACCACCCATGTCCTACCGCCTTTCTCTCCACTAGTATTTTTCTTATCTCCCATCCTTTTATATATGTTCACACCATTGTTACTACTAGCACTATCCTATACAGATATGTTCTTCATACTATTCCTCCTTATCCTATGAAAATCTAACCTTATAGTGTAATTCTCCTTCCATTACCATGTCATTACCTTTCTAGACCTTCCCCTCTTTATGCATTCTCATTTTTATCCTACACTACTCCTACCATTAATATATCCCTATACCTTGGATATACTATTGAAGAAATTTAGCTGACTTTCAATATTGCAAAAATTAGACCCATATTTTTAAACGTAAAATGTGTATAATAAAGCACAATCGATGCTTCCTAATTCAACTTCACTAATATCTATCGAATTAACTTAGGTTCATTACAATAAGATAATCATGTAGCCATAATTAGTTGTCAAGATAATGGTAAATTTTTCAATAGCCATATTTATCCTTCCACATGCCACCATTAGACATACACATAAGATTCATTAACATTTGTACCTATGAGCATCCAAATACAAGAAATATAACTATATATCATGCACATCATCAACATACACATAAAATATCACACCCATTATCAACACAACTAATAGTTACCATATCATATTATTTATGTTCCCATACAAATGTGTCTTCAAATACATCAAAGCACTCATGAGTAAATCCACTCTGCAGATCAGACACACAACTAAAAAGATGCCCCTAAGGTATTTGTCTCCTATATCTATCCTCTTAGCCTATCCTTCTCTATGGATATGTTCCACTCATATCTACCACCCTGAGGTGACCCATGTCTCAATCCTTGTCAAGGTCACTCCTCCTCTCTACCTATATCCTTTCTCAATGAGCTAGATCTATCACTGCTACTCCCCAAAACACCTACATTTAAATATTAAAAAAATGTTTAATAAATCATAAAACATTGATTAAAACTAACTAAACAATGAAAGCATTTAATATTATAACACCTTATGAATTATATTGAATGTCCCCACCTTGAAATTTATAGCCATCAATGTCAATCACTTATTCATACTATAGCTTTATTCTCCAAAACACCTACATTTATATAAAAGTGAATTTTTAAGAAAAATAATATTTAACCTACTTTTAACTCAACAATAATGGATGTATTTCTATCATAAACTATTCGTAGTCATAACAGAATCATGGCCTAGGTAGAGTATAAAAAATGTTGTTTCAAACCTCATATATAAATCTAGAGTTAGAGTGCCAAAATTGTTGAATTTCATCCTTTGTGCTATTAATTAGCTTCTTATTGACTCATGGAAGCCTACTGCTAAAAGCCCAAGTATGATTTTCAATAGGACTTTCTAATCATGATCTTATTGATAGTATTTTTGATAATGTTTTACGATTTAGGCTTAATTCAAGACAAGTTTACCTTAATAATTGAGCCTTTTTAATTTTTTAATTTCTTACTAATGATGTTATTACTCTATGAGCAACTCTTTTATCTTTTTCCTTACTATTATTTACAATAGAATTGAATGCATTAAAAAAAACTTTAACAATATTATTTTGATCAAACTTTTTGTTTACATGAATCTTCGAAATTTATTTAGTAAAGGTCTCATTTTGTACATCTTTAGTAATTGTATAAACATTTGGCATTTTTTGGTTAATGTCTTATTGGAAAACCATTCATTGAAAATTTTTGAAGCCCACAACCGAATGGTTTGTGATGACCTCTTGCCTCCAAGAATTTCTATTATGCTCATCAATTTCAAATCATTTTGGGGTTCTTGAATGTTTTAAAATTTTAACAAACTCATTACAAAAAGATGGATTTTGAATTTCTTTTTCTTCTTCACAAAGGTTCTCTCTTATGTAATTTGGAGACACATTGAGTTTCATTGGTTCATGTGAGCTATCAACCTAATCATTGTTATTGTGCGAACCCAAGCCTAGGTACCTGCAAAACAACATGATTAAACAAGTTAAACAAGGAAATGCAAGCCTAAACATGGATTCCCCATGAGATTCATTAACATAGCTCAAATTAGGAAGAAAATGATGAAAAACACAATGAAATCACAAAAACAAGATTGAATCCTAATTAAGCAACCAAACTCTTAATCCCATGGGGGAATTGGTGCCAATTTGATGTGAAAATTGGCCATTTCCCAATCCCTAAGATGCAAGTTTGATGATTGTTGAAGAGTGTTGATCCACTTTGATGATGAAGGTGAGAGCTCCAAGCCAATAATCTGCAATAACCTAGCTAAGAATTCAAATGATGGTTGAAAATGGCTAAGTATTTTAGCATGGTAACTTTGCTTGGAATGTGGATGATCAAATGAGGAGAGGATCTCTTCATTTATAGGATTTCAAGATGGATGAAAGTCCATATTTGAGCAATGTGGGACTAACTTTCATCCAAGGATATGGTGCCACTTGTCAAGCTATGAATGGATGATGGTTGTGCAAGATTTGGGGTTTGTGCCAATAAATGCCAATATTTGAAATTCAAATTTGTTGAAATGGCATGTAACGGGGGGAAGGGAAAATGCAATAAATGCCACTTTGGCTCAAGGCAAAAGGACATGTAAGATGAAGTTATTGCCTTGTTGGATGTACATGTTGACTTGGAATTTTTGAATTCAAATTGAGAGAATATTCCAAAAAGATGCCTTGTGAGGAAAATAGGGATTTAATAAATGAATTAAATCTATTTTCATGTGCAACTTGAATTATCTAGAGGATGTGACATGAGATTAGATTAAATTAATCAAGGGTTAATTAATTTAACAGGAGATTTGATGATGTGACCATTTGACTCAAATTTATGGATTTATTTAAATCAGATAAGAGAGGAATATGATAAAAGGCTAATTAAATAAATATTTTGATTTATTTAATTAAAAAGGGATGGTGTTAGATTAAATCAAATGAGGTTTTAATTTATTTAATTTAATGGACAGACTTTAGGGATTTAATCAAATAAATTGATTATTTAATTAAATAGGGATAATTAGATCAGATGGATTGATTTAATTAACAAGAGAAAGTGACTTAATTAGACAAAATGATTTATTTAATTAAGAGACGAATATTGATGAATTTAATCAAATAAGGGAATTTGATTAAACGGTTAGACCGAGGGATTATTTAGGAAGAAACGATGCTAGTAAGTCAGGATTAGGTGCATGATGTCAATCAGTACATTTTTGATGTCTACATTTGGCCCCTCTTTGAAGCAATGCACTTGTTGCATTGGTTCAAAGAATAACCGATCTCGATCAAAGACAAAAAAAAATTGATATTCAAAAGCTTGCCCCACTGCTACATGGTGAGAGAATATGCTATTATAATGCCCCCTCAAGAGATCAAACGAAAATTTCAATTTTTTGGGTGATCTCACGAAAAAAAGTGACAAAGTGCCTGGTAGGTCCAAAAGGGGTTCGAGAGGCTAAAAACGTGTCTAAACACAATAAAACGATGAAAAACAAGCCTCAAATAGACAAAACTGGGTTCGAGGGTCCAAAATCCTAGCAGGATAGCCCCAAAGGGTCAGAAAACCCTAATTTTTAGGATAAAAAGGGGCCCGAGGGGTCACTTTCAAGTCATTTTCACACACCTCCACTAGCAACTTCGAGATTTGAGCTCTAACCTCCTGACGATATGGCACAACAACAGCTTCCTCTACATATTTCTGACCGAGTTTGGACCTATCAGCGGCCACCTGGCATTGGTGCCCTGGTATGTGATCCTTACCTTAGCTTAAATTTTTCATTTTACTGCATTTATTACTGCTTTTAAGGAGAGCTCGCCTCCAGTGGCACTATTATAGCGTCGCTCAGTGTTTAAATCACGTCGCTTTTTGTCATATTGCACTGCAGCGGCGTTGTTTAGCACCACAGCAGTGCAATGTGGAGTTTAAAAACTCCACCGTTGGGCTCGGGCTCGACTCGGACTCGGCAGGCCAGTTTTGGAAAAGTGCACCGCGGCGGTGCCCTTTTCACCAAAACTGCGACGCTAAGGGCCAAAGTGCGCCACAGCGGTGCCTTTTGGTTAAATTTTGGGTCCAGCGTCGCTATTTGAGAAAACTCAAACTGCGACGCCTTCACAAACTGCGCCGTTTGAAGCGAGTTTGAGGCGTTACATTAGGAATTTTTCAAAAAAAATTAACATGCCGACTTTGCATGATGCAAGATGGCCCCTAGGAGCTTTATTCACGAGAGCACCGATCACCGGATTTGGCGAGCGTCCTACGAGTCTTGAGGGGCAGGGACCAGGACCGACTGGGAGTCACAGGACTATGGCAAAGTGCGTACGCAGCACCCATGCACACACACCTTGGGATGTTATCAACGCTGGCCGAGAGGTGGCATAGTGAGACCTCTTCATTTCATCTTCCCACTAGTGAGGTGACCGTCACATTAGAGGACATCTGGCGCATATTACAATTGCTCATTCATGGCCGCCGAGTGATCCATGACATGGGGGAGGGACGCAAGTGTTGCATTTGAATCCTTACCACTCGAGACATCATATACTGCGAGGGGCAAATCAAGTTAGAGCAGTACAGAGTTATCGCACCTCCCTTTTACTGGGTAGTTGCAACGATTATTTCAGGTTTGGTTGCCCCAGATAGACGAGGGCGGTATTTCAGTCCTAGATGGGGATACTGCTGGGAGAGGATGGTTCGGGATAGGCCGGTTCGGTTCGCGTGGGGGCCCATCCTTTTGGCTTCACTATATCGGGACCTGCATGAGTATGTGTATGTAGATGGCAGAGCAATGGGAGCCAGTGTGACCTTGCTACATATCTGGGCATGGGAGCACATTTTTGTGCTATGTCCATGGGTCATTCTGGTTCTGATGGGTGTAGAGGATGCCCTAGTGGAATGGTACAGAGGTGGTGTGTCCTTCACACACAATAGAGAGCATGGGAACCCCTATTGGAGGCAGGTCATTGATGAGATGCTTTTTTTTCCTTGGCGTCTGTACCTTGGTCAGCCCGGATGGGCCACTGATGTTGCCCAGCTCTTTTATTTCTGTTAGGATCAATATATGCAAGGCTAAGAGCATACGATGATAGAGAGATACCTGCTTAGACATGTACAGCGTTAGTTCAGAGAGCCGAAAGATCGGCCAGATGACGGCTACGTGGTCATTTTCGCTCGCAGCATGGCACAAGTGGCATGGGGGCCAGGTATTCCGACCACAAAAGACAGTTGATAGCTTTCGGAAGTTGGTGGCCCGACCTTGGGCTTATGATTAGGGTCTATCAGATCCAAGCACCACACAGGCCTACAGAGACTGGTTCAGGCTCCCTCTACGGTTGACTGTTCCAAGAGAGGATCCAAAGGCATACAGAGTCAGAGGAAGAGGTAGGGGACGAGGATGAGGGCAAGGTCCAAGGATCGAGATCCTACGGGATCCACCAGGGGTGACCCCAATTCCACCAGGTCAGGGAGATGTCCCTATGTAGGACCAGCAGCAGGATACACCAGTCCCACCACCACGAGCTGAGGGTGAGGGTCAGGTTCCTATATAGCCACGAGTACAGCCAGTTGGGCAGGCAGACACATGGGATGCCTTGATTTTGTAGCTATAGGAAAAGGTACAAGCAGTGACGGCTGAGCGAGACCAGGTACAAGCTAAGAGAGATTAGCTCAGAGCGGAGAGAGATCAGGTTGTACAGTAGCAACAGGTTGCAGAGCTATAGGCAGCTACAAAGCTGGGTCATAGGCAATAGATTAAGAGCATGACAACCTCCTCATCTCAAGGTACAGTGCCAGTCTGATCCTATAGAGAGGTCATTCGAGAGGCAAAGTACTATAGTCAGGCCTACCACGATATAGTACCTAGAGCAGCCTAGGTTCCAAAGTACTCAGAGCGGGCCAGCCAGAGACCACCAGAGGGTCACGGTGACAGGGGCGAGGGCAGCATCCACGGAGATCGGACTTGATCCAGATCCTTATGGTGTACCTTTTGTGTTTTACGGGCTCATTTTTGATAGCCCGATGGGCATTTTGTACTGATTGACATACACATACAGTGATTTAACATTCTTTTGTACTATGACAGTAATATGGATGATATGATATATATGAGCCAGTTTTGATGTGATGAAATGTGTACCCTTATCTATGCATGCATGTTTTATTTCTATATGTTATGGATGTATTTATTTCTAATGATGTTTATGCAATGATTATGACCTATGATATGATGTGCAATGATGTTTAATCATATGATGATTTATTTTATGCAACATGTGATATGTGAAATGATATATGGTATATGTAATGATGTATGGAAAATGCTTATATGAGATGATCTATGATGTGATGGATGTGATATGATGCTAATGAAATGGTAGTATGAGATGCAAATGTTATTATCCTAAATGATGATGTATGTAATGATATGTCTAATGACTTCAAATGCTTATGTGCCTATTGCTTATGATTATGCACTAAATGATTATGGAATGATTATGTAGATGCTTATTTGATGATTTAGATGGTAATGTCATGAGATGCCACATGATGGGTGAATGCAATGTCATGAATGCACCTATTTAAAATGTAATGTGTATGTTTCTTATATGATATGCTTATGCAATGGTTTCTATATGTTATGTTTGTGCAATATGCTAATGATTTAGGGATGCAGGATAAATGACGATGATGGTGATGGTGATCAACTGTCATAGTAACTTGTTAGTGTGCTTAGTGAGAAAAGAATGAGTCATTTCAACAAGACACATGATGACACAAATGCAGATCATGATGATGATGATGATGATTACTTGCTGAGGAATTAGGATTTTCAAAGGGCCAAAATTTTCTTATGTTTGATAACACACATGGTACGATGCATCGAGGTATAGCAAACCAGGATGGCATGATACCCAGTGTGATGGACTTTGACTTTGACAATTAGATAGGAGTATTCTTGTTCACACCTGACATACAGAAACCTTGCTGGGATGCACTTCAGGAGCTTCAGACACCTCGGACCAAAACGCGGGAAGGTAAACCTATCCCTGTAATAGTCAACAAGTTGCCCTAGACCTCTTCCATACATACCTAACAAAGCAAGTATTCACCAAGGTTATATTGCAAGAGTGTCCAACAAGCACAACAAACAAAAGATATTGATCCTTGCTCCATTCCTATTTCTCTAAATCCCCTGTTTTAGGATATCATCGAGACGTCCTTGGAATGAGCGCAAAATAAGATAAGTCAAAAGATAAAGACCAAGTAAACAAACAGATTGATGCTCTTCAATACCGCTAACGGAAAGAGGATGTGTTTTCTAAGGATGATGAACGAAACTTATTGCCAAAAGATAATGCCCATTGTAGGAAGGATTCATCCTAGGACATGTTAGTGGATGGCAGCACGTCATTTCGTTTATAAGGGATGATCAATATGGGATAAATTCAACTGATGTGTTACCAATACGAAGAGATAACCAACTTGCTTACTTACTGACCTAGACTTGAGACCTGACATTTTTGAGTTCTGCATTTAAACTGCTAGACTTGTTTCTGACTGTTTCACCAAAGGTTGACAATGACGATCAATTTATTCTGGATGGTGTTTATTATGGGTGCAAGCGAGATGAGGCGGATGGATTTTTCAAATATTTTGATGTTTTTGATGTTTTGCGATGTTTTGAGGCTTTTTTTGGTATTTTTTGAAGTTTTACAAATGTTTTGATTTTCGATTTTTTCAATGTTTTTGGGATTTTCAAAGTTTTACAAATGTTTTGATTTTTGATTTTTCAAATGTTTTTGGGATTTTCTGAGATTTTGATCGAGAGACTAACCTAAAGACCTATCCTAGGGGTCTCGGGGGCTGATCACATATTAGCCTTGCCTATGTTATAAATGCAGAGACCACGTAGTTCAACTAACGACTTGACCGATTTACAAATGAAGATATACATGATGAGATGTCAGTTTATTATGACGGACTCCTATAGGACTGACCTAGATGTCTCGGGGGATGATCAAAGATCAACCTTACCTATGTTCAAGCTCAGAAACTATGTAGTTCGACAAGACGACCTTGTTTTTGGATTTTTGAATGACTTTTTTACCTGTTTTTTGGATTTTGATATGTTTTGAATGTTTTTGGATTTTCTGATGTTTCGATGTTTTTGGCTTTTTCTAATGATTTGATGTTTTTGGATTTTCTAATGTTTTGATTTTTTTGGATTTTTTGATGTTTTGATGTTTTTGGATTTTCTAATTTTGAGGACTTTAAGGCCATACACGAATCCGATCTGATGAGAACATGCCCCCAACATGATGCAATAGACTACCCCGATAAAGGCAGGACAAACTAACCTTGAGGATGGCCCGAGTAGTACTAGGAAAGATCATGATACGAACACAGGACCAAGCTATGGTGCGGACGTGAATGGATGAGTGATGGATGGAGACCTGAATGCGATGGATGTTGGAAGTGAAATGGATGGATGATGCCGAATAAGCCGTAAAGATCCTAGTGGATGGAAATTTCTTATTTACACAAGGCGTATGTTTGCCAGGTTTTCACCGAGGTACTTGCCCAAAGTGCCACCAAAGTGGTTTTCACTAGAGGACAAAAAAAAATTTATCCTTTTTCTAATTTTTTTGGATTTTTTGCTTTTTCAATTTTTTTGTTGTCACAAAGATGTCTGTTTGCTAGGTTTTCGCCAAAGTAACCATTTTTTTAGGAATTTTTCTAATCTTTTTGGATTTTTTGTTTAATACCCTACACGATTTAGGCATAAAACTTTTTGAGATGGGAGCTATTTATTGGCTCCTATAGAGGTTCCCCTTCAGGTGTTGATAGTTGATATGCCCCTGATTTATAGCTTGTTGTGACAATGAAAGGCCCTAACCAATTGGGTTCGAACTTGCCTTTGCTGCTGGGATTCGGGACACTCTTCTGATTTTCTTTTAAGACCAATTCTCTGACTTGGAAAATCCTACTTCTGATTTTCTTGTTATAACTCCGTTTGAGTCTATTCTGATAGGCTTGCAAGTGATTTAAAGCATTTGTTCTTCTCTCATCCAGTAACTCCAGCTTGTTTAGTCTTGAAACCCAATATTCTTCATCAATGATGAGATTTTGCAGTGATATTCTGAGGGATGGGAGCTCGATATCAATGGGGAGGACAGCTTCTGATCTGCAGACCAGGGAGAATGGGGTGGTACCAATGGGTGTGCAGATGTTGGTTCGATAAGCCTAGAGGGTGGGATTAAGCTGCAAGTGCTAGTCACGACCTGCATCATTGACTATTTTCTTGAGGATTTTGAGGATGGTTTTGTTCGTAGCTTCTACTTGGCCATTGCCTTGGGGATAGTACGGGGTGGAGAAGCGGTGCTGGATTTTGAATTTCTTGCACAAGTCGCAAACCTCCTGGTTCTTAAATGGTGTCCCATTATCTAAGATAATGGCTTGTGGAACACTGTAACGACATATGAGATAGTTTAGGATGAATTTTTAGATTTGCTTCCTAGTGATATATGTCATGGGTATGGCTTCCACCCACTTTGTGAAGTACTTAGTTGCAGTCATGATAAATTTATGGCCATTGGATGAGGTGGGTGTGATTTTCCCAATGAGATCGAGTCCCCACTGCGAAAAAGGCCATGGTGTGATAATTGGGCAAAGCTCTTGAGCTGAAGCATGGATGAGGTCCCCATGTTGTTGGCATTGTAAACACCTCTTAGCATGATTATGTGCTTCTCTTTCCATTGTGGGCCAATAATACCCCATCCTCTTGGTGATGGTCATTTCGCTTGAGCGTGAGCCACAAATACCGTTATGAACCTCAATTAGAGCAGTTAATGCCTCCTCAGCATTTAAACAGCATAGCAAGGTACCTTCTATGCTTCTATGGTATAAGGTATCACCTAGGATGACAAATCTGGATGCCTTTTTGATAAAGGTTCATTTTAGGCTCGGTAGTAGGTCAACGAATATGACTCCTATGCGAAGATATGTGTAGATGTTTTGATTTTGGTACCTCGAATGTGGGAACAAGAAGCTACTTGATCAAAAATTCATATTTTGGCACATTGTGAGGGATGTCTACTAGAGACCCAATTATAGCCATGGCATCAGCTGCTCTGTTGTTGGTTCTTGGAATTTGCTCGAATGTTATGTCGATGAAGGATTCCTTTAGAGTCTCCACCAATTTCTTGTATGGAGTTAGCTTATCATCCTTTGTCTAATATTCATTATTGACCTAATTTATGATCAAATGAGAGTCTCCATATACCTTGAGAGCTATGATATTCAATTGCACTGCTATCCTGAGACCTATAGTCAAAGCCTCGTATTCCGCTATGTTGTTAATGCAAGGAAATGCCAATTTGTATGACCTTGGTATGCAATCCCCTTGTGGGGTGATGAAGAAGACACCAGCTCCTGATCCATGTTGCATGTATGAACCATCAAAGTATAGTTTCCAGTGGTCCGCTATGTTGAGGTTAAAAATGGATTCATCTAGAAATTCAGATACAAGAGGATTCTCAGCATAAATTGGCACCTCTGCCAATTGATCTGCAATAACTTGACCTTTAATGGCTTTCCGCTCAATATACTCAATGTCATACTCTGACAATATCATTACCCATTTTTCCATTCTGCCTGTGAGCATTGCTTTTGATAAGAGATACTTGAGGGGATCAATTTTCGCAATGAGCTTTATCTTGTGTGCCAAAATGTAGTGTCTGAATTTTTGGGATGTAAACACTACGGCAAGGCAAGCTTTCTCGATGAATGATTAATTTAGCTCATGGCTGACCATTGTTCTACTGATATAGTAGATGGCCCTCGCTGTTCCATTTTCATCATGCTAAGCTAGGAGAGCTCCAAGGACTGCTGTTGTTGCTGACACGTATAAGATCAATGGCTTCCTTGGGATAGGTGGCATTAAAACTAGTGGTGTGAGTAGATATTCCTTGATCTTGTTGAATGCCTCTTCGCATTTTGTATCCCATTTATATGCTACCCCCTTGTGGAGTAGGTGAGAATATGGATTCTGCTTGTCTACCAGTTGTGCTATGAATCGTCGGATGGATTGAAGTCTTCCATGGAGACCTCTCAGTTGTTTTAATGTCTTTGGTGCTTCCATCTAGAGGATTGCTTTGACTTTTGCCAAATCCACTTTGATACCTCTCATGGACACTATATATCCTATTAGTTTACCTGATTGTACTCCGAAGACGCACTTCTTGGGATTTAGTCTGACTTTGTATTCCTCTAATCTGTCAAAGATAGCACTTAGGGTTGCTATATGATCTTTTCTCTTTCTTGACTTAGCTAGGATGTCGTGTACATAGTCTTTGACTATTTTGTGAATCATGTCATGGAAGATCAATGTCATGGCCCTTTGATAGGTTTCTCCTACATTCTTTAGGCCAGATGGCATCATATTCCAACAGTATGTCCCCCATGGACAAGTGAAAGCGGTCTTGTGTTGATCCTCTTTTGCTATCATGATCTGGTTTTATGCTGAAAATCCATCCATTAGTGATAGCATCTTGTGTCCTACTATCATGTCTACTATCATGTCGATGTTAGGGAGCGGAAAGTCATCCTTTGGGCATGCTTTATTCAAATCTCTGAAATCTGTACAGATTCTGATAGCTCCATCAGGTTTTGAAATAGGCACCAAATTTGATACCCATTCTGGATAATCAATTGGTTGGATGAATCCTGAATCTAATAGCTTTTTGAGCTCCATTTTGACCAATAAGGCTATTTGAGGATGCATTTTCCTAAGCTTCTATTTGACTAGTTTTGCTTCTGGATATACTTCCAAATGATGAACCACTGTCTCTGGATCTAGCCCTGGCATATCAGCATAACTCCGTGCAAATTTTATTTTTCTTTCTTTTTGGAATGCTGCTAGGAGTTCTTGCTCTTCTGTTAATAGTGATTCAGCATAGAATGTGATATGTGGGGTCTCCTTTGTTCCTATGTTGACAGGATTGCATTTTTCGGCCAAGACTGCTGACTTCTCTTGATGAATAGCTCTTAAAGGAAGATTGAATCCTTCATCCTCGAGTGCCTCAGAGAGGTTTTCACCATTGGATGCATCCTTTATTTTTACTATTTTCTTGTCAGAGAGTGCCATAGTGTGGTTTTCACTCAAGGACTTAGATATGATTCTTAGTTTCTCACTTTTGCGACTGAAGGATTCAATCGTTTCCCCGTAGTAGGCATATGTGTCCAACTCTATTATAAATCCTACCTTGTGATCTCCATCTAAAATGTTATCCCTCAATCCCATGAATTCTGAGAGTGCTTCATCATTTTCGAATGTATCGAGAACTGGTGGTCCTCGTTGGTCATAGTCGATCAGTTGGGGGTAGATTAAACGAATCTCATGATTTTGACTATCTAGTTCAAAGGATATGGTACTAATCATACACAGGGTGGTATCTTTGAATAACCTAGGTAGATTGGATAAGGTATCTTCGTCATCGCTACTAATGTAGGGCTCAGTTATAAAATTATGTGCGTCTCTACTTGTGACTATTGGTGAGTGTACTTGTACTAGTACTGGCTGAGGAGAAACATTAGCAGCTCTAACCGGAGGACCTCGGTCACGTATGGTTATTCTCAGAGTGGTACATCCAAGACCAAGATTTGTTATGGGTCGCGTCTCTGGCATGATAGGTATTATGAGCCCATTGTCATTTTGTCCCAGCCTTTGATTTTGGTCATAGCCCATTGCAAGCATCATGTGTAGGCCTTTGCTTCTTTCATCCATTGGTAAATTAGCTTCCGGTCTTTCATCTTGATACAACATGTGAGATGGATCTGCTTCAATGACCTCATGACCAAGGTCTCCCCATCTTGTGAATTCGGGATAATCCTTAGGATACGTTTGTGATGTGGAAGCTTGATTTTCTTGTGGGCATCCTCATGATCAAGGAGATTGTGGTAACTCTCCTATCACAAAAGCATTGTTAGGGAGCCTATAACTTCCACAACCATCCTCTTGGATGATGAGCTTGATGTCGGATATGGTGGGAATGGTGGGTGTCTCTGTCGCAGAAGTGGACGTGAGAGTGGTGGGATCGATGTATGATGTGGATGGGCCCTCATCATTTTTTGGCACTTGGGGGATTTTGTAATATTTGGCTTCAAGGTTCTTGCAGTATAAAAATGGTTCAGGATCTCCATGGACGGCAACCTCTTGTCCATTATGTGTGAATTTCACACATTGGTTGAAGGTTGATGCTACGGCTTTCATTGCATGAATCCATGGGCATCCTAGGAGGATATTGTATGGCAATTCGAGGTCCAAGACCTGACATGTGGTTTCCATAAGTGTTGGCCCTACTTGGATAGGGAGCTTAATTGTGCCCTGAGACACTCTTTCTTGGTCATCATATGCTCTGATTGTGATGCCCTTTCCTTTGTCAATGGACTCTTCTGATATTTTCAACTATTTGACAAGGCTAAGAGAACAGATGTTCAAACTTGCACCTCCATCCACCAAGACCCTTTTGATTTTGCTTTTGTTCACAATGGCTTCCAAGTGAAATGCACGATTGTGAGATGGTTGGTCGGGGAAATCTTGGTCAAAAAATGTAACGAGATTAGGTGTTATGATATTTGTGACCATAGCTTGGAATTGTTCTGCATCGAGGTCTGCAGGGATGGTGGATGAGGCTAATGCTTCCTCAAGGATCGTCTTATGGGTTGATGATATTTTTAACAACTCCATGATGGAGATGTGTGCTAGTGTTCTTTTGAGTTGGTCTACAACATTGTAGCTATATGTAACGTCTCTTGATGAAGGGACTATATTTGGTTGGGATGATCCTGCAATGGTGACTTTTCCGCCTCTTGTGATGACTCCACAATATTCAACATGGGTGCCCTTGATAGTGATAACCATGCAGTCTTCATTTAGGGAGGCAATGACTGTTTCATACATGTGATTTATGCTACCCTTCCCTTTATCATTTCTATTTTCTTTGTTTCCATGACTCGGCATTGGATTCATGTAGATTTTAAGATCCTGATTTCCCATAGGTTGTTCCACATTTATGATTCTTTTGTCAACGAGATCTTGGATGATGTTTTTGAGTCTCATGCAATTGTTTGTGGTGTGGCCTTTGATTTTGTGGAACTCACACAGTTGATTTTTGTTATACCAAGGAGGTTTGACATTGGGTTCTTGGTAGTTCTCGAATGTAGGTGCTTTGATGAGCTTCTCGTCGATCAACCTTTTCATGATGTCCTTGAGTGGTTCACCCAACATGGTGTATTTTCATTTTGGATAAGTTTTACATTGAGGTGGTCCTCTTTGGTCATTGAGGTTATTGATTGTGGGATTATTGTTGGGTTGATGCATTGTGTGATGAGTGTTTTAATTTGGTGTTTGGATTTGTTGTGTGGGTGTGTTTTGACGCGGACCACTAATGACCACCTTGGCATCGAAGACGCCATCATTAGTGATGTTCTTGTTTTTCACCCATGTACAAGGTTTATCATTGTAATTAGATGATGGGCGGTTGTTTTGTGGTTCGTGATATGACATTGATTCGGCGGGTTGAGTCACAAGGGCTCTTTCGATGCTGAATGCCTTGGAGATTAATTGCTCATATGTGGTGATTCCCTAGACCTTGAGATGAAATGACAGGTGGCTTTCAAGGTTTCCTATGATCATGTAGACTTTTTGTTCTTTTGGCATGGTCCACTTGCTCCGATTGGCCTTGGATCGCCATCGTTGAAGAAATGAAGCAAAAGATTCATTTTTTCCTTGTTTTAGAGCGTATAGTTCTTCAAGACTAACATCCATTGTAAAGTTACATGTGTAATTCTTAATGAATGCGTCTCTAATTTCTTTGAATGTTATAATGCCTGGAGATAAGTGAGAGAACCATTCTATAGCTGGACCTGCCAAGCTCCTAGGGAATAGCCACATCAGATACATATCGTCATATGTGACTTCCATACAATGAACCTAGAATTCCTTGATGTGATCTTCAGGGTTTCCCATCCCTCGATATTTATCAAATTTGGGGATTTCAAATCCCTTGGGGAATGGTTTCATGTCTAGGCTCCTATCAAATGGATAGGGACACAAGTTGCTTTGAGTTTTGGTTGTCTGCCCCGATTGAAGGTCGAGCACTTGTTGCGAGAGCAACGTAAGTTGTGTTGTCACATCATTCTGGGGATCAGGGGGTGGGATGAAAGTGTTTTGGGGTGTTTGAATTGTTGGTTGGGTGGATGGGTTGGTCAGTGCGTTGTTTGATGGTATCTGCATGTTCTGTCGAGTGAAGTAGACTTCTACTTGCTTTTGTATGAGCGATGCCTGTTGTTGATCCTATTGTTGTTGCGTGAGGTTTTGAGCTTGTTGTTGCGCTTGTTGCTGCTCCAACAATGCTTGTTGTTGTGCTTGCTCTTGTTCCCACAACGCTTGTTGTTGGGCTGCCAATTCTGCTACTTCTTGGTTCTCATGGTATTTCTTTAATGCTTGTTGATATGCTTGCAATTGCGCTACATGTACAAGAAGTTGTGCTTGATATTGAGATTGCACTTGTGTGGCTTGTGCTGTAATAAAATTTGTACTTGAGTGAATCTTTGTGCTTGCAATGCTTGTGCAGTTTGGGCGGCTTGTTGTTGTTGTTGTTACAATAAAGCTTGGGCTTGTTGTGCTTGTTGCACTTGTAATGCGGCTTGTGCAATTTTGGCAGCTTGTGCGGCTTGAGCAGCTTGTTGCACGGCTTTTTGTTTCTGCACTTGTTGGTATCCTCTTTGAAAAGCGGCTTGTAATTTTGCATCGAATTGGTTTGATGTGGTGAACGTTGGTGGTGGTGGAGGTGGTGGTGGATTTGGAATGGTGGTAGATGATGATGTTGTGTTGATATTTTTTCTGTTGGATAATGGTATTGATGTGATTGGTCCTTGTGAGACCATGCTTTGTGATGTTAAGGGTGTGTTTGATGGTGTTGCCATTGCTTGTATATTTATCGTTTGTTGTTGCGATATCAACAATAAATTCTGAGCATTTGGTGTGATGCTTTGATTGATGGTTGGGATAGTGGTTTGATTGATACTTGGTATGGGAGGAAACCCCAAACCAAGGAGTGGTATGGATGATAATGGTAGTGATGGGATAGGTGGAAATGTAAGTTGTTGTGAAAATGTCGTGGTGTTGAATAATCCCCCTAGTCTGAACGTATCTCCCTCTTGTGAATTTGTGAGAAGGGGTGTTTGTGGTGCTCCATGAAAAGATGTTGATGATGGGTCATAATGTAATGTGAGTGGAACATTTTTGTGTAATGGGTTGTTGATTATGTTTTGTTCCATGGTGGTGTTTGCGTCCAAATTTTGATTGTTAACAAGGGGATGTGATTGAAGGGAATTGAGAAATGTGTTTCCCTTGTTAACGTTTGGTTGGGTTGGAGAAAATGATGTGATTTGTGGAATGTTTTGTGTGACATTTTGAGATGGGGGTGTAGATGAAATGGGGGTGGTGGATGAAATTGGAGGAAATGATGTGTCCACGATAGTACTTACATCAAAATCCAAAGGCAACTTGGCCCCTTGTTTTTCTAGTTCAAGCATGTACAACGAAGGGTTAAGTCTCATCATGATGTTGATGATTCTATGGTTGTCTGGATTTTGGAGCATTTCTATCATTTCCTCGCGAGACATTTCGAAAGTGAGGTCTTCTCCTTGATTTTCTTCTTTTGGATGTTGTGATGACAAGAGGGTCAATGGGTTGCTTGATTCTGTTGGATTCATTTCTGTGTTGGTTTGACTAAGGTCACTTGAAGCAGGTGTTTCTTTGTTGGCTTCCATAGTCTTCTTGTATCGATATCTTGTTTGGACCATAAAACAAGGATCAAAAATATGGGAGATGAATCTCTTGGATTGATCGTTATTTTATGTCCCAAAGTGTGAAGTTTTAGGATGCGTCTTGAGGATCAAAGGGGATGATATGATAATGATGTTAGGAATGGATGATATGGATGCTTTTGATCAATCTTGAATGAGACACTAGGCTTTTAGGACTTTGAATTTTTCTTTTGATTTTGAGATTTTGAGATTTGGTCCTTGACCTTGATTTGCTTTTGATTGGGATGCTTGAACAAAAAGACCCTAAGATGTTTTATGATGATCTAAGGGGTAGCTTTGTTCAAAGGATGATAATTTGGATATGTGTGAGGAGAAGGATGCATCTACCCACACCTATTCAAACAAGATGATAGCTTTTGCTAAGCATATGGAGAAGGATTCATCTACATATACTAAGCTAGGCAAGATGATTTGGATAACTTTGACTAATGATATGCAAAAGGATGCATCTACACATGCCTAGCCAAAGGTGTTTTTGATAATGTTCTCAAGGATTTTGCCTCAATGATTTTGATGATGGTTTGGATTTTTCCATAAAGCCTAGTATCAAGGATGATTTCAAGATTTATCAAAAGGTGATGATGTGGTGGTTTTTGTTTTAATGTTTAGGTGGATGGATGAAAGATTTTGATAATGTTTTGATCCTAAGGTGAACCTAAAAAGGACACTTTGTTTGTTTAGATATAGGTATTGAAGAGCATGCAAATGCTTCCTAATGACCTTTGTAGCCAAGAAATGATTTCATGTGAACATGGGTTTTCAATCAATGATTTGTGCTTTGGGATTTGTGAAAGTCTTCAACACACATGAAAGTTCATTTTGCTTATCTTTGCTTAATGTCTTTATTTTACCAAAAACACTTTCTTCAATTAGGTTTTCAAACTAAAGATGTCCAATGTCTTAATTTCTTCAAACCCCACAAGATATGTTATGTGGAAATTTAATGAACTTAAGGCAAGGGTTTTCCTATTGTTTACTTAAGAAGACAAATTGAGACATAATCCAATGCTTAGAAACCTCTAAGGATGTGAATCCCAAGGGAAAGCAATAGCATATGGATTGGGTCAATTGTAGTTTTCCTCAAAAGGGTTTGAAATTCGGATGATGTTAAGTGTTTGTTTCCATGATTTTTTTGAACAAGCAATGCATTTTATAATCCAAGAACATGTACAATCCTATGGATGTGTGAGACAATATTTGTTGGATTCCCACTTGGACAAGTCCAGCTACGCTTATCTCTAGCAAATGGTTAGATGCTTGACCCCACTAGCTCCCCTCCATGGCACTCACTTATACGGGGCATCCAAGCATCAACACCCATGAAACTCACATGGCATGCTTTCCATTTCTACTAGAAGACTGTAAAAGTGTGGGGCGGCTTCAAAACGACCATTCTTGCACCAACAAATAGATAAAAGGATTTTGTAAAATTCTAGCACATGGATTTTAGTAAGGACTTTCTGTTTGTAGGAGTTGACCCAACGTGGCAAGAGTCCCCTTGCGGATCCATCTTGTCAGAGTCAACCATATGATATTGGCATATCTTCCAATATCCACATTTATATCCCGACTGGAAATACTCTTGGCTTTAGAGTGTTACCGGTTGAGTCGTTCTCTTGAGTGATTACTTTTTCCCACAAGGCAGGCCCTCTAAGATAAACAAAAGCGAATGAAGAACAAAATTTGTAACTCGATCAATCTTTGATAGCAACAAAGAGAGAGAATATACACGAAAATGCCCCTACTCACACTCGCACAATAGTTTGTTCAATTTTAAGCCCAAATTGAAGTGTGGAGGTGATTGCTTTATCTCAACCCAAAGTCATGGAAAAAACCTTTTGATTCTCAAGATCACTATAAAGCACGAGAGAAGCGCATACATCCTTTTCCAATGGCTTTAGTCTAAGTAAGCCCTCACGAAAAACACAACTATACTTGTTCTTTTTAAACCCTCAAAGCAAAATGTGAGTACATTTTAGAGCACCAAATGAAGTGTGAGAAATTGCTTTGGTCAATTATTAATCCAAAAACAAAATCTAGTAAGTTGTTGATCCTAAGGTTCTTTTTAATCCTTTTGCAAGAAATAAACAAAAAGAATCCTTTTTAAACCCAAATGAAAGCTAGTGTTCTAAAGAAAGAAAAGGATGACAAATTTTTGAAGAAGTGTTTAAAAAAACACTTAAGTGTTAAAAAAAACTTTGATTAGACCCCATATCATCTCCATGCTTCTCCGTCCTTTGCTTTTGGCTTCCAACCTACAAAATAGAAAATAATCAAATTCTAAAAAAAATACAGAAGTTAAAAAACTAGAAAACAGTAGATAAAAAAGTCATGAATCAAAGCACGTGCTAAAAAACTAAATTCTCCCTTTTTTTGTTTTCCAGCGTCACAATTCGTGAAGGCGTCACTATTTTTTCCTTCCAGCAGTGCTCTTACAGTGCCGCTTACAAGTCAGCGGCACTCTGTGTCGAGACAGAAAGCACGATTGCGTCACTCTTTTCATCTAGCGTCGCGGTTTCTGAAAGCATCAGAGTTTTAAAATTTTTGAAACTGAGGGAGATCGACGAGTCCAGTGATGTATTTTAGAATTTGACTTTTGGCGAGATGAGCCCAGCGGTGCTAAAACAGTGACGTTGACGAGCCCACGGTGCTGAAAATGCGATGCTAACGAGCCCGCAACATGAAAACAACGACGCTGATGAGCCCGCATTGGAATTTCCTGTGTGTCAAGAAAAACGTGGAATTTTCACAAAAAGTTAGAATTAATGGAATGTTGCCCTCCTTCTAGCGCCAAATGTGTGAACCCAAGCCTAAGTACCTGTAAAACAACATGATTAAACAAGTTAAACAAGGAAATGCAAGCCTAAACATGGATTCCCCATGAGATTCATTAGCATAGCTCAAATTAGGAAGAAAATGATGAAAAACACAATGAAATCACAAAAACAAGATTGAATTCTAATTAAGCAAGCAAACTCTTAATCCCATGGGGGAATTGGTGCCAATTTGATGTGAAAATTGGCCCTTTCCCAATCCCTAAGATGCAAGTTTGATGATTTTTGAAGAGTGTTGATCCACTTTGATGATGAAGGTGAGAGCTCCAAGCCAATAATCTGCAATAACCTAGCTAAGAATTCAAATGATGGTTGAAAATGGCTAAGTATTTTAGCATGGTAACTTTGCTTGGAATGTGGATGATCAAATGAGGAGAGGAGATCTTCATTTATAGGATTTCAGGATGGATGAAAGTCTAGATTTGAGCAATGTGGGACTAACTTTCATCCAAAGATATGGTGCCACTTGTCAAGCTATGAATGGATGATGGTTGTGCAAGATTTGGGGTTTGTGTCAATAAATGTCAATATTTGAAATTCAAATTTGTTGAAATGACATGTAAAGGGGAAGGGAAAATGCAATAAATGCCACTTGGCTCAAGGCAAAGGACATGTAAGATGAAGTTATTGCCTTGTTGGATGTACATGTTGACTTGAAATTTTTGAATTCAAATTGAGAGAATATTCCAAAAGATGCCTTGTGAGGAAAATAGGATTTAATAAATGAATTAAATCTATTTTCATGTGCAACTTGCATTATCTAGAGAATGTGACATGAGATTAGATTAAATTAATCAAGGGTTAATTAATTTAACAAGGGATTTGATGATGTGACTTATTTGACTTAGATTTATGGATTTATTTAAATCGATAAGAGAGGAATATGATAAGAGGCTAATTAAATAAATATTTTGATTTATTTAATTAAAAGGGATGGTGTTAGATTAAATCAAATGAGGTTTTAATTTATTTAATTTAATGGACAGACTTTAGGGATTTAATCAAATAAATTGATTATTTAATTAAATAGGGATAATTAGATCAGATGGATTGATTTAATTAACAAGAGAAAGTGACTAATTAGACAAAATGAATTTATTTAATTAAGAGACGAATATTGATGAATTTAATCAAATAAAGCGAATTTGATTAAACGTTAGACCGAGGGATGATTTAGGAAGAAACAATGTTAGTAAGTCAGGATCGTGCATGATGTCAATCAATCGACATTTCGATGTCTCAGTTATCAACAAGTCAATTATTGAGTGCAATTTCAATGTCATAGGGTTTATATCCACATTAGTCAAGAAATTGTTGATGTATTTCTTCTTCTTCTTCTTCTTCTATGATGCTACTCTTATCAATAGGTGTTCCATCAAATTTTACAATATTTTCACATTCATGTTCAACATTTTTATTTTCAATATTATTGTCACTTTCATTTTTTAAACATTTCATTATATTGAACATTAAAATATCCAATTTAAATGTCATTAAAAGGTAAATAAGGGCCTTCATCTTCTTTCAATAATTAACATTAGAAATTAATACTTGGTGCATATTGTATACCCACCTCCCAATGGTCTTGGAATGGATGCATTTAGATGGAGAAGGATTTCAAAAGGCTCATGGTACTTGTGGACCCCTCAAAGGCATGATATATAACACATGAACTATATTTATGAAATTTGGTCTTTTGTTTTTGGCTTCTAGCATGAATGTTATCTATACTTGGTGGAATTCTTAGTTGAGACTCTCAATCTTCCATTGTTGGTTTCTAGTGTGATTATACAATATGCTTACCAAACTGTATTAATTTCTAATGTTAATTATTCAAAGAAGGTTTTGTTTCATAAGAAGAGATCTATGTTCACATATTCCAAGGCATGTTATTATCCACAATGCATGACACTTCTTCGTGCATCTCTACCATGTTCTAATAGATACAGATTTGCCATTTCCATGGAGGAGATTGATGATTTTGTACTGATGTATTCAACCAATGTGCTTTTGTAACATGTTGAAATTAGACAATTGGTCATTTGTACTAGGACCTCACTGGTCTTTTTGATATTTTGTAAAATTTGTTACTCGGACTGCAACTGGGGGTTTTCTTGTTGGTTCTTCCTCGCTAGTATGTCCGCTTGAACTAGCTATATGTAAAATATTATATATAAATAAAATTATAAGTGGTCTCCCACTTTTGCTTAAAAAAAAAAGTTCTTGTAAATGTCCACATCTTTTTCCTTGACACAGTTTCTATTTCTTAAAAGATTTCTTATGATTTTTCATAATGTTGACCAATCAATACTTTACTATAAATATTCTATAGTCATGCTCTTAAATGTCATAAGAATATGTCATAATTGTAAGTTTTAATTTGATCAAATTGTATGCACAGAAATTAATTCAAAGCGGACACAATAACACAGCAGACACCTTGGGAAAACCCTCCTCTTGAGGGAGAAAAACCTAGCCACAAAATAACACTTATATATTGAATCTCAATAAGGAGAGTGTCCTTTTACAATAGGCCAATCTGAAGGTTGAATATGAGCATCAACTAAAAATGCAACACAGCCAACACAAAACAATATTTTGCTGATACAAGATACAGTCACAAGAGATATCGCTCCACCTTGAAGAACACGCACTTGACAATAATCAATCTGAATCAATAACTTCACCTTTTGTACTTGGACTGAACTCACATGTATGTGATATGAACTGAATGCTAATGAATGAGTCACAATGAAATAATCGAATGAATATATATACAATATGAAGAGGCGTGTCACTCCAAATCATATCAGGTCGGCCTCAAAAGAATTATATCTTTTACTAATTTTAATAAGTCGGCCACCTCAAAGTTGTGCCTCTTTATTAAATTTGCATCTCTTTATTAAATGCATCTTTTATCAAAGGGAATGACTCTTCATTAAGACGCATATAAAAATTAAATAGACAATGGCTATATTTAATTATTATCTTCATGTGTACTGAGCTAGAAGGTATTCACCTAAAGTTGCCACGATCTTCAACAATAATCTAGGGTTTCATCTTATAAAGCTATAATAATATTATATGCATTTAGAACATCTTAGACACCTTCCTTGAAGCATTCAACAAATGACAAGTAACTACCAACACAAAGTGAGATGCCTCATTTCCTAATATGAGGACAAAATAATAAATCAAAATATTAAGATGCAAGGTTGACCCGCCTTTCCCGATACTTGGCTAATTTTATCATCTATTGAGGAGTGGATCCTAACAACAATTGTGCTTAGTGCTTACTACTAATGCAAGGAATTTACCCATTCATTTTTTCTTTATTGTAATATTCCTAATGAATCCTCATCTCAAGTTAAATTGTGGGAATGGATTTTTATGCCCTCCCTATGACTAAATGGCTACAAGGAGGTGAATATGATATGGTGGAAAAAACCAAGATACAAGTTGGTTTAGTTCTCATAAACTCTCTAAAAAATAATTGAATTCCTACATCCTAACTAGAAATACCATGAGGGGTTTAGATCCCATTTTAGACAAAAAAATATTCTTATACTCATCACTAGTTCACTTGGACCAACTAAAGAGATGGTGAACTAAGGGAAACTTAGTTGTATTGATAGATTAAAACTTAGTTATTTCTCTTTCCATTGTCCCCTCTCCACAAAACACCCTTATTTAAGTAGATTCTATTAAACCTATCTCACATATCACCTCCCAATTCTTTAAACTTTTCAAACTTCTTATTCCTCATACCTAATAATCTATCCTTCAAGCTCAACACTTCCCACCTCAATCAAATTGATCACCTTGCTTGCCTAATATCCCTTTGGTTGATGTTCCTAGACCTCATCAAAATGGTAAGTGGATACAATTGTGGAATGATGCGATTAAATCTATTGCACTACCTTACTATGATCTTACATTAAGAATATGGCTAGAAAGAGTTCTAGAATGGAAAAAAAAAATATGGATTACTTTTCTACAATGAGTGGTTGCTTTTGTTGAAATAAAACTTAGAAGATTTCAACTTAATTGTGGTAGAGGATCTCAATTAAGAGATAGGCTACATTGGATGAAAGGATATAAGGGATACAAATTATTTTTTAGTTATCTCAAACATATTTACATTCTCAAGAGTGGATAATATCTATCGTTGATCAAGAGAGGTAGTTCCATGACAACTCTAATGATATTAAATCCATTTTCCTCCAACACTAAAAATATTTTTTAATTGATCTAGTTGAAGGAGATCCACGTCAAGATATAGTGAAAAATTATGGGCATAACAATTGTATATTTTTTAACATATATAATATGTATGGTTGGATTAGTGAGATATTTATAAGTATGCAATGAAGTCAAACTTTATTAGATTTTATTCTTAATAAATTAGTTTTAACGATTCAATTTATAGCTTTATGCAATCTATAAGTTTAAATAGTTTGATGGTATCTAAAGTTTATACATATAAAAGTATGATAAATGTCTGATTATTTTGCTTTCCAATCTATAATTTTTTGATGTTCTTGGCTATATAATTGAAGTTCATTTATGTTAACAACTATTAGATTAAATATTTTTATCCCCAATTATTTTCAAATAATTTTATACTAATCATTGTATTCTTATTCTTTCTTTCATCTTTTCATTTAAAATTTCAACCATTTAAGGATGCTATGTTACAGATTATAGTTGTCTTCCAATTCTTTTTAAATTGTTAATGGTATGAAAATATTATTGATGAGTAGATGAATTATTACAAGTTCTATTTTAGATTTGTATTCCCTTTATCTAGATATATTATTTACCAAAGTCTCATTCCTCTTTTAGGTGTACTGTATATATATATATAACATGGAAAATGCATATCATGTTCCACCTATTCCAAATTCTTTGTTTGCAAATACTAGTAATGAGATTAAAAAATTGAGAGATTCATTAGCACAAGGTGCAAACCCGAGGATATATAGTGAACCATGCATGTTAATATTACATAGTCTAGAAAAACTAAAAGATGAACTTGAGAGGACTAGTGCATATTCCCCAGATAGAGTGGCTGTTATTCTTTCCTGCATGTGGGAAGAAGTACATGGTGATGTTCCCCTTAAACAAATACAGGATAGTGTCACCAAAAAAATGATAAAGGCCACTTGTTTTCCATTTTATCAAAATGTGTGTAAGGTTAGGGGATACCAGGTCACTAGATGTGTCGATCATGCTATGGCCTCATTGATCTACCCATGATTTCTAGCAACACATGGTCTATACCCAAACAATGACCAAATTCCATTGTATTATGTTCAGCAGTTGTATGCTGAGGTCCATTTGGGCCTCAAAGTTAACTACCTAGACATTCCACCATATGTTGGTCAAGGGCGTGGTAGGATTGTTGATAGGCCCATCTATCATTGAGCAGATAGACCACCCCTAGTGTTTAGGGTATTGGTTGGTGATAGGTCTCCTGCTCTCACCCCAGCTCTAGCCCCCATAGCAGATGAGGTTGTCATTGCTTCCCAAAAGGAAGCAATTGACACTGTAGGTGACATTGCGGCTGCCACCACTAGGATATCTGATGATCGTGTAGGTCAGTATTTCATATCCAAACATTCTCGATCCACACCATTTTTAGCACAATGGACCACCATGGATCCTTTTACAGTGGTTGGTATCCCTACTCCTACACAGCTTGATGCACTTACAGGAGATATGGCACGCATGACTCTGCATTGTTTGGCTGAGGACCTATTGGAGGCATATGCCCACATTGCATCAGACAATGGGATCGATATAGAGCATATTAGAGAGCATTTGAGATGCAGAGGTCGTTTAGTTCCAAGATCCCATCACTCTCAGTCGAGCACTAGTGTGCATCAGGATCCACCTATAGTTCATATGGCAGCTGCACAGACTATGGGTTTTATTGATTTGTTGATTGGTTCTGGCTCATCATCACCCATGCCATCTCACCTTCATAGTCCTCTACATTCATCATTTATGGCACGACATGGGATAGATCAGATGGATGCAGATGTTGATTTGTCACTTGATCGTTTGGTGGATATGGTGGAGGTGACTATTTCAGAAGACTTAGGTCATCTGATATCAGATGATGTGCATGTATGTGTGCATGTGCATGTTTCAATTCTTTTTTCATTATTTTTTAATTTTTTTTAACTTGATATTCATGTAAGTTGATATATGTGTATATATATTGTTACAGGTGGACATACCTCATATCACTCCTAGCCTTGGTCCAGATCGTGTGCATGATCAATGTGACTTTGTGGATGAATTTGTTGTCAGTGGACATGTGAGTTTTACATTTTTATATAATCACACATGTATATGTACATGCAATATATTTATGTATGCATAGATCTAGATTGATATTTAAAAATACAAGTTCATTTAAAAATAACTTTCATAAAATTTATTTAATATAAATTATATGTATTTAACACATCTTGTACACAATTTTATTTGCAGGGCTCACACATCCATCAAAGTAGGACCGTTTCATTCAGATGTCCATTCGACTAGAGAGTAGACATTCATATTAGGCCATGCACTCTAGAGTTATGATCTTTACCACATGTATTTGATTATATGATGATCTTTAATAGTATTTGATATTTGATGATCTCTAACTTACATTTGCTTATATGATATACATACATTTGCTTATTTGTTGATCTTTAGTATTCGACATTTGATGATCTTTAATTTACATTTTTCTTTTATGATATGTACATATATTTTCTTATATGATATATACATACATTTTCCTCTTTGCTTATAATATGTGTTATGTTTATATGTATTGAATCCTTTACATGTATGTACATGTGTTTGCTTATGGTTTAAATATGTTTACACATAATATATGTATGTATTTGCTTTAAATATTCAATATACATACATGTTTTCTTATTTTATGATCTCTCACAACATTTCCTTATATTCAATATACATTTGATCTCTAGTAGAATTTTAGGGAAATCAATGCCACTTTATAATTAAGTTCATTTATGTTGATCACAATAAATATTTTTTTAAAAATGACTTAAGCAACATGAACCATTGAGTTGAGAACAAGATATAATCTTTTTGACAAGTAACTTTAAATTCAATTCAAATATAATTTTAAAAAATTCAATTCAAATTATATCGAGCTATTATCGTTTTTGACAAGTAACTTGAAATTCAATTCAAATATAATTAAGAAAATTTAATTCAAATTATACCTCTATTATACATTTTTGACAACTAACTTGAAATTCAATTCAAATATAATTAAGAAAATTCAATTCAAATTATACCTCTAATATACATTTTTGACACTTTAACAAAATTCTAAAATTACTAGATATGTTGTGCATACCTATGAATTAAATAACAATAAACTCCACAATGAAATAACTTGTTTGTTTACTACTTGATTCATTTAAACTAGGATCTAGTTATTCTATGTACACTTGAATAATTTTGATTCACTTGGAGCGCAGATTTATGAGAAGTTTTTGTACATTTATCAAGGAGGCAAATATTGGAGCTCAACAACTTTTCATTTTCATGAATCAAAAAAAATTTTGGGGGATAATTTAACTAAGTTGGTAGAGAACTTGTTTAGAGTCATCTTTAAGTTGAAGAAGAAATTGGGACAACAAAGAAAAAGAGAAAATGCATCTCAACGAAAATTGTCAAAAGAAGAACAAAAGAGGCGTGAACAAAACTTGGAAAATTATCATAGAAAGAAACAAGGTACATGCTTGTTTCTTCTCTCTCTCACTCTCAAGTGTGTGTTTAGGACTTTTACTTTGAAGGTTTCTAACCATCATTGCACTTGAATGACTATAAATACTTTCAAATGTCCTCAAGACATCTTGGTCATGCAAGTTGCAATGTTTATATGATCCTTGACTCCAATTCCTTTAGCCAATTATTTTTGTTTCAATATTTGTGTTTTGTGTCTTTGGTCTTTTATTTTCATCACTTCAATCTTCTCAAATTATTTTTATGTTTTATGCTCTAGGGATTCCTCAAGCTGGAGTCGAGCCAAATCTAGATATTGGATCAAACAAATCCGTTGAAGAACACATGGACCTTCAAGTTAGGGAGGAGACCCAAGTTCAAACAATGCTTGTTGGAGAGGGGTCAAGATCACTTCCTTCTACTGGTATGGATGAGCATATAAAACTATCACAAACTTCTCTCACTTATCACATCATGTTTTATCAGTTTGTTTGCTTGCATACATAAACTTCACTTATATTTAACATCATCTCTCACTTTTGTTTGAAAAATATTTTGTGACACATGTATAGGAAGGGCTCAACAAGCAGGAAGTTTTCATGCTCAAGTCGAGCCAAATCTAGACATTGGATCAAATGAATCCGCTCAAGAATGCATGGTCCTTGAAGATAGGGAGGAGGCACAAGTTCAAACAATGCATGTTGGAGAGGGATCGGAATCACTTCCTCCTACTGGTATGGATGAGCATATAAAACTAGAAGAGAATGTGGGGAAATAAATTTCTCATAAAAAATTTAGATCATTTACTTGAAATGGATATGGAGAAACTGAAATATTATGCCAACCAGCCTTATAATAAGAAAAAGAGGTCAATGACTAAATATGTAAATGGAATGATCAATCATCATTTCAATCATCTTGATACACTTGAAAAAACCCAATTGTTATCACGTTTACTTCTTCGTGATGAGCTAAAAGAGTCATTACAATTGTTGGGTGTTCATTCAGCATCAAATAAGAAGAAACACATGGGATTACAAAAAGATATTGTTCAAAATTTTAAAAAGGGTTTAGATTCCATTGGGAAAGGATCTCGATCAGTGGATAAGGCCACTACAAGAAGGGTGATGTTGACATCTATTGTACATCAAGATATAGCAAGAAAAAGAAAAATGTCTGCACTTTCAACTAAAATTGGTTATAGTAGAACCACATTGATAAAATATGAGAAAAAGAGAAAGTTTTTGGATGAAATTTTAGAAGGCAATTGGGCAATTATGTGTAGAGCTCCCTGTTCTGACACGATTGAAGATGTTAGGAACTTTGTCTCAGGTTTTTGGCATGATTAGACTCGTCCATTATCAAATACTAGAAATGTTATGAGACACAGGACTGGACCTAGTATTTATGAAAATCATATCAAACATTAGCTAGACATAACACAGTTTGAGATGTATATGAACTTTTGTAATGCATATCCTCATATAAAGATTGGGAAAACAATGTTTCAAAGGTTAAAGCCATATTATGTGAAGATAAACAAGTTTTTTGAAACTTATTGTTGTCATTATCATATTGAATTTGATCTCTACTATCAGGTGTTTCGAAAGATGAGAGAAGAAAGATGTAGGTTCAAAATGCACCTCCTAAATAGGCAAGTTTGTTCATAAAGTCTATATTATGTGATCATGAAAATGGACCTCAAATAAACTACATAAAAGGAATTTGTGAGACGTGGAAATTTGGCTAAATTTCCTTCAAAAATTGAGGATACTGACCTAGCAAAGACAGTAAATTGCAAGAGGTAAGTACTATTTTTAGAGAGTTTATTTGTTTCAATTTATCATAGATCAAAGTTATTTAGATTCTCTTTGATGTAATGTTTCATTGATCAAGGGTGGTTTATTAATTATTCACATATTTTACTGACACAAGTACAAGTATGTAAAGTTGCAAAGAAATTTTACGAAAGAATCCACAAGGTTGAACTATGTAGAAGAGGAGATTCCCATTGAAAAATTTACGGAAGATTTTTGAAAATTGATATGACCACACATACATCATTCCTTTTTTGCTAAGTGGTAAGCACAGCAATTCCAAACATTGAGAGATACTTTTCCACATGGAACAGTTCTATCAGTAGTTGACTTTGCAGAAAATTACTCCTTTGTACATCAAAAGGAGATTCAATCAGAGTATTACTTTTCAAAGTAGATCACTATTATGGTTCATGTGTGTTATCGACATGCACAATTAGAATTGGATGGTGTTGAGAGTACATACGAAGAACAAGCCATTAAGAAAGAATATCACATTTATATTAGTGATGATAAAGAGCATGACACACTTTTTGTCCAACATTGTTTTACAATATTTTTTGATAATTTGAGAAGCAGGGGTGTAAAATTTGAAAATCATTTTGTATGGTTAGATGGATGTGTGGCACAATTCAAATCTTCAAGGCCATTCTATGCACTTTGTAGATATCATAAAATCTAAAAAACTCCACATGTTTGGAGTTTTTTTTAGAGTGGGCATGGAAAGGGTGAGCATGATGGAGCAGGAGCTTGCATTAAACGAGCTTTAAGAAAGCATCAAATGAGTTATCAGAGAATCGTCTAGATAAGCCATGATGTTGTTGAATGGTGCAGAAACACTTTGCGTAAATGTGGTGGGTCATCTTCAAAGAACAAACCAACACATTCCACATAGAGTGTTTTGGAGTCTCAATTATCTTAATTAATTTAAATCAAAATTTTGAATTTATTTAAATTTAAAAATATATATATATACATATTTGTTCACATAAGTTTGTTGTTGTACATGTATCTAGGTGTGAACAAAAGATCAATGCATGGATGCAAGAGGGTAGAAAAAACAAGATCTTTGCATTGTGTTGGGAGTTCAGATAGTCAACATGGATGGACATTACACACAGGGGATTACTCTATTTTTTGCATTGAGTGCATTGCAGGAAACTCTGATTATGCATGCAACAATCAAGAACTTATGGATATGTTGGTAAATGGGATACGGTGCCACTAACAGTTGTTTCAAAACATATGATGAGATGAGGAAGAAAAGATTTGAAACATTCCTTTGATTTCCAATTGATTATGACCATATTTCAGATTGGTGAAAAGGAATTACATGTGTAAGTTTTCAATAATTTAAATATTATATATATCTAGTTAATGATCTTTAGAGACATTTCTAATTTTATAAGATTTTTTTGGTGTAAATTTGGTGTATAGGAGATGTTTTTGCAGTCATAACAAAGCCTGAAAACATCGAAGGTGTTAACTATTATTTATTGTGTTGCACAGAAGAGAGGAATAAGCTAATAGAACCTAAAACAAGTGATGGAATGTTATTTCCCACATGTGAGTTTGAATTTAAAATTTTATATACATTGTATTCACATGTGCACATTACATTATAAACATTAAATATATATTGTACAAACCTTGTGCACGAAAATATTGCACACACGTTCATATGTCTTACCTTAGGTTCATGTTTACCATGGGTTTTGTTGGTTAATGCAAAGGGACATATCTAAAACAAGTCAAAGTTGTTCAACATGGGATTCATTTTGTTGACTATCAACTTGATAACAAGGTATATCAATATAGTCCTTAATAATTGCTACCCTCTACGTCTTCATGCAATTCCCACATGCATGACCGGAAAGAAAATGGGGCTAGATAGTGATGATCATCAAAAACCCACATGTTATTGAAGAGCGGGCTGAACTAGAATCTTTGACTTAGATTATATCCATGGTTTTCAAGTTCACTTGTAACCCTAGGTATACATGTTCAAATGAGAACTTATAGTAACTTGTACATAGTGCTAAATCATTTTGTGTAAATTACAATTATATGTGCATATTTGTTCCATGGAAAATTCTTAAGTTCAAGAATCTTTGATAGCATCATCTCTCACTTTTTTTGGTTGCATGTAAGCCCATATATATGCTTTCAATCCTTATTTGAAACATAGTGATTTTTTTAAAAAT
>VDFB02193867.1:420932063-421007341 GCA_007258455.2 Sequoia sempervirens
CCCACTCTCCCTCTCAAGCTCCTCTACCCTTAACCCTTAAACCCTAGGACCCCCTACCCTTTATCTCTCTCCCACTCCCCCCTCTCTCTCTCAAGTATCTCCATCCTACCAAGGATTAAATTTGATGGTCGACTTTGCCTATCAAAATTTTTTTTAATGGCGGTTATCTATTCAAGGGTGCCCTTAAAATATTATGATATAACTTAGTGTATGTAAAATTGTATATAAATCAAACATATATATCATTATAATTCTATATAAATTTTGGCAGTCTATCCAAAATATCTCCTTTTATCTAATACAATCTTCTTAAAATTTTGATTGTATTCTACGGCAAAAATCTCTAAATACGGTCATACGGCCATCAAATTTAAGCCCTGCCTCCTACCCCCACTCTCCCTTTCTCTCCCACTCCCTCCATATCTCTCTCTCAAGTCATAATTTAAAAAGAATATAATTTATATTTATATTAATATTAAAAATTAATTTTTAATAGAGGGGTTCGACCAAACGTCTTTAGAATGTTCGACCAAACCCAATTTTAAATCTATTTTTTTATTGTATGTTGAATGGGTTCGGTCGAACATTGGTTCAATCGAACCCCTATTCAACCGAACTTTTTTTTTTGTTTGACCGAACACCTATTCGACCAAACCCACTCATTTTCACCCTCATCCCCTGAGGCACCAAAATTGCTGAGAATTTTTCACTTTGAAGCTCAATTTGAGAATAAAAATGGAGATCTCAAAAATCCAACTAGTATCAAGTTCCCCTCAAAACAAGCTATCCAACGAATATAATTTTAATATGTTTTGATTATATTATCTATTTGTTTTTTAAGTTTTATTAAATATAGGTTTTCCACCAAAAAACAAAACTGTATGTTCTGCACATGTGGAAAAATAGAAGATTATCAAAAAAAAAATTAAAAATATGAGTGCACCAGATATTGGAGTCCTTGATCCAACAAAAAAAAAATCGATACATACAATAAAAGTTATGCGTTATATGGTCATGTTATGTCTGAATTGTAATTAATTTGACTTTGAAACTTGATTAAAGAAAAAATATTCAATAAAAAACTATCTAACCAAGTGGAAACACTAGATATCAGAGTTACAAATCTAAATTTGAAATAATTGGAATTTTATCTTTCAAGGAAAACAAGTTATGCGTTATACAGTGTGCATCACTTTTTTAAAATGTTGTTTTTTGAAAAAAGCCAATTTTCATGGGAGATGGAAAAAGAAGTGCAATCTAATTCCAAAAATTTTGAAAAGAATATTTTTAGAATCTACAGACAAAATGTGACAAGACTCTAGTTTGCATCATCTTCAAATTCCTCACAGTTTAACCGCTATAGGTGCCTAAATGTGAAGATTTAGTAAAAAAAAAAATCAGTGTCCAATTTGGCCAAAAATTGTAAACCACTATTGTGGGATCACCCTCTTCCATCCATCGCCATCTATCATCTTCATCAAGTCGTTATGCTACAGAATTGAGTAACCAACATTCCTTCAACAATCAACCTTCAAAATATTGCATTCTTATGTAGGTGGAGAAGAGCCATGGAGGTCAATCGAATCTAAGTTTGAAAAGTGGTTTTCATGTTCTTTGTTTATTTTTATTTTCATTCTAGTTTGTACTTCATGGTGCTTGATAAGATTTAATTAGTTTATTGTTATTCTCAACATATAAACCTTTGGATTTTTCCCTATCTACAGGTTCATCTTCTAGAGCTCCCTTTGGAATTCTAAGATGAAGATGTCATTCATGGAATAGCTAATGTTATTGGCTAGTTTTATTGGAATATTGTCACTGATGTCAAAGCAAATGAACGAAGTAATTGTCAAAGGTGTATGGACGATTGACAAGGTAGTTGTCATTAATGTCAAAGTGGATGGACAAGATGGTTGGATTAATTGTCATTGATGTCAAAGGTGTATGGAAAAAATTGTATGAAGGTCAAAGGCCATTGATCGTGTCCACATAAACTCAAGTAAATAATGTAATCCAAAGACCAAAAGATGTGCAAGAGAAACTTAATATTTAGTGTTTGTCGATTTCCTTCACTAGTATCCAATATGAAAATTAATTTAAATCAATGGTCATTATTTATGGGCTGACCTATTGTTGTAAATAGTTATTTTATTTATATAGGTCATATTTACATGTTAAGTCCACCTAGGTCCTAGGAAGGAATCTTTCCAGTTTAGCATTAGTTGTAACTTATCTTACTAGTTGGAATTCATTTAATGTTTGTGGCCTAGGTTGTTATGAGTTAGTTATCTCATGTGATAGGATTAAGACACTTGTCATGATTTTGTCTAATCTTATTCCTCACCTTTCCTATATAAGCAAGGCTTCATATGTACATTGCCACATTCATTTTGGCTGCCATATTCATTTTCACATTCTTGCATCCATAATCATAGGATGATATTCTTGCCATTTCTCTTGTTGAAGTTATTTTCTTGCAAGTGATCTTAGGGTGTTGAGGAGTTCACCATAAACTCCTACATGACCCCCTTTGGAATATGATAATGAAACTTGTATTTAATATTTTAAATTACCCAATTTAGAAAAGAGAAGAAGATTAAAAAGGATCAGTGATTTTCCTAAGGAGAAGCAAGTCACATTAAGAAAAGATTATTATTAATGGGCAACGATTATTATAGAGTGTAGCACTAACTTTCCAAGAGAAATGATAAAAAAATTTATTATAGGAAAAATAGGTTTTGAAGGGACCTAAAACCCTTTACAAAAAACTGTTGCTTTAAGATGAAATAGAACAAAACAAGCAGCCTAGCAATAACAAGTCAATAGCAAAAAACTAGAGACATCAACAACAAAAAATAGATTCCTAGTGTAGGTGCTTCAAGATCTTGGTCGCTTCCAAATCTCGAGTTATGATATGCTCATATATATCAATGACCTCAACTGGTTCATGAGAAGGGATCTCAATGTTTTTCTTGGTTTTACTCTGAGTGCGAATACTCAGACCAACATCAACAGCCAAACCCTAAATTCCCTTCAACTCATCAACCTTATCACCATCAGCCTCTTTCCCTTTAATTATCGTTTCCCCAATCCATTTACACGCTTTTTCATTTAGGAGGGAGAGACCTTGCACATTATTGTAAAGAGAAGTTTGGTTGACTTTAACCAATTTATCTAGATTGTCAAGAATTTTTTCGGTCTTCTCCTCAAGAGTATAAATTCTAGATTCGTAGTCTTTTTTCATAACCATCACATCACTAGAAACACCATTAAGAATACCGAGCATTATGTTAATCTGATCATAAATAATAGCACCCTATTTACTATTATTAATGTTCCCATCATTAATATTGATCAACAAGCGCAGCTTACCATTGATCTGGTTAACCTCACAGAAAAACCATTTAAAAATATTGAAAATTTTATTTGTACTATCTTTAGCCATGCCTAATTTGATTTTAATTTCTTCCCTATTACAATTAAAAATGTTAGTGTTAGTAGACAAACTTTCAAACTCCTCAAACTGAGTCTCTTGTTGAGAATCACCCTACAATGCCACTTTAGCCTTTCCTTTGCCATCGTTCCAAGAACTTTTATTTTTGGTCTAAAGTCTCCTTTTCAAATATTGCAAGGGACTTAGGAAATTCCACCTCCTCATTCCCAAGCCTAACAGCAACATTTTCTCACCAGTCTCTACTGCCTTCTTGGATTTCCTTCCAACAACAGCAAGAGCCCCCATATCCTTCTCATTACCACTTTTCACATTCTTCTTAGCCACAGAACCCTTACCTTTAGCACCCTTGGCACTAACAATTCCAAGTTTAGTATTTTTCCTCTTACATTCCAGAGGAGTATCAAAAACCATCCCCTTTTGGTCATATTGCCCTCCTTATTTTCATTTTGACTTCCCTTCTTTTTGGAGGACTCTGGAGCAGTCTCAACAACCTGGGATTTAGCTAATTTCTTACCCTTACTCTTAGTAGTTGGGGAAGGTGCCTCATCATTATCATACTATAATTTGGGAGCCCCCAAACCAAGAAGGTTGGGGGTCCTTCTTGGGTCATTTCCTAGGCTTTAGGTCAAAATCCTAGGGGGGTCCAAGTAGGCTTCCATCAATTTAGACCCCTCCTCAACCCATTAATTTTCCTTAGAATATCTTTCCTATCATACCCTGATGAAACATCCTTAATAAGATGGGGTTTAGCCAATATTTTGGGTGCTTCAGGGACATAAAATGACTTTTGTGTATTCCATAATCAGAAGAATTAAAACCTCATGAAGAATAGGGTAATTAGGGTTCTTTCTAAACTCATTTATCCCATTTTCCAAAGAAAGTAGCAAATAATAAGGAAAAGAAACTAGCTTTTTGTGCTGAAAATAATAAACAACAGAAAATTTACCATCCAGGGTACAGTACCTCATCAGAGCAACCACCAAGTCCACCCAAATAGGTTTAATGGATTTTTTGTAATCCATTGCAAGCTAGTTTGATTTGTTTCTCCCTCTCATTCTTCTTGAAGAAGATCTTCATAACAGAATTTGACATAGACCTATCTCTATAAATCTTCCTTCCTTCAATGGCTAAACCCCTAATACTTCCAATAAGTTCCTCGGTTATGTTGAACTCAATATCATAAACTCCTAGGACTATGTTCTTCCACCCATTAACAAAAACTTAAGATATATGAGGATCAAACCCATGCAACTTCTCAATAGATGGGGTTACACCACCCTCTACTAAGATTTTCCATAACTTCTCATTGTTTTTCGTCTCTTCACGTGAAATTGGTTCGACTTTTCATCTATCCCCTCCCATGGCTATTGAAAAATAAAGCAATTCAGAGCACAAAAGAACCCAACAAAGACTAAGATCCAAGAGAATTCTCTAGAAACAAAGATAAAGGTTCGAATACACACCCAAAATCTATGAGATTCTGACATTAAAATGACCATTAGTCATCATTAAATCTAAATGTTGTATCTTACCATAAAATCTGCAATCATTTATGGGAGATAAGCTGAGTTGAATGTGTCCTATCATTTTAATGAGAGCATTATTAATCAACAAGAGACCACCTCTAGGCCATAATATATCTTCCACCTTGCATAGTATGAAAGTCATGCTTAATAATGTTTTTAATCTCAATGGAAAGGGGGTCCTTTAGGTCCCATCTTCTAGGTTGAGAGGAGACACCAACATTAGAAAAAAAAATTGCAAGCCCATTGGCTTCACGAAATATATGCACACATAATAATCCTCCAAATAATTAAGAATAGAAACGGAATCATGAATTATATTTTCAATGGTCCAACTAGGAGGGTAAACCTTGTTAAGATAATTTATGATATTCAACAAATCTCCCTCAAGTTAAATCTTCTTAAAACCTTTATCCTGAGTGTTATTCCCCAATTTGAACTAGAAAAATTTTAAAAATTTAATGCATTCCTTTACCTACTCTTGATCCTTCAAAATCACAAAAATGATAAAATTTGAAGATCTGTAGAAGTTGGTCCAAAATATTTTTATAGGTTTGATCCTAGCTTCATTAAACCCAATCTGACTAGTTTTCATGATCAGTTTCCCTGCCATTTGCAAGATTTTTAGCCTCACATGTCTCCATCCATGATCAACAAACGAAGCAAAAATCAAACATTTTAGTTGTTGAAGGTCAAATGTTTTTTGGGTTTTTCCCTATGGTGAAGAATAATATTTTTGTTCAAATTTCATGAGAAATCGAGCTATTATATGGTAGATATCAAAGTTTTTATCGTTCAACCAAAGTATGGTTTCAGGGGAAATAAGTGAAGGAGTTGTCGAGAAATTATTTCACATCACAAATTGCTTCCATTTGGATTAATTCTCGTCAGAATATGGCAGATTTTTATATGTTTCCAAGGATCTAAGTTTTAATTATCATATTTTCCCAAAGTGAAAGAGTGGGTGAAATTCATTGGTATGAGAAATCTACCAAAGTTTTTATCGTTCAACCAAAGTATGGTTTCAGGGGAAATAAGTGAAGGAGTTGTCGAGAAATTATTTCACATCACAAATTGCTTCCATTTGGATTAATTCTCGTCAGAATATGGCAGATTTTTATATGTTTCCAAGGATCTAAGTTTTAATTATCATATTTTCCCAAAGTGAAAGAGTGGGTGAAATTCATTGGTATGAGAAATCTACCAAAGTTTTTATCGTTCAACCAAAGTATGGTTTCAGGGGAAATAAGTGGAGGAGTTGTCGAGAAATTATTTCACATCACAAATTGCTTCCATTTGGATTAATTCTCGTCAGAATATGGCAGATTTTTATATGTTTCCAAGGATCTAAGTTTTAATTATCATATTTTCCCAAAGTGAAAGAGTGGGTGAAATTCATTGGTATGAGAAATCTACCAAAGTTTTTATCGTTCAACCAAAGTATGGTTTCAGGGGAAATAAGTGAAGGAGTTGTCGAGAAATTATTTCACATCACAAATTGCTTCCATTTGGATTAATTCTCGTCAGAATATGGCAGATTTTTATATGTTTCCAAGGATCTAAGTTTTAATTATCATATTTTCCCAAAGTGAAAGAGTGGGTGAAATTCATTGGTATGAGAAATAATTTTATTTATCTCATTTGTGGAAGAGTTTTGTCAGGACTTTAAAAGGGGGAGTGACTTTATTGAAAACAAATATTTTAACTATCCATAAAGTTGTTTAACATCATAAAGATTGGGACTCGTTAAAGTCAGGGATTTTCCAAGTTCTAGAACCTCCAACATTCCCGACAATGGTTCAGAAGTTTCAAAAAAATTCGATGGCCCGACAAGCTTGAATATTTGTTTAATATTTGCAATAGGTGAAAACCGTAAGGGGACCAATAGTATAAAAAGCTATCTGATATCAATGAAAGATGGTATGCAAAACAGGATGGACGATAGAATGAATTGTAAGGCAACACCAAAAAAGAGAGGCATAATATTACAAACTGAGCCACATGCCTTACAGTGGAAGATAATGAAGGTCCTATGATCCCGTTTTCTCAAGAGGACATTAGTTTTCTAGTCAACAAGATTCTTGGCATAAAAGGTAGTTCAATTAATTGAGATCAATGTGATCTGCATTTCTCTCGTACGTCATAGGTCACAATTCCTACCATGATTTTAATTGGGAATTTACTTACAGCTCCTACAATCTACAATGAGATACATTTTGGGTCTGCAATGAAGGGTTGTCATTGACTTCTATATGCTTTGATAAAATAAGGAACGAGTTGGTATATGCATTAAAATAAAATCAGAGGTCAAGATTTTGGGAGAATTCATGGATTCTAAACATTGAAATAACTCATGCATTCCATAAGAATGAGGCCAATCGAATGAGCAGGAATTTCTAGATCGAAGTTCCAATATTTCAAGACTACATATATGTAATAGAGGTGCAAGTTGAGTATTACTTCTCCAAGAGGTGCAGGGCAATTTGATGGGAGATATTGTGATGGTCATGGTAAATCACTAGAAGCCCATATATCCCCATTTAACAGTGTCGGATTTATGTGTGTTTTTCAGCTTATATGACAACCAATTCTCAATTTGAAGCAAAAGAATTTGCATGCTAATTGTCATTATCCATACTTATGGATCGAGATTGTTCAGCGCACAAACTAGAATCATCCTAACATTGTCAAGTTAGAAGAGTCCAATAACATTAAAAGGGCCAAGCATGAGTATATACAGTCGGCATAGTCGTGCGACATGAGTGGAGCGAAATATTCAAGATACAACATAGGTTTCCCAAAGCATGATAGAACATCTTAAACTTGTTCCAAGTGGTGGTTGAAGCGATTCCTGTGGAGATTGAGGAAAAGGTAATTCCAGATGAAGATGAAAAGCAGAATGACATAGTTCGATGGCAAGATGATTATACAACAGATATTCATGAAACATTCAATGATACCTATGGATGGTGGTCGTGATAGCAAGATACATGCAGAGTGATATTGTTCAGAAAGATTTTAGAAACTTTGAAGAAAACAGTGCCAAAGTGGGAGTTTCAGACAGGTGTAACGCCCAAATCCATCATTTCCACCAATACCTTCTCAGGAATCTTAGAAATGAAATGATGACAGTAGTAACTCTGTCAGACACTATAATTGGAATGCAAGCATGCATAATATGATAAGAAGGATCCGTTGAAAAAGCTTTGGAGATTTTCATGTAAATACGATTGGCGAATGTAACTGCAAATTCCCCGAGTTTTGCCAGTATTCTATGTCAATGTGTGAGAAGTATATCAGGATATTCAGTGTGAAATGTTTGGATAGACAAATCAAATAGTTGAAACACAAAAGGGATTTTGTTAGCTCTAGAGCACCCGCACAACCAAGGTATTGCTTACAAAGATCTCAAATCTTGTGTAGTGCAATTGACACATTATGCGCACTGATTTTGATCTCTCAGAGAGGCTTCTACCACACTCAAATGAATCCCATGTTTCTCATAATCAACAACAGCAAAATAAGAATTTCAATCTTCAACAATGGGGAGGGTGGCTTTCATTGTAATGGAGAAGGATTTTATACGATAGTTTGCATTAAAGATGATAGTTTACTAGTCACCAAAATTCTTGTGGTTATGGTCCTAAAATTAGCAGGACAAGAACTTCAAGATCACCTGACCGCGGTAAGGTAGGATTACAACTTTATTCACCAGATCAGTTACAGATTTGTCTGAAGATATGTTCTGTATTATGGTTGTTAGGACCATTATATGTTCTTCATTATGTGCAAAACTCGTTATAAATGAATAATATGATAATCAATATAAGTATTTACCAATCAAGGAAAGACTGGGAGATGTATCTGCAGGTAGAGATGTTGAAGAATTTTATTTCAAAAAAAGAGAAGCCCAAGAGTAGAACATATCATAGAGATACACACAAAAGTGCCTTTTGGATGAGCTTTCCTTACAAGGCTCTACATTCGTGAATGCTAAAAAATGTTGTGTTGAATTCCATCTTATTTAAAAGCTTGACTATCCCACTTGTAAGGTGATCTTTGAGTTGTCTTCAAAAAGGAAAAACAAAGTCATTAAAGAAAGATAAATGTTTCCAAAGGGGAGATACGAAAGGCTTTCAAAAGAGAATATGAAAAGTTTCCAAGGAGTTACTCCCAAGAATGTGAAAAAGTGAATTTTTCTTTTCTTTTCAATAAGTGGTTACAACAACCAAAAGGTGGCTAAGAAAACTTATAAATATGTAATCTTCAGCGAAGAAGGGGATCTTTTTGGTAGTTATTCTGGAAAGGAGGGTGGGGGGGGGGGCGAGCAGTGGTAGTTTGGTTTTCTTTTAACCCATTTTGTTGTACAGAAAGTTGAGTCTTTGAACTCATTTTTGGAATTAGAGAATAAAGAAGATGTTTTTGAGTTTGTGTGCTTATTGATGTTTTTTTTTTATCGCAATTGTCCTTTGTGTCTTTGTGATTACTCTCTAATGTTCTATCTATTATATCAAATTGTATATGTGTTATTTTTTAAGCTTTGAACTCAAAATAATTCATTTGTTGAAGTGAAGATCTATTGCTCATTCTTTTCTTGTTTCTTATCCGTGGGTGTGGGAAGGGTGAACTTTGTGTCATTATCCTACATTTACTTAATTCTTAATTCAATCTTTCACATTTGTGTCATGGTTATGCACAGTTGTTAGTCTTCCTTTTCTTCTTTCCAGTTAAAAGCATACTATGTGTCTTCATTCATTACACATCTTAAGAGGGAGTTGTACCTCTAAAATTCAAAGGAAGGTTGCCAATCCAAGAACAACCTCTCCAACTGTTAGTGCTATTTGTTCTTCTCTTTGGGCATCTTGAGTCATTTTCCACATTTATTTTCAAAGGACAAATTTGTATGCTAACACTAAGAAAGTTTTACACAGAGAGAATCAAAATCTTCCTATTTATCCTGAGCCAGCTTGGAATAAAATTAATCAATTACCCCCCCTCCAAAAGGAATCGGGAACTAAATTAGAACAAAGAGGCAATCCCAGGAAAGAAGAAGCCAGCTCCCCAATCTCACTCTATAGAATCCTGGAAATTTTTTGTTTTCTTAGTTCCAGAGTATTAAGAAAGAAGATGGTGCTCTTGGAAAGACTATTTTTTTTCCCAGAAGCAACTTCATACCTCTGCAAAATAGAGCAAATAGATTTAGCCTCTTTCACTGAAGCCTCTCCTTGAATGATAGTATCATCAACAAATTGTTGATGAGAATAGACCTGATTGCTAGAAGATGGGGATAAACCCCTAATAGAACCATCATTGGCATATTTTTGGATAAATATTCCAAGAGTTTCCATCATAATAATGAAGAGAAAAGGTGAGTTAGGATCATCTTTCCTCAAACCTCTCAAACAACTGAAAAATACATAAGGGGAACCATTAATTAACACAAAAAAATTTTGGGGTAGAAATCAATTGCCAAACAATCTACAACATCTTATCAGCAAAATTAAAAGCCTTCAAAATTTTAAGAAGGAATTTACAATTAACCTGATCGTAGGCCTTCACAAGATCCAATTTCAAATGAATGAATATTCTCATGCATAGTGATAATAGAATCAAGGATTTGTCGGCTAGGAATAAAACCATTTTGTTGTAAAGAGATAATCTAAGGAAGAACTAGCTATAATCTCAAGGCCAACACTTTAGATAAAATTTTACAAATTGAGTTACACAAGTTGATCGGGTGAAATTAATTAAAAGCAGAAGCTCTAGGTTTCCTAGGGACAAGAATAATAAAAGAGGAATTTAATTCCCTCAAAATGTTCATGCTCCCAAAAAAATCCTCAGTAGCATCCAAAACATCCCTTAAAACAATATCCTAGGAGAGTTGGAAGAAGAACATGGGAAAACTATCAAGTTCAAGGGTTTTATTTCCTTCAAAAGAAAAGATTGTTTTTAACTTCCTCCATTGAAGGGATGCAAATCAACTTCCTGTTGAGGTCCTCTGAAATGACGTTAGGAATAACATTTAAAAATTCATATTGGCAGGCTGGATCTAAAGCATGATCATCAGAAAGCATATCACCAAAAAAGGAAGTGGTAACCTGCATGATATCATCTTCCTTCTCCAATACATAACCATTAGAAAGAATAGAGATGATATGGTTTGAAACACAATATTTCAAGGTGGAGAGATGGAAAAATCTCGTATTTTTGTCCCCACTCTTCAACCAAATAGTCGCAACCTCTGTTTCTAGAACTCTTCGTCCCGAGCAAAATATTATGCAACCAAGAAAGAAGAAAATGTTCGTGTTGAACATTAGGATCATAACCCAAAGATTGAATAGACTATTGTATAACTTGGATCTCTTCCTTAAGCAATGCTTTGTCATGAAAAATCTACCCGAAGGAGGACTTGTTCCATTTTCAAATATTCAACTTCACATAAGAAGGGTTTTTTTCCACTTTATACTTTGCAAAACCATCAACTCTAATATTCCACCAAGAGAAAACTCTACCTCTAAGATCCAAATGATTCACCCACATTCCCTCAAATCTAAAAGGAAATTACTTCCTTCACCCCAACAACTTTGTCAAACAAGAAATAGAAAAATGATCAGAACCCAACCTGTTAAGCATAGAAAGAGAGCAACATCTTTCACAACCTTTTGATTCTAGAAAGTAGCAACACCACTTGAAGCCCCATCTGCATCAAATCCATGAAACCCACAGTCTTTAAAAATCTTGTTCCTAATTTTGTCCAACTTTTTAGTAACCATCATAGCCTCCTAAATTAAAACAATATCAAGTATATGATCCCTCACCAGATTGGAGAGGAGATCATGCTTGTGAGGGTTATTCAAACCCTCTAATATTCCATGAAAGAATCTTCATAAGGATTTTTTAGGTATAATTTTCAAGCATATCTCAAGCAAGGTCTTTTGGGTACCATTTGTTATCTCCATTTTGCTTTCCTTCTCTCGATTTTGTTGTGACGAAGTTCTACCCTTCCCTCTAGATTTAGATCCACAGTCTGTTCTCTGCCTATTCCTTGTAGAAACACCTAGGGTGAAGAATTTTTTCTTCAGTTTCTACTCTTAACCGTGGTAAAAGGGGTTTCAATAGGCTCAAAAATCTCGGTCTGAGATAATTTAATTCTCACATCATGGTCGTATTCACAATCCCCAAAAGAGGGATGAACCTCCTCCAAAGAGGGCTGCTAGGAGTCATTCATAATAGAACTAACCTTCTTAAATTCCATAGATGGACCATTCTCCTTTAAACCATCATTCCCCACACCTTTCAGACTATCACAAACAATATTGGGAAGTATATCATTAGAAATATCCATCTTCATAGCCTCAACATTCAATCTTCTCAAGCTTCGCCTCAATATTAGGAGAAGAATTCAAGCCTGTATCTTCCAATTGACCTTCTTCAGGAACGAACACTATCAAAGTTGTCATTTTATCAATAGTAGACGAGTCCAAAATGTTGGAGTACAGTTAACACTGAGAGGGGGGGGTGAATTAGTGTTAACAAACAAATTAACTCTTTATTTCTTTTAATATTTTTCTAATCATGAATGAACTTATGTAGTAAAAATCAAATGAACAGATAATGAACAAACACATTTAAAAGATAGACACAAATATTGTCTTGAGTGGAAACCCTCCCGGGGAATAAAACCACTCAAACTTGGCCTCATTGGCCTTATCTGAAAATATTCTTTGTACAAAGCCTCACTAGCTAATTTGTCTCACTGACAATGGTGCTATCTCACTGATAGTCTTATAGTGCTATCTCACTGATAGTCTTTTGAAATATACAAGTATGAAATACTTGTAAATACAAAGTTGATCTTTGTTTCAAGAATTACATACTCTGTTCTACAATGACTTCAAAATCAGAGTCACAAATTCCAACTACTCAAAATAATATATATATATATATATTGCCCTTTTGAAACATATATTCTATTCTTTTCAAAATCTCTCATCATTTTGAATATGAGCATAATAATGTATTTAACATGTTCTTTATTCTAGAAAACAAAATTGGGAAAACCCTTTTGAAAAATTGAATTACCAACTTCCATTGAAAAACCAGAACTAAAATTGCCTTTGCCAATTGTAAGAACAAATTTTCTTACACAATGCTTAACCAAAATCCATTTGATCTGTACAGCATCCATCTTGCTAAGAATGCATTAAGAATAATCAACAAGTAATTGTCATTTACCTTGCAGAACCGACACCCTTAACAAAGATAACTAATCACAGCCAAACACACAATAAACTTACAAAATAAGGATGTTTAACATACAAGTTTCAAACAAAAAAAAACATTTGAATGAACCCTTAACCTTAACAACAAACCCAACCAGGGTTTCTATTTGATTCTCTTTAACAAAAAAAACACGTATTTACAGACCCAACACAAAGGTAATAATGAATGACTTCTTTCTAGCTTGATATAAAGATTTGCATGGATTACTCAAACAAAATATTAACCACATAGACCCAACATTAACAATTGTTTTAACCCATAAATCACACATGCCTAGATAAACACAATAAACCCGATTCAACTAATCATAATTATGAACAAGATCAAATGCACATGGGTTCACATAGACACAAAGAAAAAGATAAATATTGCACCTAGTGTTGGCACAACCAAAACATCTTCATTGTCTTGCTCTTTATTATAATTCCTTGTCCCCTTGAAAACCATGTAATCAATTTTGGAAACAAGCTTTCCTTACCATTGTCGCCATGATTAGGGTAACAAGCCCTACCAAAATGAATCAATCATCTATGCTCATCAAAGCTTCATAGAAGATTTCAATTTTGACATAATGTCTTTTCAAGTCCGAGTATTATGATGGGAAAAATTCCCATTCAACAAACAAAATAATCTCCACCGACAATGCAATGATCACATTATTTTGACTTTATAAAATACTATCATTGCAACTATTTTCCATTTCATTATTATTTTTGAGAAAACACATTTTGCCACCTATCAGTGATTTCCTCACAGTGATACCCATATTATATTTGTAATCACCAAACCTTATTTGTAGATGCACTATGACAATATGTTGCCTTATAAAAATGTAATGTGCCTTTTGAACATGCTTTGGATAAACAACTTATCATTGCACCTAAACAATGTTATCATGAAGTCTTAAAAAGCATGCCAAGATATATAAGATGCAAATGAACTTTATAATATCAAATTGAAATCTGACCAATATGCCAAGCTGACTATAACCAAACTGTAAAACATATCAATCACTGGAATATGCCAAATGCAAGTGATGATGCCAAGATAGATTAGAATAGATATGTAAACTTATGCAAGAAGAACTGAACTAAAAGATCATCATGTGCACAACCTGATACCTCAACTTTGGTGTTGTGACATTAATGCCAAATAATACTGAGGGACAACACAAAACAATCTCAGAAGGTTGAATCTTATTATCAAAAATTTGCTCCTCACTCTTAGCACCACCAGTCTTGAGATCTGGCATCCTCCCTTTCTCCCTCCACTCCTTGGGGGGGCAGGGGTTAAGGCTTGTTTGGGCATTTTTTTTCCCAATGTCTCACTCTCTTACAAAGGAAACACGCAAAAGGAATAGACTCAAATTCAACAGCTTGATTCCATTCACCAAGTTTAGATTTAATCTTCATTAAAGTGGGATATAAACTAATCCACATTCACACAAAAACAAGCATACACCAACCTTTTTCTAGAAGAATTCATTTGGTTAATAAACAAAAAACAACTGAAAGAGTTGGCTATCCCTTTAAAAACTTCTTCATCCCAAAACTCTAACAAGAGACCAAGCAGACAAACCCAAACCAAGGCAGAGGTAAAAGAGCAGGCACTAGGGTTAAAATCAAGTTCCCACTTTTTTGAAACCAACATATATTTTCCAATCATCCAAGGGCCACCAATAAGCGCAACTAGCAAATCATCCTCACAAGCAAAAGAGAAAGAGAAAAATCCCTTTGCCATAGCAGCCACATCAACCTGGCCCTTAAGATTTCAATGTTTGAGAGAGAGGGAGCGAACCAACTCAATATTTGGGCATGGGCCCAAAAACTTACCAATCAGTGACATATCCATCAATGAAACACTTTTCTCAATAATGCTACCAAGAATCGAAATAGAAAACTCACCAATAGAAGGGTTAGCAAGAAAGTCCACTAGAGGTGAGGTACATTTTCCTTTTGGTTTAGCACCAAAAAGATTCAACCATTTGGGGCCAACAACAAAGGCTTCAACACACTTCTAACCACCACCAACCTTATCAACAACGAGAATCTTTGGCATAGTACTTGATGATAATCCCCTAGAAACAAAGGCTTTTTGGGGGGGGCCTCACAGAACAAGTACCAATGTCTGAAGCATTTGAAGGGACCGCAACCAAATTCTTGGGTTCCAAGAAAGAGGATCCACCAGATAGCCCATTAGCAATACAACCATTTGACACCATTGTGCCATTAGCACATTGACCACAATTAACAATCCCCTGAAAACCAAGGATTCTCGCCTAAACTCTAAATTTGGAAAAACAACACCACCTGAAGAGAGCTCCATTTCACCTTGATAATATTACCAAGAGAAATGATAATTATGAAGAGCAATGAATATATTTAATAAAGGAAATTCTTATCATTTAAAGATAAATTAAAATAAAATTAGTTTATTTGTGAAGAGGCCGATCCTTTCATAAATTCATCTCTCTTGGTGGAGAATTCACTTCTCTTGGAGAAGTCATCCCTTTTAGGTAAGATCGCCTCTCTTAACAAAGGCATGTAATGATATAAATAGAAGATGTGTGGGGAGAAAAATAAATTCAAGTAATAATGGACAATGAAGAATATTAAGAAGACAAGGAGCAATTAGAAGATAATAAGTAGATGGGAATAAAATGATAATTAGCATACTGAACTAAGGAATCAACTATGAAAGTTAATTAAAATCTAAGTAATTAAAAGGTAGTTAGTATGAAAGGTTATGTACCTTAGAAGATATATTATATAAAAGAGATTGTCCATGAGAAGAAATATGTGGAACAATAGATAAATCATTCAACCATAGGTAGAATTATGACGAAGATTTGGGAAAACTCAAGAAGAAAATTCAAGAAGACTTATGGAGCATATTTGAGGAGAAAATTTGAACAAACTTTTGAAAAAATTTAAAGAAGATTCATAGAAAATGCAGATTTGAAAGAAGATTTTATAGAAGTTTTGTGTGAAGTGTTCATGCAAAGATAAAAGAGAATTTTATGCAGAAATATAAGAAGGTTTATGACATATCTATAGACAAGAGTATAAGTAGATTTGGAGAGAAAACTTGTTCATTTGAATGTGATTGTTCATCATCCATTAAAGAGGATATTCACAAGAATATAGTGATTTTGTTGCATAGAAGGTTGGTGCCTCATATTAAAGAGATTGGTGTCTCTTACTGAGTTGATGCTCAATTGTGAGGATTGGTGTCTCCAATGGGTTGGTCCTACAAATTCTATAAGAGTGGATTGGTGTCTCAAGTGGATTGGTGCTCAAAAAATGTATAAGGGGGTATTGGTGTCTCCTATAGGTCGATTCCTACAAAGATATAAAAGATTCATATAAAAGTAATATTTTTTCATGGTTTTATCCCTCGGGGTTTCCATGTAAATCATGTGTTCTTGTTATTGATATTGTGCAATTGATGATATTGTGATTGTTAAGTTAAAAAATTAAAATATTATATTATACTAATTCACCCCTACCCCCCTCCCCCGCTCCCCCCACTCTCAATATAATCATGTTCTCACCAATTCCATAGATAATGTCACTAAGTCTAGAACCAGCTTCTTTATGGTAGATTTCATTTCTTGGTTGATTCTACTTCGAAGTTTACTAGTAAAGTTAAAAGGGTTTCCAAGTTGAGTTTGGGAGAAGGAACTTCTTTATGAGATCTCTAATTTGTATCGCTTTCATAGTGTTGGGAAATTTCTCTTGATTTGTCTAATGTCCCCAATTTTACGCAATATGGTTTTGTAAGCTTTTGGCCAGTTTCTAAGTTTTCTTCTAAGCCTATTGGTGTGCTAGGGAGAACTCCACGCTTCTTGCAAGATCTAGGTTTATTTTTATTTGGCATCTATTATTGGTGTTGAGCTTAATTGATTATTTGGATTGCAATGACACTTTCAAAAGTGTTTTCGTACTCAAGGGGTGTTCTCCAAACTTCTTGGAGAGCATGTCTATTATTAGTAATTCACCAAATTGACTCCAATCATCTTCCTACTGCTTTTGGTTTATCATGGTGTGGTCAAAATTGGATTTTGATGACATTGCAGTACTTTCCACAACTTGGGTGAGTTATTAACTTATTTAATTAATACTTTAGTGATGTCTAATATTGACAAATAATTAAAGGATGGCTTAATGTAATAGCTCATTGAAAAGTGATTATATGTTTGAAGAGTTGGATTCCTAAGCATAAGGGGGTCTTTTGCACATAATGAATTATTTAATTTAAAGACAAAAGTGTTTTTTCGAAAAAGATCAACAAAAAGAAAAAAGATTCGTTTTGAAAAAAAAAAAAATTGTTTTATTGAAAAACCAAAAAAAAGTAAAACACATTTTTTTCTAAAGACAATGAAAAATCAAAAACACTTTTTCAAAAAAGCAATGAAAAGCTATAAAAGGAGGTGTCGGAAGCTCATTTGGATATGAGAAATATTTCTCATACTATGTTGTCAGAATGAACCTATGAGTTCTTCCTTAATCTTTTGACAATGAAAACCCGCATTGGATTTCTAGTTTCGGATTTGAGAGATAATCCCTAGCTAGATTGGAGTGATTTCAATTTAGAGATCAACATTGTGCTTCGAATCAAGTTTCAGTTTTGGATGTTGTTGAGATGAAGATTTATTCAATTTTTTGAGGTGTGTTGAATGGAGTTTGAATGGATTTTTTTAGTATTTTGCTTGTGGGTATGTTTGTATGCTCTTTTTCTGATTTTCTAGAGCATCAATAACAATGTATTAGTTTTGATTTGCCTAAAGTACATTAGTAAAAAGGGTATTTTTGATGCAATCAGGGGAGGTCTTACAACACACTCAACACAACTCCACACAAAAACAATATTCTTCAAGTCAAAAGGTTCCCAAATACTCTTTATCTCAACAATCCTTCTTTATGCCTTGTAGCATACCCAACCCACTCAATCGGGTATATCTTCACAATGGGATCTTTTTAGACCAAAACCAATACTATTTCAGGGACCCATTTTGGTGTTCAAAAGCATATCAACAAAACACAATTGGTTACTTTGCAACAACTTCAACAAAATCAAGTTTTACACTTTCTAGCCTTCAAATTAGGCCTAATTTCCAAAAGACCTTGCCTCAAAACATTTCCAAATTCACCAAACCCAATTGGGTAGAGATTCTCATGTGTTCAAACTAAAGATTTCACAACTTACTTGCAGAAATTCATTCACCAAGTTGTCGAACTCCAAAACCCTCCTTTTTAGGCAAAAATTCAGGGTTTTATTTAAAGTCTTGCTTCCAATCCTCTCACAACTCTACAATCACTTCAAACAGGACCTAATTGACCTTCACAAACTCAATTCATCAAGAAATCACACTTCCCCAACATAATACTCACTTTTCCATATCAAAACCTAACTAATTCATGAAGAAAACTCACTTTTCACCATTAGGGCTTCATTCACAATACTTTATTCAACCTCCCTTGTACTTCTAAGCATGAAAACATCTATTCTTACAAAATCAATCCCATTCCACCTAGTTACAATGATCACATAAGGTGGAATGGGTTTTAACTCATTGTGTCAACTTCAAACCTTTAATTATGTTTTACACAAGTAGTTTTGGGAAAACAAATCAAACTTCCACCAAATAGAATGTTAAGACTCTCAAACCTCCTACAAAAAAAAGTTAATTCAAGCCACAAAGGAATCCAAACAAGTTTTAGAGTAATTAGTTACTGTACGGGTCGTACAAGTCTGAACAATGATGAAAAACATAGAAAATCTAATAAAAACAACAATATATCTATTGATGCTTCTTCCAAATCTTCAAAATCCTACATAGCTTCTTTTCATCCTATTTAAGATTTTTCCCTCCTACACTAATTGCTCTAATTCCTACAACTTCCTTTTCAAATCTTGTGACTGTTAGACTTCCTAAACCTGCCTTTTACAACTTTTCAAATTTGCAATTTTGCACAATTTGCAACTTTTCAGCATTTTTGCACATTTTGAAAACCAAAACTCCTAAACACCTATGAACCATCAAATAGGACTTATTACAATAGAAATTTGTCTTATTGACCTTATTTAGGAAAAATGACTCATAATTAGAGCCTACTCCTAATCAACCTAGATTGACAACTTTTGTTCCAAGGTGCTCCTGCACCATACACCCCAACTTGTAATTTTTCCAAGTCTCTTGGAAAAGGTTTTGTAACTTGTCCACCTTTGATCTTTACTTGTCTTTATCCTCCTTGATTTTCTTTATCAAGTTCATTTTGTCTTTCACTGTCCTTGTATCTTTGCCATCATCATTACTTGATTCTTGATTCATCTATATTGTGGGGTGTTCTTTATCTCTTCTAGCATCCAATATTGTTGTCATACCTTCTTTTACACCTGCACACAAAGTCTTATCAACTGTCCTCTCATTCACACACTTTTCCTTCTTTGTTTCAAGCTTAAACAACTGCCAAGTACTCTTTTGCTCATCCTTTTCTCTGTCAGACTTACCACCAACTGTACCATCACTCTTTTTAGTATCTATTAGAGTTGCAAGTACCTTTTTCACTACCACATCAACCTTGCAAACCACTATCCTCTTGTTGTGAGCCTTACCAATCCCACAGATCTTTGTTTCAACACCATCCATCTGCACTTTCACTGTCTTCATTACTACAGGGCACTTAACTGTCCCAACTAAGATTCCATCACTCATTTCTTGTACTTCACACTCACTATTTACTGTATCTGCCTGAGACTCAATTCCATCTTCCTTTTTCCTCCACACAAAAGCATTCTTCTTCACAACAACTAACTGCAAATCATCTTTTCTATTTCTATCTATTGTCCAATCTTTATCATGCCTTGCATTGGTTGCCAACCCTTTATTCTTACTTTCTTCAACACTCACAAACTCTTTCCTTCCGATCATGATGATCTCACCTTTTTCTTTTTTCTCCTCAACCAATGGAGTTAGTATGTATGTTTTCTCATCTTTTTCAATGCTATATGTATTTTGTCTCCCATGATAAATTGCAAACCTATCAAACTGCCAAGGCCTTCCTAGTAACACATGGCAACAACTCATAGGCAATATGTCAAACAACTTGATCCCTATACTGACCAATTTGGAATTCAACAATAGCTTGTTCATTCACCACTATAGATTGATGATCACTAATCCAAGACACTCTATAAGGATTTTCTATAGGAACTCTTTGCAAATTCAATTTGCCCACTATATCACTAGATACCATGTTATCAGTGCATCCAAAATCAACTATTACTTTGCATACCTTACTTTTGCATTTGCAAGCTAACCTAAACAATGCTCTTCTTTGAAGCAACTCTCCTTACTTTGTTGTCTTCAAGACTTGTTTCTTCATCATTAACATCTCACCTACTTCAAGAGCAGCACATAGAGTATTTGAATTTGAACTTTCACATCCATCTTCTTGAACAATTTGAGCTCTCCTTTAATTATTTTCTCCTCCACTTGAAGTTGAACCAAATTTCTCAAGGCACTTCCAAGAAGGATGACCATATTCTTGGAAATGGTAACATCTACCTGCAAAAGTGTTAGAATTCCTTCCACCACCAAACCTACCCCTTGTGCCTATGAATCCACCTCTAAAATCAGCATTTTGCTCTTTACCCTTGCTTGCTCTCTCGTGTTATTCATTGGTCTACCTTGTACCTCTCCCTCTATTCGTGTTACCTTTGCCCCTTCCTTGTCTTTCTTGCCTTCTCTTGATTCTATCCTTTGCCCTTATTGCCATTTGGAAAGATTCTTCCACTATCTTAGGAGGGTTCAAACTAATTTCATCTCTTATGTTCAGTCTCAAACCACTCAAATACTTGGCCACTCTTTCAACCTCATCTTCATTATGACCAGACCTAATGCATAACCTATGAAATTCTTTGGTATAAGACATCACATCTAACTCCCTTTTGTAATGTCCCCTTCTCAAGCATGATCTTTTCAGTTGACCGTTGGCCTATTCCGGAGATCCGTAGGCTACTCGGATGGTGTAATTAGGGTTTCCTGTTTTGGTGGTTGTTGTTGCTCGTCTTGGTGATTGGATTGTGGATTCTTTCTAGGTTTTCAGAGAGGTTCGCAGTGGTGTGTTTGGATTTGCGTTCCGAGCACTTTCTAGAATTTACTATTTTTTGTAAATTCTATTTTTGGCAGTTGGCAAGTTGGTACTAGTTCAATTGGTTTCCCTCAGATGTCAGTTCAGTTGGAATTGTTCAATTTTGGCCATGGGGTGCGGTTGGAGAGATAAGTTCATTTTATTAGCCGATAGGCTATATATAGTGTGAGATTTGGCCTGAAACCTATCTCACACCGTCTAACTACCTCAGTTGCCGTGAAATTGGGATGGTTTTCAGTCGCAATCAAATCAGAGTAAATTGGATCTGAATCAAATCTAATCTCTGAATTAATAATTAAATTTGAACTTGCATTGTTTAAAAGGCTTAAAAAATCTTGTCTCCAACTCAAGAATTGAGCAACTCTAAAACCCTGATATATTTTTATTTTCTCTGCTTGTTGTAAATAGATTGAAGCAGTCGCTATAGGTTCAGGTGATTGAGCCCAATTGTCAGCCCTAGAATTTTTGCACTCCCATCATGACATGCGCCCTTCTCGTGCAGTATTCACATTAGGTCTCGGGTTCTATTCTCTCTATGGAGGACAAGGTGTACTTACTTTCGTCGTTGCCAAGGCTCTTTCCTTCCCCTTGAGGCGATGTAAATAATGCCAATCTAAAGTGAGCAAAGTGATGGAAGCCCTCGTTGCAGGTTATTGTGGAGAACAATGCACCCATTTATGGCTCTGTCAATAAACAGAACAAAATGTTGGTGTAATTAATTAATTATTACACTAGCATAAGTTAACTTAGGTCTTGCATTTAATCATTTAGTCCTAGGTTGCAATCATTTAATAAATGGGATAATATTCCCTTTCCTAGTTTGTGGGATAAGATTCCTTCTAGAACTTATCTCATCATTTAATGTTCTTCACCATTAGGGTTTACCTCTTGCCTATATAATCAAGCATCTTGTTCATTTGTAACATATCATATCAATATCAGATCAATCATATTATCAATAGAATCTTTAATCAGCATTCCATTGTTGCAACACTTCTCTTTGTGGTTGATTATCTTTCATGGCTAAAGTCCTGCATTGAAGATTCCGGAGCTTCAGGGGCTGTGCAATTCATCATCTCAACATGGTATCAAAGCTAGTCCATTGAAACATCAACCCTAGATCCAGGAAGTTGGAATGCAAGATTCTTTGCAGGTTTGGAGTTTTATTTTACAGGCTAGTTGGCTCTACTCGGGAGCCAAGCTAATTTCTGGTGCAGATCAGGCTCTCTCCGACCTCTCCATTGTGTCCAGAAGGCCTCAAAACCCATAGATAGCCTGTTCATTTGCCAAAATCGGAGTAGATTCATCCGGGAGCTTTGAGGTACATCTTAGGGTTTGCATTTTTTGTACAAATCCATACAGTTTTGCAGGAAAAAATCATCCCTGTAAGTCCTCCATCAAGGAAAAAAAAAAATTCAGAAAAATCAAAAAAATATTTGGCTTTTTTGGGAAAAAATTTTCTATAGTATCGGAAAAAATTAATCTGGAGCAGGGCGACCTAGTATTTAAATTATCAGTCAGCAGAATTATTTTTTTTCCGCAGGCTTAAGTTTTTACTTAGGTCGGCATACAAAGTTCTATCGACATTTTTTTTAATTTTTGAATTGCAATATTCAAAAATTATTTTGCCGTCGGTTTTCCACCGACCAGCCCAACCTGTCATGTCACATTGGTGACCTCAATCATCATCATCCGTCGGATACTGCCCCCCGCCGTTCATTTCCCGACGCTTTTTGTTCCCCGGCGGTGCAATCGACCCCACTCCTCTCCGGCCACCACGCCGCCTAGCCATCGCTCACCGACCGATCGCAGGCTTTTGACTGCTCGCGCCCCGGTCCTATCCGTGACCGAGGGCCCCAGCTTGCTCCCAAGCGGTGTATTCTCCTCCTGGCCGCACCACCATCGCTCTGCCCATCCCGCCGCTCTGACGCCGCCCACCCAACAGAATTTTTTTTTAAACTAAGCGCACCGCCCACGGTCACATCAACGACCAAGGGCCAAAATTTTTTTTGCCCTAGGGTGCTACCTTTTTGCGCCTATTTAGCCAGTGATAATTCAAATTGCAATTTTTTTTCCGAGGGCCATATCTTCACACCATGATATCAAAAATTTGCAAACGAGATATTGACGGAAAGAGAATTCAGAGCAGTATTCAGTGGTGCCATCCATTTTGCAAGATTTTTTTGCTATAACTTTCTACAGTCAATTGAAGTCAACACTCCATTCTAGACTCAAAAGCACATATCTTCGCATCAAATTGTTGAATTTCGGAGATTCCAGTGGCATTCGAGAGATATTTCAGTGCATTTTTTGTCAGTCCAGTCACCTTCTTTGGTTTCAGCCTCCAGGTATCTTTTTTTTTGGTTTTTTATTCTTGGACATCCTAAAGATTGAAGAAGAATTTGTTGATCTCAGAGGCATATTCTCAGTTGCATATCTATTTGGAAGTCTTCTATTTTTCTATTGAAGGTCATTTGTCTTTGTTTTTTGTGGAGAAATTTCGTTATGGGGCTTGCATATTATTCTCTTTTGGCTATGTTTCCCAAGGGTAACTATTCACAATGGCGAGATGGGATCTGCCACCATCTCCAGTCACTTGATTTGTTGCCATATCTATTTGGTATAGTTCCTCATCCAAGTGAAGGTATTAAGGAATTTGCTTGGAGTTGTAGCAGGTACACTGTTCTGGAGATCCTTGAGATGCAAGTTGATTGTGATATTTTGAATGCTATTGATCATTGTGATTGTCCTCACATTCTTTGGACTAAGCTTTGGGAGATCTATGGAGATTCAGATACTCCACCATTCCCTGATGGTCATGATTCAGAATGTCATTCTTCAGATCAAGTACCCCATGATGCTCTTGTTCTGCAGGAAGTTGATCACCTTGATCTTTCCGAAAAGGTTGACAAGGTCCCTTTCCGTACTTCTTCTTCATCAGAGACAGTTTGTATCCCTTCACATTCAGTGATTCCTTGTCCAGAATCATTGATTGAGGCTTCCACCATCATCTCTATCCATCAGGACACATTTTTTTTTCAGACTTGGCTTCACAGGATGGCTTCATTTCAGGTATCAATGACTTGGCTACTTCTATAGGTTTGGAGGACATTCTTGAGGGGATATCACTCCTCTATTCAGATTTGGCTTTGGAGAGTTGTTTTGAGTCTCCTCATTCCTTTGTCTCGACCTTGATTAGGAATCCAGAGACTATCTTGGAGGAACTTGGTTTCTCTTCAAAGATTTCTTATCCGAGACTTCTTCCTTGTTATTCCATTCAGGATTTGCAGTTTCTTCAACATCTACCATTGGATTTGCTTCAGACTTCTTTTAGTGGTTTTGAGGACACTTCATTCAGGGGGGCTATCAAGTCTCCATCACATCCATCATATCCATTCTATCTTTGTCTTTGGATATTGTTTAGCATCAGTTTCTACATCATCTTGGTTTGTCACCCTCTTCATTGTTTGGAACTATGGTATTTTCTTCATCTTCAAGCAAAGAGACACTTGAGCAGAGTTTAGAGACACCATCATCATCCATTTTCATCCTTCCTTCCTTCAATTCCTATCCGGAATGGGAAGCATCTTTGCACTTGCAGTTGGTTTTGTTTCTTCGAAAAGGGAGACAAATTGTTTGTCAGCATTAGATCTTATTTTGTCTTCAGACACTTACCTTTCTTGCAGGTGATCTTCTCTTTTGGGGGGGCTATATAGTCTCTCTATTGTATCCATGTGATGGATGGTGTACTTGGGGGGTATTTGGGAGTACTCCATCCTTCCCATCCGATCTCACATTTTCTACATTTTCATCTCCTTTTTTGGAGAGGGGTTTTGTTCCTACTAGGTTTTCCCCTTTTCTCCGGTTGTAGGAGATTTCTCTACATCTTCATGTACATGGGTACCTAACATGGCCTCGTAGGTAGGACCCATCATCATCTTGCATAAGCATTGCATTTTCCTCCCTAAGTTGCACTGATGGGGGGGTGTTAGTGTAATTAATTAATTATTACACTAGCATAAGTTAACTTAGGTCTTGCATTTAATCATTTGGTCCTAGGTTGCAATCATTTAATAAATGGGATAATATTCCCTTTCCTAGTTTGTGGGATAAGATTCCTTCTAGAACTTACCTCATCATTTAATGTTCTTCACCATTAGGGTTTACTTCTTTCCTATATAATCAGGCATCTTGTTCATTTGTAACATATCATATCAATATCAGATCAATCATATTATCAATAAAATCTTTAATCAGCATTCCATTGTTGCAACACTTCTCTTTGTGGTTGATTATCTTTCATGGCTAAAGTCTTGCATTGAAGATTCTGGAGCTTCAGGGGTTGTGCAATTCATCATCTCAACACAAAATTCTCCTCAAGGCGACTCCTGTAAAAACTCAATATGGGAAAATCACAGTGCATGGTAAGCTTTTCATGATTTTTAGCCGATAGGTGATATATATAGTGAAATTTCAGCTGAAAATTTGTCTCATGCCGTGAAACAACTCCTAAGTTGTTGTTAAACTGTGAAGTAGTTTGTTGTTTCGGTCTTCTCGAGCTCAATAATCGAGCAACTTTAAAACCCCAATATTTTTAGATTTACTTTCGTTTGTCATAAATAGATTGAAGCAGCAGTTGCACGAAGACTGGTTTTGATTTGTCTCATTTTGTAAGTGGATGAAGATAGTACTTGAGCCCCTCTTACTGTAACTACAGGTAGGGCCCCTTTTGTATCAATTATTCTAGCCATAACTCAAACTTGTGCCAGCATTATGAAATCCCTAGTATTTACCACTGGACTACAACAATCAGGTGATCAAACTTATTTTGACCTTATTTCTACAAATTTTTTAACATAAAATGCTTGGCGAATTGTCTCTGAAAATTTTGTAGAGATTTTAAAGCAACCTGAGATTTTTTAAAATCTGGATTGAGAGGGCTATTTCAAGGTCCTAGCATTGTATCTCCTCGTCAAATATAGGTTGACTGTACCCTCAACAGAGTTTTGAAATTGGAGAAAATTTGTGCAAATTGGTACAGAATGCAGATGAAGCAATTTAAAGATGAAGAACGGGAAAAGTAAATTAACATCAATTAGGCTAAAACAACTTTGTTGAGGGCTTACTAATAAATTGCTCTCAGAAATAGTTTCTGATGAACTATTTCCTAGCATGAAAGCTCCATCTGGCGGAAGCCCTATTTTGAGCAGATGGAGAGAATCAAGTCAGATAGGATGGGCGCTCCATTTAAAACAAATGCCTGGGTGAAATCACTAATGATAAGCCTCCATCCTCATCAGCTATAACTCTTTCTGCTTTTAGCTGGAGCAATCATCAAGTTGTCAATATGTGTTTTTAGAGCATTTTAAAAGATGAGATGGTTTTTTTTATTTTTAAATTTGGATATAATTAGCGGTGTCAAAATTATAAATCTAGTCAGACTTATATTGAATCTGTGCTATAACAAAATACATTAAACAATGTCTCCAAATCAAAATTGAATGTGTTCATCTTTAGCATAGATGTGAGAGTGTTTACACTTCCTTTAGATTCTAGGGGTTTTGTTTACTGGTAATGACTTGAGTTCTTACAAGATGTTCTTTGAATTTTAAATCCACAATCAATACTTTTTATACTAAAATTTTCCTTTTGTGTCCTGTATAATTAGAAACTACATTTCAGCCAAGGCTTTAAGGACATTCCTTGAAGACTATGTGGTGCCTACTTCCTAGAACCTAATGTAAGTGGAAGAAGTTAATGTGGTAGAGGGCAGTTCTATCTGAGACCAATTTGTAGTCAAAAAATTTGCACAGCAAAGAAACCTCAGGGGATCTAGAGAAAAATGGTTGGAGATCAAGAAAACACAGGCATTAATTTCAAAGAAGGCTTACAAGTTACAACCCTATAACATAATATATGGAGCATGCTTTGTTATCTTCCTTTGTTATGATATTACATTTTTGTTTTTTATTTATTTTATGTTTACTATTTCTGTTATCTGCATTTTGTTACGATTTTACATTTTTGTTTCTTATTTATTTTATGTTTACTATTTCTATTATCTGCATTTGTTATGATTTTACATTTTTATGGTAATGATAGCAGTTATGGTCATAGATTTTCACTTCTATTTTTTTACTTTAATGCCTGCTGGCAGTATGTAAAATAAACTGCAACTTGTATTTACTTGGTATTTTCTTCACATGAATGGTAAAAGTTGAAATCATAAGATGGCACAAAATGTAAACCAAATGGGTAAATTACTCGAGAACACATTAAATAAGCAATTTTTTGTATGCTGACCTCCCTCCCTGTTTTTAATTGACATTTTTCTTGAATTAATTAACTTCTTAAATTCAGTTCGAGGGGTTGAAGGGTTTCCTCAATCTTTTATTTCTTTTCACAGGCGTGTTTCTAAGGCAATTCGAGACAACGATCAACACCTTAGAGTGGTCGCTGAGTGAGATGGTGAGAAACCCCCACGTTGTCAAGAAGCTAACTGTATAAATTGAATTTGTAGTATGAAAACACTGTATGGTGAGCGAATCCAAACTTGCTAGCACATCATACTTGTAGTGTGTGGTGAAAGAGGTCTTATGAATGTACCCTAGAGGGCCCCTAATGTTGGCTACTTTATACTTCAGAAGATAAGGCTGATCATGAGCGTGTGGGCAATAAGAAAGATCCAGCAGTGTGGGAAGATCCCTCAACATTCAGGAGTATGCACATGTTTTGGAATTCTCATCCGAGTGATAGTTCATTTACTGTACAAATGAAAATCCAGAAATGTATAATTACTTATTAAAATTCACCATGGAAGCTCCAACTACTTAACCAAATTATAGTCAACATATCAATTAATTAATAAACATCAATTTTCTAAAGTCCAAGAGATTCAGCTATAGAGTTTCTAGGAAAGACTGTGTTTGAAGTTTGTGGAGCTTCGGGAAAAATAATTATTCTCGAAGCTTTGTAACTAAATCACTTAATGACAATTAATAGGTTTTATGTATATTAGATATTTTGATTTTAAAATGGAAAATGACTCAATAGAGAAATTAGTTAAATCGGCTCTATTTTTCCCTACAGTTCCATATATTAATAAAAAGTTTGACATAGATAGGGAGAGGGGCCCATAATGGAGCAGGGTCCAATAGTGGGGATAGAAGTAGTCCTCAGTGAACCCTATAGTGGAGAACTTTAATATCCAATTGCAAAACACTTTTTATCCATAAAGTATGCAAAGTGACAAATCATGTGATGCCACATCAGTGCACCAATAAAACACGACTTAGTGCACCACTATGGTTCTCACTTATTTTTTGGGCTTTTTTGGATACCTCAACAAAAAGCATGCTAATGTGGCATCATATTTAATGATTTGGCCCTAAAACGAAATATAGAAGCAAATGAGTTGCCAAATAAACTATTGTACAAAATTCAGTGTGATTTGAAATTTTCACGTGGGATTTTGAGAAACACGAAGTTAGGGTGCTCCACTATAGGCTCCTCTCCCCTACATTGAGCAGAAGTATCAGATAGAATTTTCTTAAATTTTAATTAAACAAATGACTAACCAGCCTGGGATTTAATAATTTTGCGTTGTATATTTTTAATCATTTATTAAATTGTAATCATTTTTGTTTCTGCACAAACCAAGAATCAAGATATGATAATGCTATCTATTTATATTGTGATTGAGTTTTTGTTTGCAATTGCATGTGTGCATGTGAGCATATGTATGGCATGTGTTTGTGCACAATCCCTGTTGTTGGCATGTCTCCCTCTAGGATTTCACTCGTCTTTTTTTACATGTTCAATTTATGTTTACAACTATTTATCAATTGTTTTTGGTTTGAAATATTGTAGTTGGTGATAGATTGGTTTTACTTTTAGTGATAAAAATTGTGCATGGTTAAAAGTTCTTTGAGACCATTCATTGCTTGAAGGATGTTCCATTTGTCATTTGTTTGTTGACTGTGTTCCAAAGGGAAAACAAGGTAGGTTTTTTAATGCCCTTTACAGGTCTAAAACATTTAGACCTTCAAATTCTGTTAGTGGCCAGTGAATTTAAACAGCTAGTATTCAAAGTCTGGCCACCTCTTGTTTAAACTTTAAAGTATTTAAACTATTATACCTCTATATAAATAACTATAAATATTTTCTACATTTAAAAATGGTGGATTCATTGTGTATATCATTTAGGTCTTTACATTGCTTTGAAATTTATGTTTGTGAATTTCAGTAAGTGTAGGGACACATAACTCACTCAAAGGTAAAAATGTATGTAGAGCAGCTCTGAGAGCAAGTAATTTTTTATTACATGTATTCCATAGGGAAACTGTAAATCTTCAGGATCGCCTTCGATAAATACTGTGTGACTTTTGCTATGGTCTCATCCATGTGAGGTGATAAAGTTTAATTTGCCTTAGCGTTTATTAGCAAGCAATCAAGTTGTTGCTTTGAACTTCTTCTACGTAGCCCCTGAGCATGTCTACAGACCTTATCCCTCCCTTGAATTCTTTGAACTCGCAATTTGTTGCTGCTGAAGGAAGCATATGAGAGCACTTCTATTGGTCCAACATTTATAACATTCACTCTTCATCTGAAGATTCCAAACTGATTTAAACCCCAAATAAAATTGTTAAATGCTTTTTTGCTAATCTCTTTTTTTCATAAGATAGACTCTTCATTTTCATATCATCTTTTTCTTCATCATAGGGCTCTCTTTCTTCCTCTAATTCTATAGTTAATTATTTCAAGAAGGAATTTGACACTGTTTTTGATAAGTCTTGTGTTTCAATTGGCTGTCTCCTAGCTTTTATACACCTTAAACTTATATGAACTTGTGGTGGGTTGATTGATTCTTTGGTGTACCCACAAATTGAAATGAATTCGTTTGATGTATGTTTTAAATAACCAAATTTATTTGATAGATAATCAATTTTTTGGAAATTAAAGAGGCTTTCCATGATCTAATCAATTTTTTCTTAAGGTGACCCCAAAATGTCAACCCAAATAGTTTGTAAATTTGTACTCAACTAGAAGTAATAATAAGATTTGTTCATGGGCACCATTTTCCCAACTTTGATTTGTTTGCAAACCTCTTTAAATTTTAAGATATCAATCGACCAACACAACAATTTGAAAAAGTGATAACCAAAGAGATGTAGATTTACCAAGAGTGATTGTTTAGCTTTAAAGTTATTTGCACATACAAAATAGTCAACAGGCTCCATTACCAATTGAGATTCCTTTGATGGATAAAAACTATGATATATGCTTGAAATGTGAACCTGTCTTCTCCATCCATCTACAAAGACAAATCTCTTGAGAATGCTATCTAGGAATTTCCAAGAAACTTTGTTGTTGGCTTCATTCATATCTAATTTTATTATCCCATCTTTTCTTTTTTGTTTGGTGTTGTGAATGGCCTATTTGAAACTCCCTTGGTAGTTGGGAAATATTGTTAAATACCTAGCTAAATTTTTTCCTCTTTGTAAATGTTCGATGGAATTAAAATGCAAGATATTATATTTATAAAGGCAACTCTCCGGAAAACCAATGATGCCTATAAACATTCTCTGAATAAATCTATATAATTCTATAATTCCATACCAACTGATATTAAAATAGTACTGTCAATGTACTAATCATAATATGGAAGTGTAATTTTGTAGTGTTCATCTGAGTTGATAATAAAGTCTGCAAGCTTGACCTCTTGATGGCAATAAGTTAAAATGCCTTCCAGCTGAATGGGTGTTAGTTGATACTACTAATCTATACCCTTAATTTCTAACTTATACACTTTGTGGCGACTAAGATCATTTTAATTAAACAAATCGCTATAAATATCTAAATCTGTTTAAAAGCTATAACCTATAATTTAGCTTTCATTTGGAGACTGTAGTGAATTTTCTTGAACTCATTCTTTTTGTAATGAGAAGTTAACCATATTTTACTTTTGTGATGATTCCTATCATAGTTGCTCTTTAAGTCGAGCATAGCAGTCATGGAAATGCCAAAGAAAACTTTGAAATCGAGTTTCCCACGAGTGCATCATTTAAAGCAAAAATATTTATATACATTTATTTTCCTTTAAACATAGTAACGAGAACACAACATTGTTAAATTTGAATTTATATTCATTTATCATCACTAAGTTTTTGATATTTTATTCCTCATTTGTTAATATTAGATGTTATCATTTCTTTTTTTTTAGTGTTTAAGTCAGTCATTTTTTTCATTAATATAGAATCTCCTTTATTCTTCATATTATTATGTGAAATGGAATATGAATTTATAATTATCTTTTACAACTGATTATTGTTATTAAATAATTTTGCATGAGAAATGCTAAAAGAATTCGTACACTCCATTTTGTTTCGAATATTAAAATCTATTTTCATATTTCCTAAATTTGCAAGAGACATTTTCAACTCCATTAATTAGCGTTATGTGAATGCATTATAGTGCATGACATAATTGATACAAATGACGTTTAAGCTCAAAATTATATAAGAATTTTTGAATGCAATAGGAATTGACAATTCTATTAAAAACTATTTGTTTAAAATCCTAGATCAATATTAAAATCTTGAAACCTGATTCATCATGTTATAAATGCATTTCTAATCAATGTTACTAAAGGATTTTTTATCAATTTTGACCATTGGTACAAAGGTCTTTGTAATTCATTTTACTATCAAATTTTCCCAATGCTGCATAGAGAATAACCCTAAATTCAGGTTTATTACCATTACATTATTTACAAAAAAAGTTATTAGAAAGATAAATACATATTATTTTTCTTCAATTTAAGTAATGAAACAAAGCATTGTTGAATATTAAATTTTTGCTACATTTTTTATAGTACAAATTATTTGAGTTAAGATTGATCATTTAATTTCTTATGTTAACTAGTTTGAATAAAACAAGATTTCAAGCACCACTGTAGGATTTGAATAATACTTTAGATTTAGAAAAAAATTGTGTTCCTTTTTAAGAAATTGATTCATGATGCTACAAAGGCATTTCTGACCATTGTTAGGAAGGCATCTTTGACCCATTAAATATTAAAATTGTGTATGAGTGAAAAGGCTTGCAAATAACTGACAACACATCCTTCTATTGTCTCCTAAATTATCCAATACATATAAGTTGAGGTCTATGTATAAGTCGAGGTCTATAATCTTGTATACTAATGGAGGAGTTTGGAAAAACAAATCAGATGTAGATAAAATTCAAATTCATATATCATGCCCTTTTCTCTAAAATCTTTCATTGAGCAAGTAATATATTGTGCCTTCTCGAGGCCTATCTTCTCGAGCTGGTTGGTTGTCTACTTTTCTTTTCACTAAAAGACAAATCGACATAGAGAATTGTTACATATATTTCTACCACTTGCATTAGTGGTTATACAATTGTGTAGAATTGCATTATCACATTGGACCATAGTGTGTCTTATTTTTGCATATGTCCAACATTTTCATCAACCAAACTATGAACATTGGTACACAATTCTCTTGTATTTGCTTGGCATATTTGGTTATTGTTACAAGGACATTGTATCATAGTACATTAAAAGATGTTAGCATTTTTAGGTTGTTTGTACTTGATTGCCAATTGTTGTTGTAAAGTGATTGCAAGATATTTCCTAATAAATTTTATTACTTGTCCATTATATCCTACTCAACAACAACCTTTAGAGCAAACTTAGGACCTTTTTCATTTGGAATATTAAATTCTTGGTCATAAGTTGTAATTGTAACAACCAAGAACTGTTTCTTACTAACCTTGCCTAGACAGTTTTCCAACTCTCTACACAAATGCTTCAAAACATAAGCATAACAAATCATTGACTACAAAATCTTCAAAATTGAACTTTATAAAAAAAAAATCATCAATTCCCAATAAGAAAATAATATTCTATCGGTGTAACCCTTGCACCCCTCCTAGTGCAAGTGCTAGTTTAAATAATGTTATATTTTAAGGTTATAATACCCCCCTTAGCCTAGTCTATTAACTTAAGGTTGTCTTAAAAAAGTGGTCTTCAAGGGTGGGCACTTCATGAAGGTGATTTATATTTTATTAAAGTCAAAATGAAGCTTGATTTTGGATGCCTACTTCTTGAGATGGTGAATTTAAAAATAAAAGTTAAAAGTGAAAGCATGAAAAAGGGGCGCCATCTTTGGAGGGAAAAGGGGTTAATTCAAATTTGAAAATTAGGGTTTCTGGAAGCTTCTGGAGGGCCCTCTCAAAATTATAAAAGGAAGCCTCGAGTCCTCACTTGGATATCTTTCATCTACAGGAATGTTATGCTGCTGGAATGGTGTTGGGACTACTTCAAGGAATGTATGCCTCCTAACTTGGCATTGCTTCTTGCTTGAGATATAGCAACTAGTGATGAAGTAGTTGTAGTTTGAGTGGATTTGTAGTGAGTTCTTGCATTGTAGTAGCTTGAGTTAATGCTTTGTTGTTCAGTTATGTTTTTATGTCAATTTATGGAGTTGTTTCAATGTAGCTGGAAGTTATTTTCACTCATAAATCAAAAAACAAAAATGTTTCTTGTTCTGGGTATTAATTCATTGAGTTTCTATGCTAGGGGCGACCAAGTTTGGAAAGTTTCAGATTTTTTTATTGAGTGCTAATTTTTTAGGAAGAAAATCACCCTTCTAAGAGGTTTGTACCTTTCTATACTTTTCTTGAATTCCGTGCAAAAAAATATAAAACAGTTTGGGTTTGTTTTGTGGTTTAGTATTGGGCACCATCATGTTAGGAAGACAATGCATTTGGTTTGAGGTCGTATGGTTGAGATTTGAGTGAATTGTGAGCATTTTATTAAGATTTTGTGTTGCTAGTTAAATGTTTCAGTCCATGGTTCAGTCATATCAGTTTGCATTTAGGCTGTCATTTGAGTCAAGTTGGTGTTAGGGAGTCATAATAGGCATTGTGGAAGACATATTTACTATTGCAACAATTTGAAGAGCTCTAATCCTTGACCTTGCAGGCATTCTAAATCTCATTGTAAGTTGGATAGTAGTGCTGTCAGCATCTTTCTTATTCTTGCTATTCATACTTTGTATTGCCCACTGAATAAGTGGAAGAGGCTGGCTTGCCGCCTATTTACTTTGAGTTGCATTGTAGTTTTAATATCTCTGCCATATGGTCGCCTCATTTCCATTTTGGATTGGGTAGCACATACTTGGTGTTGAGTTACTTTCAGCAGTATTAGTGATAGGGATCCTCTGACCATATGATCGTCCACCTTGGACACATTCTTGGTTAGAGTTGCTTGCTCTGAAATGCATAAGATCCTTTGACCATATGCTCACACCTTGCCCATCTCAAGATCCTAGTGTACATTCTTGATTAGAGTTCATTTCGCATCATTTGGGTTTTCCTCTAACCTTAACGGGTGCATGTTGTTGTAATTGAAATCCAAAAATTGAAAAAAATTGGCTTGGTATATTTCACCTTTGCTTCAAACCTTGCAATTTCATAAAGGTTTGTATGGAATAATCTACTAGTAAAAACTAAGCCTTTACCTTTGCTACCATCCTATCCCAAGAGCTTATCTTGGACTTACCTTTCTCAACCCTATCTTCTTGAACAAAGTTCCATCATGTTAGGGTTAGGCCCTTCAATTTTTTCTTTGCATATTTCACCTTTTTACTATCCTCTATGTCTTCAAACTCATACAAAATATCTAAGCATCCATCCAAGCCAAAACCTCTTCACTATCCATCTTACCTTCATACATAGGCACTTCAACTTTCACTTTTAGAGTGTTGTCACCTTTTACTACCTTTAGCATCTTGACCATTCTCTTTTCTTTAGGGTCTAAGTCATCTTCATGATTTTGGACTCCAACTAGAGGGTTTCCTTCTTCCCCCTCATCCTCATCATTTTTGTCTTCATTCGCCATTCCTCTTCTCCAATTCTTCTCCAAAACTACTATCGTAGCTAATGTGGCTTCTTGAGACTCTTTATATAGCATTTCCTTCTGTAACAACTTCTCTTTCAATTCCTTTATCTCCTTTTCCATCGCACTGGTCTTTGGAGGCGTCTTTCCTTTCAACTTTTTCAAGCATTCCTCTACAGATTGTAACCTTCTTCAAGGAACTACTTCCTTGCTCTGATACCACTTGATGTAATCAGGGGAGGTCCTACAACACACTCAACACAACTCCACACAAAAACAACAGTCTTCAAGTCAAAAAGTTCTCAAATACTATTTATCTCAACAATCCTTCTTTATGCCTTATAGCATACCCAACCCACTTAATCGAGTATATCTTCACAATGGGATCTTTTTAGACCAGAACCAATACTATTTCAAGGACCCATTTTGGTGTTCAAAAACATATCAACAAATCACAATTGGTTACTTTACAAAAACTTCAACAAAATCAAGTTTTTACACTTTCTAGCCTTCAAATTAGGCCTAATTTCCAAAAGACCTTGCCTCAAAACATTTCCAAATTCACCAAACCCAATTGGACAGAAATTCTCATGTGTTCAAATTAAGGATTTCACAATTTACTTGCAGAAATTCATTCACCAAGTTGCCTAACTCCAAAACCCTCCTTTTAAGGAAAAAATCTAGGGTTTTGTTAAAAGTATTGCTTCCAATCCTCTCACAACTTTGCAATCACTTCAAACAGGACCTAATTGACCTGCACAAACTCAATTCATTAAGAAATCACACTGGTCCAACATAATACTCACTTTCCATATCAAAACCTCACTAATTCATGAAGAAAACTCAGTTTTCACCATTAGGGCTTCATGCCCAATACTTTATTCAACCTCCCTTGCACTCTCTAAGCATGAAAACATCTATTCTTACAAAATCAATCCCATTCCACCTAGTTACAGTGATCACAGAAGGTGGAATGGCTTTTAATTGATTGTGTCAACTTCAAACCTTTAACTCTTTTTTACACAAGTAGTTTTGGGAAAACAACTCAAACTTCCACCAAATAGAATGTAGACTCTCAAACCTCCTGCAAAACAAAGTTAATTCAAGCCACAAATGAATCCAAACAAGATTCAGATTAATTAGTTACTGTGTGAACCGTACAAGTCTGAACAATGATGAAAAACACAAAAAATTTGATAAACAACAATATATCTATTGATGGTTCTTCCAAATCTTCAAAATCCAACATACATTGTTGTTTTTCATCCTATTTAATCTTTTTTCCTCCTACGCTAACTGTCCTAACACCTACAACTACCTTTTCAAATCTTGTGACCGTTAGACTTCCTAAACCTGCCTTCTACAACTTTTCAAATTTGCAATTTTGCACAATTTGCAACTTTTCAACATTTTTGCACATTTTGAAAACCAAAACTCCTAAACACCTGCAAACCATCAAATAGGAATTATTACAATAGAAATTGGTCTTGTTGACCTTATTTAGGAAAAATGACTCATAACTAGAGCCTACTCCTAATCAACCTAGATTGACAATTTTTGTTCCAAGGTGCTCCTACACCAGTTTTCAAACTTGTACCAACCTTTTTAATTGATCCATTCAAGGTATCACATTGTTATTTCATAGTTGGGTTATTGGGTACATGTTATTTGACACAATTCTGGGGTGATTAAGTAATTCTTTACATTAGGAGTTAACCCTCTTATTTTGTGTACTATGCTACCATGTTTGCTACCCAATTTTTTGCACTTCTTCACCCACTCAACTATGAAGGTATTTTGTCAAACAATTGGCAACCTTTCTAGTTTACATTCTTTACCATGTCATTTTAACAAGCAATTTTCTTGATGGTTTAAATGTTTTATTTCAAACTTACAAGGAATTGCAAAATAAAAAATGCAACTCAAAATAAAGATTACCCAAGTAAATATTCTTTCAATAACCACATAAATACAAAGACCTGATCTAATTTGCAAATAACACCATATTTTTCCATTAAACAACTTAGAGATTAAAAAAATATTATAAAATCATCATGCATTGTTTAGAAATAGACATAGTTTGAACCTTTAGTAGGTTCTTCAACTATAGAATGCCATGCCCAACAAGAAAACCCAATCTTTGATGTATGAACAACAATAATGAACTTTGAGTTTGCAGCAATCCAACAAACACTAAAATAATATGCTCAACATAAGGACAAGTCTTGAAATTTAATCAACAACAACTAGACAAAGAAAACCACGATCCAAGCTTTCAAAAAGCTCCATGTCCAAGGCAAAAATCTTCAAACATTGAAGTTAGAAACCCCAATGACTAGGGCACAAGATGGTCATTCCATTCCACACCATTAATCCACAATTAAATATATACTTCAATCTCAAATCGACCAGCATAAATAAATCATTCAAAACTTCAAAACACCAGCAAACTCCAAATAAAACTCCAAGCAAGGCGTCTAGCACCAAGAGTTTGCAATCTAATCGAAATACCTACAAAATTTTCCTCTAAAGGGACTTTTACAAAAAAATTGAATCCAACTATGAATGCACTATGAAATGCCTATAAGATATCTCCAACAAATACCAACCAGAGTATATTTTTCACTACCATAGCTAATCTTCTTCAAGAGGGTTTTCGTCCTCAGGAAGGTTGAGATGGACCAAGTCTAAATCTCTAAAAACCATGCAAAGTTTTCTCAAAGAGAAATATCAAAAATAATGAACTCCACATACCAAATGAGCTCTCCATCCCCTTTAAAATCACTTTATTAATTTATTAAGCCTTTTTAACTCCAAAAAGTGATTTAATTTACTTTTTAAACATTTTCAACACTTAAAGTCACTAAGGTGCTCAATAAATGTATTTAATTAAAAAGGCAACCTTAGTGAAATAATTAAATATAGCTCAATATTACAACTAATTAGCCAAAATGGTTGAAAAGCATAAAAATTAAAATTTAGTTGCATAGGAGTGATCTTGATGATAGAAGATGATAAACAAACCTAATTGGGTGACTTTGTAAAAATAGATACTCTCCAAGAACCTTGGAGCTCAAACTAGAAACTAAAAATATCCAAAAGTGTCATGTGACTCTTGAAACCATTGGAGCTGACTAGTAACACCAAATTACCCCTCTGAACATGCTGACACAAACCTAGAAAGTCGATGACTACACTACTAAAGAACTTGAAAATGGGGACATTATAGTTTCCCTTCCCAAAGATTGTTTGTCCTCAAGAAATGCCAATACAACACCACAATCATCAAATTGATCCAAATTGAAACCAAGAATGATCCTAAGGTCCCAAGACAACCTAGGAGAATTGTAGCACCATCTTCTCAAGATATTGTCCTACAAGGTACCAATACAATAGACCTCCTGAAAACCTCTTCTAAGAAGAGCAATCAGAAAGTGCATAAACTTAGTCAACTCCTTAGAGAATTGCTCTTCAAAAGAACCAAACTAAGGCACCATAGGAGAAAAATCCATAAAGATAACATCGGATTTCTCATTCCCAACATTTAATGATTTGCAAACTAATGTGATTTCAATGTTCCAAATTAACCTCAAAAAAGATCCACCATGCTAACGTTGTGCCACTCTAATCATAACTAATAATCCATCGTGCCCACACTACACTTTCCTTTCCAAGAACCCAAAAAATGTAATCATTATGAAAACCCAATCTAAAATCCCTAAAAGGGTTGTAATCCATACCATGAAGCATATCCTACCAAAGCATCTCAGTGAAGTCCAAAACAACAATCCAACTACCAAACTCAATCCTAAGCATCGAAAAATAAAATATGCTCAGCCATAAAGAATAAAACTCGACATATCCCCTTATGGCATCCCAAAATTGAAGTAGACCAATCACAGTCACAACTCTAAGATTAGCCAACCAGGGAATTTCTCTATTGTCACCAACAAAAATCATATCATCGACACTTAACCTCCAAGTGTCAAAAGAACAGTTTTGAACACATCAACACACCAACCTATTGCAATTAATAAGCCATCATTTGAAGATACACATATCATCTCCATGAAGTATCTACAGTGACTATCACTAACCAAAGTGGAAGCTATAAATAAATGAACTGTTCGAAAAAACACTCACAACCAACTACCCTAAAACCTACCAAGGCTCAAAATCAATCAGCTCATAAAAATGTCACCATAACCAACGTGGAAATATAAGGATAGTGGTAATCAATCTGAAATTCCACTAATAATATAGGAGGATGAGTATGGAAGTACAAGTGAAGAATCATCTCGTATGATCAAATCACCTCTACCAACCAGCCTCAACCATAGAGTACTCAACTATTGGTCTGAAGAAACCATCCAACTCATTTGCGGGCCAAGAACTGTAGCCATGTATAAGCTGGTTGGAAAGTGGATAGCAATACTTACACTATAAGTTGACCCACTACACGACACCTAAGATAACACCTCATGGTTGGAAACTACTCCTGGGTCCCAAATCCTATAATCAATTCCACTCATCACTCAAATCAGTTAGGTCTTTATCATCCAACTCAAAGAGTGGATTATCATGAATCAAATCAACATCAAACTCAAAGGATTATTAACAAACTGAAGATTATCCTTGACTCTAAAAGCAGACCAATCCTCCTACTGATCCAAACTCCTATTTTATGGGAAAATGTGCAAGTTCAAATTCCTCTTGAATGTAATCAAGCTCCTCTATTACATGTTCTATCTCCTTGGCCCTCTCTCTGTTCTTTTGCTCTCTAAACTATTTGGCCTCATAGAGTTGTTCATTTGCTTCAAGAAGTGCCTCTTAGAAAATTTCCAAAGCAAGCCTCGTGGAATCAAGCTCAATGGTGAGCTCACTAGCCTCTCCCCTTAACTACCTAGTCATAGACAAAGTCTCATTTGCAAACTTAGAGGCATTGTCTCCATCATGTGTCATGTGTAAGAAAAATGATTGTATTCCCTCCATAGTACTTTTAATCATGTGCAAATCAACAAGGGGAACATTTTTCTCATGTTGGTTTTTTGGTGTCATGAAGATGAACTTTTCAACAAGGCTTCTAATTTCATCCAACCTAGATAAAATATTTACTTCATTTTCCATAGACACCAAAAATTGATTTTTCCAAACTTGTTCAGGCAAGGATAGTAAATTGTTGTTATGTTGCATGCCAAAATTATAACTTCTACACATATCATCAAAGTCTCCAAGGTTGTCCCAAATCACCTGTGCCTCTCCCTTATCATCCTCAATAGTGAACTATGAATCCAAATCAACAAGGCCACTAGGTCTCTACTCAAGATTAGCTACATGCAAGATGAAATCAGATTTGCTTTCAAGATCAATAGCAACGCCATCAATGCCATCCTTCATTCATAATTCTAGAGATGAATTTAGAACAACACTATAGTCAAAAGTAAATTCATCCCAAACAAGATATGTGTCATACTTAGGTGCCATCACACCAAAATCTAAAGTAGTAAAAGGTTGATTGCTTTGTTCAAAAAAAATGTGCTCAGTTTACTCCTCATGATTGGTTGCCTCTATGAATAAATCACTCTCAAACTCCCTAGTATTGGCATCATCATACTCATTCCTCTCCATAGGCTTGGTTTGAAGTTCAAACCAAACACCACTCGTATCATCACTAAAATTAAATGTAGAATCATCATCATTAGTTGGTTTGAAGGCTTCATCATATCTACTCTCAATATGCCCATCATTTGAAGGCACCTTAATGATCTCAACTATCCCAACATTTGCACTAGTGTTATCAACTTCATTGGATAGCTCTAAATGTGTATTCAAGGTGGTTGTTTTGTCACTTTTATTGCACACATCCTCAACCTTAGTAGCTACATGCATAATCATAGAATCATCTCAAAGCTCTATAACATATTCCTCATGCTCCAAGACAATCCCTCCACATCGTTTTTCACTATATCGGTCTCCTCAATATCCAAGAAAGGTTTCATCTATCCCTCACATTGTTTGAACACTATGTCAACCAACTCATAAGAAACTGTAGACATATTGTTCTTGCCTCAAAATAGCCAACAACGTAGACATAAGGCGCTAGGAAATAATATCATATTCATCAATGATTAGGACCATAATGGTTTGCATATAGGAAAAGACAACTTCAACATAATCCTTACTAATAGATGCTATGAAATTAAGAAAAATTTGGGGAATAAAATCATTACATTCTAAATCAAACAAAAGATAACAAGATCTAGTTTTGCCATCACTTCTAACATCTTAATCTTCCTGCCAAAGGAAAAGGCCTTGGTCATCATATAACCCATAAAATCTCTCAACAATTAGTTATAGAATCTCCTTCATTAAGACAACTAGTGACTACAACTCTCACATCTCTATCATGATGTCTCATAAGCATTGGCTTAACCAAGGAATACACTGATGGAGTCATAGCTAGTTCCAACAATTTAGAAGGTGACTAATCGAGCATGTATAAGAAAATTTCTACTTCCTCCAAAGTGTTGAGAAGAACGTCTTTTGACTAAGATATGTGTTCAAGTTTATCTCCTACAATAAAAAGTACTTTTCCCAACTGTTTTTCACTCAATGATGCTATTATTCACAACCCAAACAAGATGGTAGGATATTTTTGTGCTCTAATACAATTGTAGTATGTCACCCTATTTGCTACACAATTTTTTGCACTTCTTTCACCCACTTAACTATGAAGGTATTTTTTCAAACAATTGGCAACCTTACTGGTTTGCATTCTTTACCATGTCATTTTAGCAAATAGTTTACTTGATGGTTTTAATGTTTTGTTTCAGACTTACAAGGAATTGCAAAATTAAACATGCAACTCAAAATAAAGATTACTCAAGTAAATATTCTTTCAATAATCACAAGAATATTTGTTTTTGCAAATAACACCATATTTTTCCATTAAAGAACGCGGAGATTACAAACATATTACAAAATCAGAATATGTTGTTCAAAAATAAACATAATTTGCACCCTTAGTAGGTTCTTTGACTATAGAATGTCATGCCACCAAGAAAACCGAATCTCCAATGTATGAATAGCATATGAACAATAGTAATGAACTTTGAGTTTGCAGTAGTCCAACAAACACTAAAATAATATGCTCAACTTAAGGAAAAGTCTCATAGTTTAATCAACAACAGCTAGACAAAGAAAACCATGATCAAGCTTTCAAAAAACTCCACATCCTGAGCACAAATCTGCAAACATTGAAGGTAGAAAACCCCACACCTAGGGCACAAGATGACCATGCCATTCCACACCATTAATCCACAATTAAATATATACTTCAATCTCCAAATCAACTAGCATAAATAAATCATTCAAAACCTCAAAACACCAACAATCTCTTAATAAAACTTCATGCAAGGTGAACAGCACCAAGAGTTTGCAATCTAACCGAAATACCTACAAAATTTTCCTCTAAAGAGACTTTTACAAATTTTTGAATCCAACTATGAATGCACTATGAAATTATTTTAAGATATCTCCAACAAATGCCAACCAAAGTAGTTTTCGTCCTTGGGAAGGCTAAGATGGACTAAGTCCAAATCTCCAGAACCACACCGGGATTTCTCAAAGAGAAATATCAAAAATAATACTCTACATACCAAATGAACTCTCCTTGCCCTTTTTTGTTAGTGTTTTAATGAACTTTCCAAAAACTCACCTTTAAAATCGCTTTATTAATTTATTAAGCCTTTTAACTCCAAAAAGTGATTTAATTTACTTTTTAAACTTTTTTGGCACTTAAAATCACTTTTAAGCATCTCATCATTTAAAACTATTCATCCTCTTTCCAACAAGCTATAAAACTGAGGTGTCTAATAAATGTATTTAATTAAAAAGGCAACCTTAGTGAAAATAATTAAATATAGCTCAATATTACACACAATTAGCAAAAATGGATGAAAAGCATCAAAATTGAAATCTAACTGTGGAGTGATCTCGATGATAGAAAATGATAGATAGACCTGACTAGGTGATTTCCTAAAAATAGATGATCCATCCAAGAATCATGGAGCCCAAACTAGAAGTCAAAAATAACATCTAAAAGTGTCATATGAACCCTTAAAACCACCTAAGCTCACTAGTAGCATCAAATTACCCCTCTAAACATGCTGACACAAACCCAAAAAGATAGCAACAACTATAGTACCAAAGAACTTGAAAATGGGGACATTACATTTTGGTGTTCACAATGCATATGTGTTAACCTTGTAATGCTTCAGATTGTTATACAGCTAAAAGCTTTAATTTCCATGCTTTTTATTTTGTAAGTATTGGATGGTAGTATCGCCAATGGGTTTAAATTTGTTATTGTTGATGTACTTACTCCATGTAGAGTCCCTACTAGCATCTAGTAAACTTGGTGGTGATCATGTCATTCAAAGGGGAAAACCTAGTTGAACAATCTACTTAACATTAGAAATACCTTCATTGAATTATCGACCAGGGCTAGTAGGCTTGTGATGGTACTGGCATTGTATGTGCTTTCAAAGACTGAAAACTACCTAAATCATTCTAGTAAAGATACTAAACTTGATGGGAAATCATAAGATTGCAAAACAATAAGGAAAGTAAAGTTGTTCATATGGCTACGAGTACCTACAGTATAAGATTGTAGCTAACTACTATTCATAAGTAAATGTTGGAAATTGACTGAACTGGTGATTAAACCTATTCTACACTCCAGAGTACAATTCTAGTAATTATTGTATCATTATGAAACAAAAATTGATCATGCATTCATCAATGATTAAAAATACAAAGAATTTGTTTAACACAAATTGCATTTATAAAGTAACAGCTAAGAATAGAAATGAAACAACTGAAAAGAAAGTAGTGAAGGATAGTTACCTTGAGTGGCCCTTGCTCAAGTAGTTGTCTCCACTAATCTAAAACCAAATCTAACTCCTTAGATCCAACACAATCATAGTAACTCAAATTCATAAATTACACAAATACATAATATCACATAAGATTATGATCAAAGATCTTATTCATGAAATCATAATTGCACAACAAACATAGTTTGTATGTCACCTGAAAACTAAAAGAGTATTTGTTAACTACTAAAAACCAATGAATAGCTAACCAAAGACTCAACCAATCGTGTTGTGCATATAGGCACGAGGGAGCTTATTTAAAACGGGACTCTAAACTAAAACCTTTAATGACCACTCCTTGGATTTCAAAGGGTGAGAAAGATTCAATTAACTCTAAATGCAACTAGAAAAGAAGAGTCCAAATTGGATTGTGACTTTGGTATAACATACTGGAATGAGGAATGCTCAAAATCAGTCATGCTTAGAATCCCAATTGTAATAGGGGTATTCCTTCTCTGGTGTCTTTATTGAACGCCATAATGATGCACTATCTCCTTCATTAAATGTCTATGTGTTGTAGTCATCGTGTTCAGTTTATTTTGGGATATCCCATGTTTCATTGTCCAGGTACTCCTTCGGTTGTGGGCTACATCTTGCAATTGTTGCAGGCTACAATGCCTCCTATGGCTGCAAAGGGTTAGTTCACCAAACATGTACACAATACTAACAACCATGACTAAGCATAGAGATCCAATCACAATTCATACATATTCACACATAAATCATGCATTAACCATCACATCATAATTATATTTCCATATACTTAAACTAGGTCCAGGGTTTACATAATAGGTATCAAAGATAGCATAGTGTATGAATATGTATAGGACAAATGTCTTAGTAATGTCTATAAGCATGTATAAAAGATATAAAAACTAACTAATATATGGACTCATCATTTTCCCCCAACTACCCTTTCACTTTCCCTCAAGAAAATCAGCTAGGGTTGGAGGTTGTAGTGCAGTGTAATTTCTCTAAGATCCATGACAGTGTTGACTCATGTGATCTGCTTTAGGTAAAATCCTTTGTAGCATGAAAGTCTCCTCATCCTAGTAAGTTCAACCTGCTCGCATTCCTCCATTTTATCTCATGTCCAATGTGGAACTGGATAAAGGAGTATTGGTGGTTGGAATGTGAGTGGCACCCATTTAAGTGCATTGTCAATAGCAATATCCATATACCTGCACACTCTTTCAATCATGGCCATGAAGTTATACACTTAATGTGGCTCTTTCCTTTTTAATTTTAGAGTCAAACTATCTCATCTCTCCTACACATACTTGAAACAATGATGAACCAGTCCAACTTTCAATGTCTGCATTTTGTTGTAATCATGTATCTTTAAGTTCATAATCTTTTTTTCCTGCGCCCTTGTGATCCAGAAGTTGTAACCATTCATTTACGATTGCATCAGGGTCCTTGGATTCTTTTCTCACTAGGAGAGCAATTGATTTTTCTCTCTTCATACTCATTTCACCCCTAAATTTTTCATTTCTAAAGTAGGATGCTAGTGCCCTTACCTGTAAACCCCCCAAAAACATCGAGGGGTTCCATTATATCTCCTCTAGCACTACATAGCTATGCAAATAATATTCACGAAGTTGGTCATGTTCATCTGGTGTAGAATAAACAAAAATGTTAAGGAAATCAAATTTCCTACTCATGGAAACTAGTTGGTTGCTTATTAACCTACTAAATTGAAGACTCAAAAACTTCTCATGTAGAAACAAGGCATAAATTTTGGTTGGGGGTCTACATCTAAAAATTTGGTCAGCCTTGTCTACTACCTCTTCCACTTTAACTACTAACTTCCTCAATTCAATGTCCTTACCCTCCAGTACCTTCGTATGCTCTGCCATCATTTCTTCCTTTTCCTTTTTCCAATTTTCCTTCTATTGAGAAAATTCCTAAGTAACATTCCATAGTTGGTGCGCAAGGGATAGAGTTGTATGATAAGTTGGGGGTTTTGTAGTAGGGGGTCTCTAATTTTCAACTGCAAGTTCTTTACTCCTTTTTTTGACCATGGCAAGTCGTGCCAACAAGTCCAATTTTTCAATTTTTCCCCATGTTTATATGTTTGTAGCTTTTCCTCCAACTCATATATCTTTATCTCCCTTTCTTTATCCTTTTTCTCATAAGTTTGTACCAATTCCTCTAGTTGTTTAATCCTTTCTAAAGCTTCCTATAATTCCTTCTTAACATTTATGTCCTCCAAAAACATTTCATTTTCTTCTAAAAACTAGTCATCACAACCCCCTCTATAATCATAACCCTCATTACTAGGGCTAATTGGGGTTTTCTTTCTTGTTTTATTGGCAATAAATACATCCTCTTAATTTAACTCGGAGGTGGTAGATATATACCATTTTCTCTTTGTAGGCACATGTACATTCTCAGAGGCATTTCCTTTCATTTCTAAATCAATATCAACCATCGTAACATCTTCTTTTTGTTGTCCTTTGTCCCTTGCTTCCTCTATTGGTTTCTCTACACTTGCTCTCATAACACCTTTCTTTTTCAAACAGTCTAAATGCCTAGGTGGGGTAGATTTCCTTTCTTGTGTATCCTTTTTTTCCTTCTTTACCTTAGAAGGTGTGGAAGAACTACCTCTCTTTTTCCTAGTCCTGGGTGTTTTAGAGGAAGATGGATTCTCTTTTGTTGCAAGTCAGCTAGAGGTTGCATGTGGTGAATCTTGCACATTTTTTCCCTCAAGTTCACCTTGGCTGTGGGTAGGTGAACCCACATGTGAAACGGGAGGGGTTTATCTTATAGACGCAATAGGTGATTCTAGGGCCTCTGGCACTGCAAGTTCCTCAAGGATTTGATTAATGTCTTGACAAGCTACAAAATTCTCCCAAGACACCTGGGGATGATGAATCCTAAGACTCCTTTTTGCTAACAGGTTATCAAACAATAATGTAATAAGGCTGAATCATTTTGCTTCCTCTAATATTTTGACCCCATTCTTTTGAGCAAATTGTAAAGATAATTGTGCACATTAACCAATAGATTTTTAAGGAGATGACTTAACAACTTAAAATGAATAGTATACAATAGAGATAGCCTACCATCACATGTAATGTACTTAATGATATAAGTGGCACAAGAGGCTCATATCCATGGTGATGATAGTCTCTTAGTACCTTGTGATGAGGAGTCAAGGTTCTCTCTTGGCTCTCTGAACTGATCCCTAGTTGCAACTACATTTCTCGAGCAAGGAACTCAACTCCAACCGTCGGCAATCCAGACACTTGTGCAATTTCAACCTCTAAAGCATCCACTTTCAACCCCTTGACTGGCCTCATCAAATTGTAATGTGGCTGCAAATTGTCTCGTCATTTCTTCATTGTACTCTGTCAATTTTAGGAAGTAATCCAACCATCCAACCCTTGTAAAAATGGGAAAACATAATGTGTCCTCCAATATCAATTTGTGGGTTGATGGCTCTCTTCGGATAATGTCACCTCTCATTGGTGAAATACTTTGCCTCTGCTCAATGCTCTAGAAATTCAACTCAATTTTAATTCAATCACCTTCAAACCCTCTCTATTCTATTACACTCACATGCACTGTTCCACTGTACTTGCATTATAACCCTCCAGTTACATCCCTTTCTCCCCTGTATCAACTTAGTTCAACTTAAATTGGGTTCAAATTAGCTCAAAATCTAGGATCTAGGGAATTGACAACTAAAATTAACAGCAAAAGGTTATAGGTGCAAAAAGTATTAAGACAAAAAGGGTTTGCATGTTTGTTTCTACATTTAGCTTTTGGTGGCAAAAAACTTAAAAGTTTCGTTAATATTACCCTCCTCCCCCCCACCAACTTAAGCTTTGAAGTGACCTCACTTCATTTCATGTGAAAATAGGTGAAGGGTATGATTACAAAATATAGAAATAAATGTAATGAATAGATAGCATGCTAAAGTTAATGCAAAGACATAATGAAAGCTTTTTGAAATCTATGATAATAATCGTAGTGTAGTATGTGTACATGTTGGAAGTGATTAACATAATGTCGTGCATGTGAAGTTGATTGAAGAGTAGCCACAGTATGAAATTGATTTGATAAGAGTTAATTGTAGTGTATGCTTAAATAAATGATAGGGTGGCACGTGTAATGAAATGAAGCGAAATGTACGAATGATCGGTGATGAAGTGACAGTTTGAATGCTTGAAATTTGAATTGGCAACATGGAATGGAAAGAGTGTGCTACATGTACTTAATATTATAAGATTGGTGTTGCATGTGTGAGAAAAAGTGAAATAAATGGCGATGATCGGAAATTAATGTAGCGCAAACTTTGAAACGCTTTGACAGATAATGTGGGTACCTTCTGCAACAGGTTCCAAACTGAATTGTGACAACTCACTTGGATTAAGCTATAGGTCCCTACTGCAACAAGGCCCAAACTGGATTTAGTAGCTTTAATACATGAAGCTGCAGGTCCCTTCAGTAGTACAAAGCATTCGTTAAAGAAGATTGTGAATCATAGTAACTGTGTTTTGTGCATAAAACTATGAGATAGTAAATTATACCTGAGTAACTATTGATGTGTGTTTTATGACACACCGAACACTCTAGAATAAAGAGTCCAAAGACGCTCTATCCTCTCTTGAAAAACTACCTCTTATGTTAAGATTGCTAGAAAGGTCATACGGTAATTCCAATGTTTCGTTTGGGGGGATGGTTAAGCTCAATGGATGATGTAATATGTTGATTTCACAAAGGGACCTTGGATAATAAACTACTCAAAAGTAGGGATTTAGATTGATTTGATGTTGAATGCTCTTGTATTTTTGGGATTTTCGGTTTTGAGATAAAATAAAAGGAAAAGGGATGAGGGTTTAGAAACTAGACTTATGCTAAACTACTCCTATGAACTTAAGAGACAAATGTTGGATAGTGAAATTTAAACCAATCTTTGCTTTGCCAAGCACAATGACTACAACTAGACAAAGATGATGCAATCTTCAAATGGGATTTACGAACGATGTCCTATTACACAATACCACCATCAATTCGAACGATGTATATAGGTAATAGAATTCTAGTTAAGCAATTTCAAAGTTCAGGCTAACCTTGCACATCAAATTGAAAATCATTCAATTGAAAAAGGTATGAACTAATTTCACTGTTTTCAACACTATCAGTCTTTCATTCATCTAAAAATTATTGAAACTAATTTACTTTATTGAAGAAATATGAAACCATGCAAGCTCTCAAAATAACAAATGCTCAACTCTGAATCAAATCATTATTTGAATAGCACTAGTAGCAACAATTTCACAAGTCTCCCCAAATGAATGAAATGTGTGGGGTTTATATAGGCACCCCAATTACAAAGCAACGGCCCATATTGATTTGAGATCAATGGCCAAGATTATTTCAAGAAACCCTAACCCTAAAAAGCATAACCAACTCCATGGACACATGGCACAAGTAGGACGAGCCACTTGGAGTGTGGAAAATAATGACACCTTGCAAATTACTCGAGCAAATGGGAATCCAAAATGCAATTCCCTTTGGCTTGCTCCCTGGTTGCAAATGCAAGAAATTTTGCTAACACCAAATCGAGCTCCTCCATTGATATGCTTGGCATAGAATCCAGCTACACTCCCATTATGTCCAAGGTTTCAAGGCATTGAGTGAAAGTAATTTCCCACCTACCTTCTTGTTTTTGAAAGCTATCCATAAAGGTCAAAAGAGAAGACATATCATCAAGCTGATTTTCTATGATAACCTGCATTTTCTTCAAGTAATATTCATCACACTTTTCTTCAATCCTTCCAAATCCAAGCCATTTGCATCATGATGCTCCTACCCTGTTAATCCTTCAAGAGGTGAGGATTTTAAACTGTATTTTCCCAATTGCATTCCATATAACAATACATTCTTCTTTCATTCCACCACATATCTTCTTCTTAGCCAACAAAGAATGATACCATCTGCTGAAATCATATGAGGCTTCTTCCTCAATAACACCTTCTTGGATCAAGATCTGCAAGGATACTCCCTTTAAAACCTTCAAATGAGGTATTACTTTGTCATTTACGTACTGGAAGTCTTCCCAATTATCTTCAATTTGGCCAATTTCAATCATAAGCAAAGTTGATCTATCATAAGTCTGAGCACACTTCCCCAAGAATTGTTCCGTTTGCTTTGAGATATTGCTGATCCAACTCCTAGTTGCATGGCTGGTGATCCTCATAGCTTCAAGAGTGTCAACGGATTCCAGAGGGAGGAATGATGGTGGGATAAAGGTTTCACCTTCTTGGCGCAAGGGAGCTGTTAGTTGTTGAATGATCTCTATTAGCCTCAAATTTTCTAACTCTAGTCTTTCCTTCTCCTCTATTTTGTCGAATTTCTCCTTGATGGCCTTGGAAGTGTCTGCTAACTCATGGAAACCTTGATCTATCATGGTTGGCCTTGTAAAACCCTGGATCCTGCATCATTCCTGATAATCTGAGAGTACTTTTTAGGCTTCTTTGGCGTTTTAGCTTTGCCAATCCTCTCTAAGAAGTTCTACATGCTTTCAACTGGTAGAACTTCATCTTGTGGTTTAGACTTCTTCATCAAACTTTCAGTCAACCAAGCTGGGATAGTGGATAATTCCATCCCATCTTCCAATTGAATATCATCATCACACTCTTTTAAGGCAGAAATTATTTCATCTCCCAGCTCCTCATTGTTTTCAAGGATCTCAGTATCTCCCATGCCTTCAATCAACAGCGTATCATCTCCTTCCAAACACTCAGTGAAGGTTTGCTCTTGGACAAAATCCAGTGGTTCCAACTCTGGAAATTCAACCTCTTGTTCATGGTTTGGTTCAATCTCAGCAATGGACACCTCTTCTACTACTCTGATAGATAAAGTACTTGAAGATGATGGAATTTCACTCACCTTTTGCTTCTTACTCTCCAATTCTTTGCTAGCTGCTTCCTTTTCCTTTGTTTGAAGATCTTCAACCATTGCCTTCCTCTTGCTTGAACACAAAAATTCATCAGGACCTTCCCCAACTACTTCTCCCTGACTTTCTTCATTGCTCAATGTGGCGTAGGTAAGGGAGATTCCTTCTTTTCTCAATCTACTGATCTGATTATCCACCCATTCTCGTGAGTACAATACAATGTCCATCAATATATCCAAATTAGTCAACTCAGGATGTGTCCAGTTGGGCAACAAGGTAGGCTTGTTCTTTTCTTGTTCAAATTGAGGATGCATGTAGTATCCATTGTCCTTTATCTAGTTAGGAACGGGGAATAAGTCACACCTTTTCACAAAGTCTACTGGAATTCTAGACCACATCTTCCTCCTGACTCCATATTCGTCCACCAAGTTAGACCAATAGTCTTCAATCTGCATAACATGAAGGGACTTCTTCCTGTGAACCCTCAAATATGGATCGTAATCAGACCTTGGTTTATAAGTGGAAAACTTATAAAATTGTAACTCTAACTTTGTTGTCTTGGCTGATTGTAATGAGGGGCAGACTTCTACCATTTTCTCAATTGTAACAGGAAAATCCACTCCTTGTTTGTTCTTCTTCCCCTGAATGGAATCCGCGTGTGCCAACTGCCTTGCAACTTCAAGCATAATAATCTTGTTCGTTGGATACCGAGGGAGTTGATACGGAGCATCCGGGAATCCATGAACTCTTGTGTATGTAAAGGTTGGAAATTGGATGAACCAAGATCCGAATTTATCAAGCAACACCATAGCCTCTTTAGACAACCTTTTCTGAATTCCTCCTTGAAGTAATCGAGTGATATACATGAGGAAAGCGTCATTAGTTATCTTATAATTGTCTTTATAATGCAACTGTAGCTGTGGGTAACACTCATACGCTTTGAACTGGCTATTTCGAAGTCCAACTTCCCCCTTGCAAATCAATCCTCTATACTTAGTAAACCGTGCCAGGATATAAACTATGTAGGAACTCATATAGAAGGTCTTGGTCTTTTCCAAGTTTCTTAACTGGAAATCAATGTTATCACTTATCAATTTTGCCCAATTTATTGCTTCCATTCCCAATACGACCTCCTCTACATATGAAAACATCCACACTTCGAAGAAAGCTCCCTGAGAAGTACCCATAATCCTGTTCAGCATGTGAATCCTGTCACTGTATTCTTGTTTAAAATTTGTGCAAATTAATCTCTTGGGCAGCTTAGAGCGATGCCTTTTTGGTTCTTTAATCCAGTTGGAATTGACTATGTCCATACAAGACTCTTTGGCTTGATCAAACATGGTTTGTGATTCCTCTCGGGTCATGTTCAACATTTTATGACGACGAGGAATACCAAACACCTCTCTGACTGAATCTTCTGTGAAGTATGCCAAAGTGATCTCGTTAGATGTTTTAATGGATCTTGTCTATGGATTGTATCTTCTAGCGCACTCAACCATCAACTCACTGCATTGAATTGCAGGTGGAAACCCTGCTGCTTGGTGAAGCCTGCACTTAACGATGTTAGTTGCAATAGGTGTAGGCATTTCATGATGAGTACCAAACATCCTTTTCTTGTGTTGAATTGCATTGAACTGCTTGAAGTTGGTATCTGCTACCTTCTTCCATTTTGACAACAGTTGGGATTCTGGATAGAATTCCCTGAGAACTTTCTTTACCTGGATCTTTCTAACTCCACCCCCTACGTTCTTTGAAGTAGACATTGTGCCTGTACGAAGCTCGAAGTTAGAATACTTTCACAAATTTGCAAAAAAGGCGATTTTATGGCTGGAGGATATTTAAATAAATTAATTAAAATATTCTAGAACTCGACTGCCAAGGCTGGTTGGAGAATAAATCTTAGTAAAATGAAATTTAACCAGCCTTAATCTTTTCTAAGACCATTCAAAGAATTTTTTAAACAATTTATTGGACTTTTAAAGCTGAAAACTGAAGTTTTTGTGCAAATCCGAGATAAAAAAAAATCTTTTTTCCTCTTCAAATTCGCCAACTAGAATTCTACAGTTGATTGAGAAATCTGAAAATAGAAGAAAAATGTCCAACCTTGTACTCTGGAATCAATGTAACTTGTAGCTCAAGAAGAAAATAAGAAGAAGAAGGATGCCTTTGTCTGAGAGAAGTTTGCCTATGAAAAGACTTAACCTGTGAATAATGAAAAATAAAACTCACAACCACTTCCTTTATAATAAAAAGTTTCCTTATTTTCCTAGGTCGACCTCTTCTCTGATTGGATGCTTTGTTTTAAAACGCAAAAAGCAATCTTATCTTCTTTTCTTTGATTTTTTAAGGCGTCCCTTCTTGCTTGCTAAGTTTTTATTTTTTAAATAAAAACTTAAGTTATTTCCTTTGGCCTTTTAGAAAATTCGACTGCTAAGTGGACTAATCCACTTTTCAACTGGATTTTTTCCCTTTACCAAGGTGAGTCTTTGCCTTAGAAAAGATTTCAATTTTCCCCTTGGAAATTCGACTTCTAACTGGAATTTTTAATCATCCAACTGGATTTTAACTTTATCTTGGAATTCTTGAAGTCCAATTCGAATTTTTACTTGCATTAGCCGATTTTCATCATTTTTCCAACTGGAATTTTGAATTATCCAACAGGATTTCCTTGTACTAGGCGAGTTTTAGCAAGACTTCTCAAATGGATGAATTTTAACTGGATTTCCTTTTGAGGAATGGATTTTTCAAAGATTTAACTGGATTTCCTCATGGGGCGCACCTCTCCAGCCTTAGGCGAATTTCACCATAATTTTCTTTCTTTTTACTAGATTTTTCGTTGATTTTTTTCCCTTGAAGGTGCGATTATGCCTCTTTTTGCTTTTCTCATCTTTGCATGAGCCTTTTCCCTGCTTTGCATGCGCTTTTCTCATGATTTTTTTGATTTTTTAAGATTTTACCTGATTTTTGCTTGCTTTTCAATTCCAAAAGTAGAAACTTTCGACTCCACTGTCAGCACTTTCTGAAAATAGAAAAAAGCAAAAAGCAACTTTCTAAAAATAGTAAATTCCATATTGGTCCAAAAATGCCAAAAACAAAAAAAGCAAAAAAGCAGAATCCCTAAAAAATAGGAAGTGTCAGAATTGAGCAAAAGCACAGGCAATCCTCATCTACCAGGTCTTCTAAGCACTTCTATGACGTTTATGTTCAGTTTCAGGCCTAAATTCTCAACTTAGCTCGGGTGATGACTCCAGACTTTGACATGAAATTTTCAAGGCACTAGAGATTATGAAACTGCTACTCAAAGCTAAACCCTAAGAGCAAACCAGCGAGGGTCCCCATTTGCAATGGGGCGATGTGTGAAATAGGTCACAACAGTAACCTCAGGAGATGAACTGTGTAGCTCATCCACTAAGGCACTATGAGAACTGGTAGTATCTGCTACTGAGGTGTTACCTTGTGATTGATTGTCTGTATCTGAACCATTGTTTTGACCACATAGATGCATTAGTGAAAGCAGAAAATCATCTCTCTAAGTTGGTTGTTTATATATCTTCAATTTGTGTCCATTCACCAGCAATGTAAATCTAATTGCATCTATAGTTTGTAACTTAACTACTCCATTGGGAAATACTTGAATTTCATAAGGTATCAACCATCTTGACAATAACTTATTCTTATGATCTTTGTACCTAGAATCATATAGTAAAGCACAGTCACCTATAATGAACTCTTTGGCCTTTATAAACTGATTATGCCATTTGGTTCTCTATTTTTGAATTATCTCTGTATGATGCATTGCCTCCATTCCAGTTTCATCCAATCCATTTAGATTGTATGACCTTTCTTTTTGTCCTATCAAATCCATACCTAAATCCACTATTGTCCTAAGTGTCTTGTACTCAAACTCTATTGGTAGAACTATTGTTTTACATAGACTAATTCATAAGGCGTGAAACCTGTAGTTGTTTTCCATGTTCTGTAGGCCCACACTGCTTTAGGTAATCTTGAGGCCCAATCTTTTCTATGATTTTGCACTATTTTGGTCAGAATATTCTCAATTTCTTTGTTTGTAACTTCCACCTACCCATTGGCTTGGGGATGATAAGGTGTTGACTTCTGTCTTATTGAATATTCTTTAACCAATTGATAAATAATATCAAAAGTAAACTAAGGACCTTGATCAGTGACAATTTCTCTAGGTACTCCATCCCTGGTAAAGATGTCTTCATACAAGAACTTAGCTACATTTCCATCTCTTGCAAACTGAAATGCTTTGACTTCAACCCATTTTGTCAAATAGTTCATACAAACCAAGATATATTCTTTGTTATTAGAGGCTGGTGAAATTGAGCCAATAAAATCAAGCCCCCATTTGTCAAATGGTGCTAGTGCTATATGTGGTTGCAAAGGCATTTCATTCGTCCTTGTTGGTTTACCCATTCTCTAACATCTATCATTGCTTCTGGTATACTTTACTGAATCCTTGTGGAGAGTTGGCCAATAGTATCATGTAGTCAATATCTTAAATGTTGTCCCTTTGGCTACAAAGTGACCCCCACAGGGCTCATCATGACAAGCTTTTAGAATGTCAAAGACCTCATCTTCTCTTATACATCTTCTCATGATATTATCTAGACCAATGTAAAATAAGTAACTAGCAACCCAGGAATATGAAAAGCTTTTATGCACCGTCTATTTTCTCTAGGAGAGAAATGTGATGGAATCTGCCCTGCCACTGGGTAATTTGCAATATCAGCAAACCATTGTGTGTGTATAGTAAGAGCAAACAAATGCTCATATGGAAAAGAGTCATCCACAACACCTTCTATTTGTGTAAGCAATCTAGATAGAAAATTTTCCACCACATTAGCTTTCCCTCGCTTATCCACTATTGTTATGTCGAACTCATGTAGTAAGAGCAGCCATCTAACTAGTCTCCCCCCAACTGCAGGTTTGTTCATCAAGTATCTTATGGTTATATGATCGATGTGAACAAAGACTTGATAACCAATTATATAATGCCTAAACTTGTTGATAGCATAAACAACTACCATGTCTTTCTTAGTGACAGTATAATTAAGCTCAACTCCAAATTCATGTTGATATAGTAGATAGCATATTCTTTCCCTTCTTTTTGTCCTAGGACTGCTCTGTTAATTTTATGATCAGATGTAATGCACAGAAAATTAATTTAAAAATTCAACACAAGAACACAGCAGATACCTTGGGAAAACCCTCCTCTTGAGGGGAAAAAGCCAGCAACAAATATCTCTCTATTATATATCAATAGTGGCAACAAGTCTCTTTACAATGAGGCCAATCTCAAGGTCGATATGCAACACCTTCACAAGATGCAATGATAACAAGTAATCAGCACTTCTTTGTAACTCAAATCTGCCCTTAAGAAATTAGCTATCTCTTGATAATTCACAATCTGCACTTGATTGATCTGCCCTTGAAGAATTCGCACTTGGAAGAGAAGAAATGCTCGAACTTGATTGATACCCAAATGGAGTGGAATGATCTTGTATTTATACAACTTGTAGGAGAGAGGTCGCACCTTTTCATGCAAGGTCGGGCATCATAAAAATATAATTTCAATTTAATAAATACAACTTACAAGGAAGGTCGGCCAAGAAGATAATTACAAAGTTGCCATATGAAGCGCCTCTTTACATTGAATATAAATAAGTATGAAGCCTGAAGCTACAATTACATCAACACTCCCTCTCAGCTAGGGAGAAATACTTCCAGCTGCATAAGACACATCACCTCATCATGATGCCTACCACAATGGCTACAACCACATGTGGGAAAGAAACTATATCACCTCATCGTGATATCTACCACAATGGCTACAACCATATGTGGAAAAGAAATGATATCACCTCATCATGATATCAACCATAATGGCTACGACCATGAATAGTATGTACAAGTGTTCATCACTTGCACGATGTTGTCACCTCAACATGACTTTCACCATGGCTCTCCCAGAGAGTGAAAACACAAGTACAAGAAAATCATCACGAACTCTCTCACGTGATGTTATCATGGAGTCACACACATGACATCCACCATGGCTCTCCCAGATGGTGGAACAAGGGCTTTCATCTCAAACTTCTCTTGCAAAGAAGAATGCATTAACAAGGGATTTCACTTCGAACTTCTCTCATAGAGAAGAATTCATTAAAGAGGATCACTGATACTAAGACTCCTCAACTAGGGCTTGATTCTCCACCATTCCAAGCTTGTCTCGAAAGTACTCAAACTTTATCCTGCAGAGAGGCCTGGTGAGAATGTCTATCGTTTGCTCATCAGTGTTGATATACCTCAATTGTATAGCTTTCCTCAATACCATATCTCTAATATAACATGCTTGGTTCTGTCATGAAACACAGGATAGACAGAAAGCTTCACACAGCTATGGTTATCACAATGAATGATAGTAGACTTCAATGATTGTCCCAAACAATCTTGCAAGGAGCTTACGAAGCCACACTACTTCTCAAGCTACCACACAAGCTACAATATACTCGGCCTCTGTTGTACTCAGTGCCATTGAAGACTGCTTCCTGCTACACCAGGAAATCATCACAGATCCCAAACTGAAGCAACATCCAGAGGTACTCTTCTGATCAGAAACACAACTTGTCCAATCAAAATCAGTATAATCATGCAGCTCCAAGTCCACACCTGAGGAATATCTCGAACCATATCCAACTGTGCCACGCAAGTATCTCGGGATATGCTTCATTGCAACTAGATGTATTTGCCTTGGTTCATACATGAACTGACTAAGTGCACTCGCTGCATAGCAAATATCTAGTCTAGTATTGACTAGATACATCAACAATCCAATCAACTGTAGATTCCCTCTGAATCTTTAAGTACATGCATCAACCTTTTGACCTCATCGGCCAAGAATGCATGCAACGCTTGTCTTAGATAAATGTTTTTCCAATGCACACCTCTGGTACTGAAGAGAGTTCAAGGTTGACCTCCTCGACCTCATTGCAAATCACTCTATTCTAAATAGGTTTGCGGAGCTACCAACATCAAATCCAGATGACTGTCTTGTGCAATTCTAATCTCAACAGCTAAAGAGGTTTTTCAAGGATTTAACACTTGGCCTTGCAACACTGCAACCTTCACTTCTTCTCAGTGAGTCACATAACTTCCTCTTGATCCCTGCCGTAGAGATTGCAAAGAAGACTTCTGGAAGTGAACTCCCTCTAGCCACCAACTCAGTCCCATGGTTGCAAGTTGTGACTTCACGCTTGATCATTTCTTTGGTTGGCATGACTTCCTCACAAGATGCCTTGAGCTTTTCATCACTAAGCAATCTCTCATCACCTTCCTGCTCCTAGAACTGTCCAAAAAGTATTCTTATGTATTCAAGTTTTAGCATGAATACATAAGAATTTATGAACAATATTAAAACATAAATAAATAAATCAACTTATAAGAGAAAAATGTCAAAAGATCATAATGAAGGGATAAAGAAACTTATCTTTATTTAATTTCGATATAACTCTTTCCTCCATCTTTTACTCCTCTTGAGAGTGCTAAACTGAGCACAACAAAAGACAATTTGCACAACTACAGATTTCCTAAATGCATTATGTAGTTAACATGTAGAACCAACTCTCTCCAAGAGTTCAAGGCTCTATCACAGTTCATGCATTAGAGAATGATATCGATGTGACCAACTAATCACCATCGAAATTGCAATTCTCTTTTTATTTCAGAGTCACACTCAGAAATCTTCACAACCAGTATGAAATAACTTGCAATAAATGAAATCTACAAAGGATCTTATGCTAGTGAACACAATTCAAGAGAAACCACTATCTCTCTTTACTAATTACAAGATCCAACCAAATGATATCACTCGGCAAACAAAGAATACTTATCTCTTTAAATATTCTGATGGATGTACACATTGGATGTAGTAAGATACGCTGCTCTTGTGTACAACCTTCATGGCTTGAACACAAGCCCATGGCTTAGAATAGAAATTCTCTAGAATCCTTCTAAGGGGAGATCTCATCCACATCCGCAAATGAAGCATGTTGATTAGGCCTAGTTGGGCAATCCTTTGCATAGTGACCAAACTTGTCACAACGAAAACATTGGACTTTGGAGAGGTCCCACTTCTTCTTGAATGTGGGAGCACCATCAACTCCTTTATCTCTATTCCTCTTGAAGTATCCTTTTTTTCCATCTTTCCCTTTCTTCTTCAAGGATTGAGTGGAAAGAACATGAATGTCTTCATTTGTAGAGCTTCGACCAATACCTCTTGTAGCCAATCTAGACTCTTCTTGAATACAATTCGCCCTCAAACGATCAAATTTTGGAAGTTTTGATCTCGCGTTGATTCCTTGAATGTAAGACTCCCAAGATGAAGGAAGACCATTAAGGGCAAGCATGGTCAAATCCTTGACATCAACAAAATGACCAATAGTAGAGAGTTGTTCTCTCAATTCGGAAATCTTCATGAAGTAAGCGATGACAGATTCTCTTTCCGCCATCTTAACATGATGAAGTTGTTGCTTTAATGCAAGTGCACGGCTTGTGTTGATGATCTCATACATCTCCTCCAAAGACTTAAACATCTCCCTTGTCATCTTCATCTTCGAGATCATGGGAACAATATGATCCTTCACGGAATCAACTAACATCTTCTTTGCCTTAGTATCTTTCTTCTTCCATTGACTCTTCTCTTCCTCATCAGCAGGCTCGGAAACTTTGCTCACCACGAACTCAGCCAGTTCACTTTCTTCCAAGGTGAGCATAATTCTGAATCTCCACAATGTGAAATTAGATGTTCCCTCAAGTCTATCCTCAAGCTTAAGACTAATCACCATCTTGACGAAAAGATAGAAGTAAACAACGATGAGAAAGAGAGTAAAGAGTATCGCTATTATAACAATCTAATCAAGATCTTCAAACCCACTCTGATACCATGTTAGTTTTATGATCAGATGTAATGCACAGAAAATTGATTTAAAAATTCAACACAAGAACATGGCAGATACCCTGGGAAAACCCTCCTCTTGAGGGGAAAAACCTAGCAGCAAATATCTCTATTATATATCAATAATGGCAACAAGTCTCTTTACAATGAGACCAATCTCAAGGCCGATATGCAACACCTTCACAAGATGCAATGATAACAAGTAATCAGCACTTCCTTGTAACTCAGATCTGCCCTTAAGAAATTCGCTATCTCTTGATAATTCATAATCTGCACTTGATTGATCTGCCCTTGAAGAGTTCGTACTTGGAAGAGAAGAAATGCTCGAACTTGATTGATACGCAACTGGAGTGGAATGTTCTTGTATTTATACAACTTGAAGGAGAGAGGTTGCACCTTTTCATGAAAGGTCGGCCATCATAAAAATATAATTTCAATTTAATAAATACAATTTACAAGGACGGTCGGCCAAGAAGATAATTACAAAGTTGCCATATGAAGTGCCTCTTTACATTGAATATAAATAAGGAAGTATGAAGCCCGAAGCTGCAATTACATCAACATGCTCCTATTACAAAATTTGAAGCATCAATGTATATATGGAAAGGCAGTGTCCAATTTGGCCCCCTTGAGATAGGTGCTTGTGTCAAAGTTGTCTTAAGTGTTTTAAAGGAACGTTGACATTCTACAGTCCATTCAAATTTTGTCTTCAAATAAGGGTGTTGCAATTTTGCTGAAATCTTGAATGAATCTCCTATAGTAGCATGCATGACCCAAAAAGACCCTGACATCTTTTTGTTTATGAGGCATAGGAAGCGTAGAAATGATCTCAATCTTGTTGAGATCCACCTAAATACCTTCACTCGAGATAAAGTGTCCTAGAACAATCCCTTGAGTCATCATCATAAAACATTTTTCATGACTCAATGATAGGTTACGTTCTTTACACCTATTCAACACCTTTTCTAGATTGTTGAGTGCTTCTTCATAGGTTTCTCCATATTTAGTGAAGTCATCCATGTAAATTTCCATGGAATCATGAGCATAGTCCAAAAAGATACTTAGCACTATCCTCTAAAAAGTTGATGGGGCATTACATAGTCCAAAGGGAAGAACAAAATAGGCATAGGTACCCCAAGAGCATGTAAATGTGGTCTTATCCTAGTCCTCTGGAGCTATTTTTATATGGTTATAGCCACTAAACCCATCCAGGAAAGAGAAGTATCTTTTCCCTGCTAAACAATCAATCACTTGGTTAATGAAAGGTAGGGGGAACTAATCTTTTCTTGTGGCTATGTTCAGCTCCCTATAGTCCACACATACCCTCCATTTTCCTCCTTTCTTAGGAACAATGACTAATGGTGACACCCATTGGCTATCAAAAATGGGATAAATGAAGCCTACATACAATAGCTTTTGCAACTCAGTCTAGACTATTTCTCTTAAGGTAGGGTTTATTCTCCTTTGGGGCTGTCTAATTGGCTTGAAACCATCATTTATGTAGGGTTTATTCTCCTTTGGGGTTGTCTAATTGGCTTGACTATTTCTTGTATTGTTTATGCATCCCACTGAACAAGTGGTTTGGTTGCCTTGCCACTCAATGCTTCTTTCCAACAAGTTGTAATTCAATTAATTGTAATCTTGACACCATATGCTCTTACCTTGCCCAATCCAAGATTTGGGTGACCAAAAAGTGGAAAGGAAGTTGTTATGCTTTCATTTACTTTGAAGCTAACATATTTTCAAAAAAAATTGAGTGTGGTTATTACAATTTTCCAAGATCTTCATGATAATATTCACTCCATCAAGATCATGTCTAATGTCGGGTGTCCTCACCCTCAAGTTATGATGTCAGATACTTCTATGAGCAACCTCATTGGTAAGGTTACAAGTTCTTGTATGGAACAGATTGTTTTGAGCCCCTTTTCTATGAACTTGGTGGATGGGAAGATGTTGCTAACTATTGCTAATGACCACAAGAATGTGGACAAAGGATACACTTGCAAGGTTAAAAGGAAACACAATGTTGTGCTTGAAAATCCTTCAAATGATTTTTCTCTTACTAATAACAGCAAGATCATTCATTCTAATACAGCCCCTCTTCTGAGGCCTTGGGTGAAATTTGGTCTCAAACCGCCTTGACTGTCCTAGCTTTGTCTAGTTCCATGCTCCAGTCAAAAGCATTGTTGATCTCTATTGTTCTCTTCTATGTATCGGCTTTGACTCTCTTCTTGGGAAACTTGATTTGTTTGCTCTTTTTTCTTGTCTCAATGTTGATGAGATTCATCCTACTTGCCTCTAAGGCTTTCTTGTAATGGGTCCGGACCCTTTTCCCATGTTTACCTTAACAAAATATAGATGCTTATAAGTTTATCCACACCTTGGAACATCAAGACTTTAACAATCCTGTGAAAAAATAAAGGCAGAAAAAAAAATTAGATTAGCAATGATGTGTAGGATCTCTATTCATAATGATTGCTTTGGAGAAAAATATTCTAGTCCCAATTAGATTTAAGGTTCACCCATTTTTTATCATGTTTGTAAAAATAATTATATACGTTAAAACTATAGAGGTTATAGCCAACAATGAGGTTTCCTACTACAAGTTTCTTTGTACTCACCACTAGTTTACTTAGCTATATTGTTTTCTATAATTATAAATTTATGTATGACTAAAATTGTTTGTGCAGCTTCCTTCCTTATCTTTACCATCACAACATTAATGAAATTGCTGTCCAATGCATGTACATATAACCAACTCCATTGATAGGCAACAATAGATAAAAATGGCATAATGGGAACAGCAGTACCAAATGCTCTTGAACCTGGAGCCATGTTGCCTCTAAAGGAAAAAGAGTCTATCAATGCAGCACCAGCTTATGCAAATGTACAGCTTCAATACCGTACAAATAATATCTTCACAAAAGCAAAACTAAAATGAGGACAAAAGAACCCACTTGATACCCGTTGAGGTACTAGAATTCTAAATTCACATTTATGGACCACTTGTGTATAGATTACATTTGTTCATGTCATGGGTTTAATCTATGTTTGTTTTCTGCAGAATGAAGATGTTTTTGGTTTTCCTGCTACCCTAGTAGCTGCAGCTTCTGTCAGTGGCAGTGGCACAGCAACTGCTAAAATAACCAGAAGTTTTTGGAAACTGCAGCTACAATTTCTGGTGGCAGCTCTGCATCTAGCTCCAGTTCTTCTGTCAGTCACACGAGGAATTGCTTACTAGATGGAAATGAAGCAACTGCTGCTGTTTTACAGCCTCAACTAGTGAATTCAATCATTCAGCAACCTACTTTTCTTTTCTTTATTTCAACTGATCATCTTGGATGAGCTTACAGTGGACATCTGGTACTACAACAGGTCGATGTCTTATCCTTCACTGATGTCTCTGAAAGGCAATAATGCTCAGACTTTCAAATTATGAAAAGCATCACTTTATATTTTGTCTCTATGAAATCTAATTCTTATGGTGGTGAAAATCTTTTGCAGTGCCTCATGTTTTAGCAACCACTCCTTCTATGACACTCATAAGATGTCTCACTCACAATTAACTATCAGAGCTTCATCAAGTGCTGCTCAAAAGAAACCAAATAATTCTCAGGACCTTGCCAGTGGCAACATCAAGAGGCATTTACATCATCAAGGTAATCTATCTTTCAGAGGAGCTGTATTAAAGCAACCAAAGCATTTGACCCTCTCATGTATTCCTTGTTACATGTGAGCATCTTACCACCCACCAATCAAAAGACCATCAGAGTATAATATAAATGATTCTGACACTGGAGCAATCAAATATATTAATTGCTATTTGACCAAAAACAAGCTATCAAACACTCAGGCCCAGAGCAACCCACCTACCAAACACACCACATCGTCAATATAATAAGCAGAGGAAAAATACTCAAGTGAATGAATGCCAGTACTTATGCTAATACAAATCTCCAAAACTTGCACTTAAAGAAATCATAGGCAGCACAACCAAAACAATGGAAACAGTAAATCCCTAATAAAGCTAGGCCGTATATATTTTATATCGGAACCCTAAGATTAATGGTTAAAAAATTTATATGAATTTCTTGAATCATTTAACTAATAAGAAACCACTGACATCTACACAAGATGTAATTTTCTGAAGCATCAACAAGGAATATATAGGATACATAGCCATCATCTAAAAAACTACGACCTACATAGCTTATCTCTTTGCCATCAGATATGCCCTCCATTTGGATTTTAACCTCTGCAACAAAGCAGCCCTGTTGAAGCAACCCCTGTCAAACACAAAAGCCAGTGAACAGTTCTAATCAGGGTCTGTGAACCAGACCTGAAAGAAAAAACAAAAAAGATAATGTTGTATTTTTGATAAAAGGACACATTCAGTGGTGAGGAAGAAGCAAAGAATAAACAGTTGATTGCCAAAAAGTCATGACATCAGGGTTGCCTGTAATGGAGTTGTAAAATTGCCATTGCTTCTCACTGTCCATGCCTTTATGTCTCCACCATAAATGACAGGCACCTGTAATTTCACATTACTAAAATAAATATATGAATTACACCTTTTAAGTTCTGCCCTACCCCATGCTGCCTTGCCCTCTACTCATAAATTGCCACCCATTTCACATAATGAGGTACAGTAAATTATATGTACCAATTTAATGCCTGCCTCAGTCTTATCCAAGCCCTTTACCTGCATCTATCCAACATACTGGATGCACTTATTAACAAAATAATAATTAATTAGAATTTAGAAACAGCATGTATTAGCTTTGACAGCTTAATTTGTATTTGGTTAAAGAGTGCATCCAACATGCTGGATAGATGTTGTTGAGCCCTTATGACATTGAGACACTATCTGCTGATAACACCTCTTTTGGTTCAATTTTATTTTGTCATACTGTGCAAAATCTTTTGGCAACATTACAGAGATCAATAGAACATACTATTTTTTATTTATATCACATGATGGTGTACAATCCCTCTCTATGATGGAGACCCCACCATATGCATGGAGATTCCTTGAATGTAATTTAATTACCGAATATTAATGAAGGAGAACAAGTACAACAATTAGGAAACAACCCACCTCATTTAGATAACCCTTCATGATAAAAACTTAAAAGAATACTGCTCATAACATAGTTCTCATGTATCTGACTCAAATATACTCTTTTATCCATACTTAGATTACATTCTTTATTCACATACAAATGCATACTCAGGGATTACTCTGATAGGCTTGTGGCTGTATATCTTGATAAAAATATGGTTTTCAACAGGACTAGCCTACTAGGGATGAACATGTACAACATTTGAAGGAGGTTATTTGAGGTTCTTAGGAGGGAAAAAAAATCCCTATATAATTATTCAAGATGTCTTATGACTTAAGAGGGAAATATGAAGTCAAAGTAGATGCCCAAGAAGTATATATGCATGGGGTTTAGCCTTCTGCAAAAATGAATATTCTCTTGTAAAAGCATATATAATGCTTTTACCTGAACTGTTTGTATAGGAGGCAAATTTTAGAATATTTATTATTCTAGCTTAAAAATATACATTTAGAGGTTTTCCATTGGTCTGTCTTAGTTATAGTTACTATGCAGCAGCAACAGCAAAAAAATTAGGAAGAATGGTAACTTTCAAAATATAGACTAGTTGTCTATGGGCCCTTGGTCTGCTGGTAAAGCTCTATAGTTCTGAATGAGCCTCAGGGATCAAGTCTTGCTTAGTGCAAGGCCCCAACACCATAAGGAACAAAGCCAAGATTGTGCCCCGAGCAACTTTGGTGGAATGAATACTCCTCACTCCTTGGCTCTCAGCCAAAGAGGTTAGAGCCTAAGGGTCTGTTGAGACCTAATTCACACATTGCCCCATTGCAAATGGGGACCCTAGCAGTTTGCCTTTTTAGGGTTTTGTCATTGCATCTAGGTTTCGTCTGGTCTCCGTTTGGGGTTTAGAGTTTGAGTTTTTTTGAATGGTCACCCGAGTCGAGCGAAGAATTTGAGCCTGAATCATTGTGCAAACATCATCACGGTACTTAGAGGACCCAAGGGACGAAGATTGACTGTCGTTTCAGCCGATTCTGACATCTCCTACCTTTTTGGGGTCTCCACCCTAGACCTCCTATTTTTTAGGGACTTCATTTTTGGCACTTTTGGCCCAAGTTAGACTTCCTATTTTTTAGGGGCTATTTTTGGAAAGTTACTATTTTTGGAAAAGTTTCCATATTTAGAAAGTGCCCGAATTTCGAAAATCCACTCAGAAGTTCCAAAAAACCAATAGAAATCACAGAAAATCAGTTTGAAAAAATTCATGAAATTCATGATGAAAATTTGAAAATCAATGAAATCTGGAAAAAATCAGTCAAAAATCACAGAAAAATGTTGAAAAATCTGGAAAAATCTGTGAAAAGACAGAAAATCATGGCAAATTCGCCTAAGTATGGAGGTAAGAATTCATGAAGACATGGAAGAAAGGCTGAAAGTTTAACCAGCAAGCAGAATGGAGAACAAAATTAACAGCAAGGATATGATTCGCCTTTGGAAGAATAGAAATGGCATAAATTCTTGCCAAGTCCGCCATGGAGATCAAGCAATGGCATAGACTCATGGCAAGTCCGCCCAGCTCAAGAAAGGATGGCACAGGGCTAAGCAAAGTCTGCCCTAAGACAATGGCTTGGCAAGAGATGAAGCCCGCCCAGCTCACAAGGTAATGGCATGGCAATGAAGAAAGTCCGCCTTTGGAAGAAAGTTTGGATGGCATAACACTAAGGTAAATCCGCCTTGCCATGGCATGGAGAAGTGCCAAGTCCGCCCAGCAAAGCAACATGAAATGGCTCAAGTGGAGATGAAGTTCGCCCTGCAATTGCATGACATGAGACAAAGTCTGCTCCAAAGAGGATGGCTTGAGGGTAGGCAAAGTCCGCCCAGCATAATGATGGCATGAGGGTAAGTGAAGTCCGCCCACCATAAAGAGGTAATGGCACGAGTGAAGGAAAAGTCCACCCCAAGCCATGTGGCATTAACACAAGCCAAGTCCGCCTAGCACAACAAGGCATGGCTTAAACATGAGTAAAGTCCGCCATAAAGAAGTTGACACAAGTGAAAGTGAAGTCCGCCATATAAAATGTGAAGTGGCTTGAGCATAGGCTAAGTACAAAATGGATAGCTTGAGACAATGAAAGTCCGCCCTTGGATAAAAAATTGAAAGAATAACTAGCAAGTCCACCATACCAAGAAGAAATAAGAAAAATCAAAATTATGCCTAAGCTTAGACATTGAAATATTAAATGATATGCTTGGCACCTTAAGAAATTCGCCATACTTAGAGAAAAAAAGGAAATTTTTCCTAAGTCTAGCATTCACATGTCTAAATAAAATTCCCCTGAGACTTAGGAAGATGGAAAGAGTATGGCAAAATAAAATTTGAAGAAAATTTTTTGCCTAAGGCAAAGACAAGAAAAGTTTAAATGAAAATTGCCTTAGATAAAAAATAAAAATGCCATAAAGGGGTTGAAAACAACACATGGAAATAATTATTTTAATTATTTTAATTTTTATTTTCAACACCCAAAGAGATAAATTTGAAATTTTCTTTAAGACTCGAAATTGGAAAGAGACAAAAAGAACTTCACTAAATTGGCGCCAAACTTAGAAACTTTCCCAAAGACTGTTGTTGAAGATAAAATTTGCCATTCAGAAGCTGAGTGCAAACCAAGTTCAGACTTGATTTAATGGAAACAATTGAATTTTGTTAAATGAGTCGAATTTCTCATCTTTATAATTGGATTTGCTTCTCATTTTGCAAGCATTCAATTTTCGAAAGAAAAGTTGTGAGAAGAAATTTTGGCTAAGGCAGAAAAGTTGAGAAAGTTTGAAGCAAAGTGAAGGAAGCAAATTCATACCAGCCAGCACTGTGATCTTGTCTATTTCATTTTTTCCAGAGAGTCAAGCAGATTTATTTACTTTACTTCATTCTAGCACGAAAACTTCGTTGATTCTTTCATTTCCAGCATAATCTTTCACGAAGTCTGATTTGTCAATTAGCTGGAATGTTTTTCGGGTAATTTAATTTTCATTTTAATATTCTCTTTGTATCTTCTTGCAGATTTATTTTCAAGAGAATAAAATGAAGTTCGCAAGTAAAGGTGCACAGCCGCAATCCAAGATCAAATCCAAATGGGAGAACATTGTGGACACCGACCTCGGCCATGTTGATTTTGATGATTTTAAGAAAAGAATGTACGGAAATGATGGACTTTTACCTACGCCAATTGCAAGAAGGATGATGCGCAATGGTATTGTTCAAGCAGCTGGATTTCCGCCAGCAAACGAATGCTAAGAGCTCATGGTAGAGTGTGCATTGCATTATAATGTGCAGGAAAGACATATAGAAGCTCCTGATGGAAGAGTACTAGCATATTTGACTGAGCCAGCCATACAAGAAACATTTGGAATTCCAGCTTACCACCGGACATCTTATCGAACCAAAGATGATGCACGTAAACTTTACGAAGATCAGCAAGATCTCTGTGCATCAAATATAAATAAGTTCTAGTTGCTGAAGCCCAGACCTACTAACTAAAAGATGCTGAAGAAATTATCCAGAACAGATTTCAAAGAAGAATATGGAGATATTGTCTTACTACTTAATAGAATGGTAGGCAATCCTCAGGGTGCGCCTTTTGAAACCCGGATGTATTATTTCATTGATGAAATAACTTTCGGGGTGAAAATGTTCAACTGGTCTAGAATGATCAGTGACAGTCTCCATGAGCAGTTGGTCAACCTGGAAAGAACCAAGACCTTCCATATGAGTTCTTATGTCATATATTTGCTCGCAAGGACCTACAAATATGCTGGCCTGATTTGCAAAGGTGTAGTCGACAACGGCGAAAGAGAGTTCAAGTCCTACGATTGCCATCCCCAGTTGCAACTGAAGGAGAAGTCACACTTCAGACGAGCACATTACGCCTTTCTTATGTATATCACTCGACTTCTCTAAGGTGGAACACATCAGAGGCTCACCCGTGAGGCCTAAAGTCTGATTGGTAGATATGGATCCTAATTCATCCAATTTCCCAAATTTACTTACATCAGGATTCAAGGATTCACAGGGCGCCCGTACAGACTGCCCATTTATCCTACCAACAAAATGGTTTTGTTAGAAGTTCTGAGGCAATTGAAGACATATCAGAAAATCCAAAGGCCAAAGAGAAAGCAACGGTCACTTTTCCGTTCTTCATCGGCAATATGGAAGAATCATGTTCATCGGCGCAAGCAGCAGAGAGTGCTCAACTAGAGATGCAAAAATACCCGTTCATATCATACAAGCCCAAAAGTGACTTTGATCCACTCCACCACATTGGAACTATGGACGGAGAGAAATATAAGCACAGGATAGACTTAGAAGATTTTTGGGCCAATGCAGCTGATGAGTATGATGTGAGAAAAAGACTGTGGTCAAGATTGCTGTTGAATATGATAAGGGCGACAAAACTCTTCCAAGTACCTGATCAGCTGGAGGATGACGAAGTATATGTGCAGCTGGGTTTCGATGAAAGGTAGCCACTTCCCCCTATCAGATGGTCTGACCCCGAACTTGGTGACCTGTCGACATTCATGAGGCCTATGTTCAAATATTCCCAATGGTGGATAGACCAGCAAGTGCAAGTTTTACGGCAAAGAAATGTACTGTTCACATATGAATTGATGGGGATACAAAATCCTGTTCCTCAAATGTTAGTGCATCTCATGGAGGTGGACCAACGGATGTTGCCAACTTGAAAAAAAGAAAAGAGATTGATGACCCTGAAAAGTAGAACAAGAAGAAAACAGTAGATGAAGGACCCGCTCAAAAGAAGCATAAATCCAAGCCCCTTCATTCGGCTACGTCCAGGAATATAGATGAAATATTGACCATGGAAGAGGAGTCTTGGGAGCAAGTCAGAATTCCTTCACCAGTTAGGGATATGGAGCCGATGTAGTTAGAAGATGATGCTCATCCTTCTCCTACAGGCACTGAGATTCTAGAATCAGACGATGACATGGACATCATGGATGGAAAATTTGAAGAGGGAATGATTTCTGCCCTCAAGGGAATCCAGGAAGACCCATCCGTGCAAGAGATTCAAGAAGTTCAGGATATGCAGGACGTCCAAGACCAACAGGAAGATGTAATTGAACAGTCAACCATCCCAGATTGGCTGAAAGAAAGACTAAAGAGAAAGGCGCCAGTAGAGGTACCTAAAGAGGATGATGTCGCAAACTTCTTGGCTAGGCTAGAGCAGGCTGCCACAAGAAAGCCAGCCAAGAAATTTTCTACCATACAAAGAGATGAGGCTAATAACCGCATAGTGCAGATTGCAGTGCCTATAGTTGATAAATTCCAAGATGAGATTGCCCCGAACAAATATGCCATCACAACTATTGATATGGGTCCTACAACAAAAGGACAAGAAGTTGACTTAGATAATTCTATTGCCACCATCAAATCTAGGCTAGAGAAGGAAGTGGCGAAGGAGGAGTATAAAAGAGAGATTGAGCATCTGAAAGAGTATATCCAGCACTTAACCAGGCCACTGTAATGTCCCCTTCTCGAGCATGACTTCTTCTGATTGACCGTTGGCCTATTCTGGAGACCCGTAGGCTTCTCGGTGGTGAAATTAGGGTTTCTTGGCTGGTGGTTTCTTGTGCTCACGGATTGGTGATTGAACTACGGATTCCTTCTGGGTTTTTCATGAGCTTTTCGGTGATGTGTTCTTCTTGGCATTCTGAGCACTTTCACAAATTTACTATTTTTAGTAAATTCTATTTCTGGCAGTGTATTGGTTTCGGCTCGATTGACCTTCTACTTCAGTATATTCAGTTGGATTGCTCAACTTTGGCTTTGGGGCTCGTTTGGAGAGATAAGTTGAATTATTTTTAATAAAGTCATGTTTAATGTTATATTTTGCTGTTGACCCCCCTTTAGCCTAGTGTTTGAACTTAAGTTGTTTTTAAAAGTCGTCTTTGAGGGGTGGCGCCTCATGAGGATATTTTATATATTTCTAAGCTCAAAAATCAATGTTTGAAAAAGGAAGCCCATCTTGAGGAGATTATTTTAAATTAAAAAGTCAAAATTGCTTAAGACAAAAGGGACGCCACCTTTGGAGGGAAAAGGAGTTACTCAAAATTTGAAAAGCAGGGTTTCTAGAAGCTTCTGGAAAGTCATCACAAGTCTTTAAAAGGAGGTCTTGGTCTTCATTTTCATCATCCAACTTCTTGAGTAACGTTATGCTGCCGAAATGGTGAGAGGATTGCTTCGAGGAATGAATGCCTCCTAGCTTGGCTCAACTTCGTGCTTGTGAGACAGCACCTAGTGGAGAGATTTACTTGTTTTGAGTGCATTTTGTAGTGAGGTTTGCTTTGTTGTGAGTTAATGCATTTGTAGTTCAGTTATTTGCATTTTCATGTCATTTTCAGAGGTTGTTGAGTTCATAGCTGATTGTCATTATCACTCATATTTCAAAAATACAAAAAGATTTCATTCTAGGTACTTCATATTCCAACTTGTCTAGGTAGGGCACCATTTTCTGTCAAGTTTCATGATTTTTAAACAAGTGCTGATTTTTATAGAAGGAAATCGCCCTTCTCAAGGGGGCCATACATTTGTACTTGCATTGGGAATTGAGATAAAATTAGATATTGCAGTTTGGGTTGGTTTTTTTGGTTCTTACTTGGGCGCCTTGGTCATAGAAAGCTATTGCATTTTGTTTGGGGTTGTTTGGTTGAGAATTGAAGGAGCTGTGATCATTTCAATTAAACTCTGTGTTGCTGGTTATCAGTTTCAGACCTTGTTACACTCATATCAGTTTGCATTTAGGGTGGTTTTTTGAGCTAAGTGGGTGTTAGAAAGCCTTGGAGAACATTGAGGAAGACTCATTTAACATTGCTATGATTAAAGAGTTCTAATTATTTGATATTGCAGGCATTCTTCAACATATTGTAAGCTGAACAGTAGTACTGTCAGCATCTTTATTATTCTTGCAATTTCAATGTTTGTAACTGCCCACTGAATAAGTGGAAGAGGCTGGCTTGCCGCCTATTTACTTAATTTGCATTGTACTTTCATAAGTCTCCGCCATATGGTCGCCTCTTATCCATCATGGATTGAGTAGCACATGCTTGGTGTTGAATTCATTTTCAATATTGTAATAGATAGGGATCCTCTGACCATATGCCCGTCGTTCGCCGACGCATTCTTGGTTAGAGTTCTTGTTTCAGCATTTCCTTTAACATCCTCTAACCAATGCTCACACCTTGCCCACATCGGGACCCTGGTGTACATTCTGGTTAGAGTTACTTTCAGCATCGTTTGGGTTTATGAGCTAACCTTAACGGGTGCTTGTTCATTGTAATTTGCAATTGAAAATTTGAAAAAAATTGGCTCGGCATATTTCAGCCACTCAATCAAGGTGACCAATCAGCACCTCCACTTCCAAACTCTTCACAAGAACCGATCAGAAATTTTGAAGAAGAGTTGACTACAACCAGAGAAGCTAAAGAATGGATGGCTGGAAAGAAAGAAGAGGCTATGGCATTTGTGGAGAAGCTGGCATGTGTATGAGCAAACTTCCTTTCTATTATCACAAGTTGCAGACTTAGCAGAAGCATGGGATGGTCTCCAAGACATACAAAGTAAAATTATCCCAAGTCTTCGTAAAACAAAGGGCATTCAAAAGCAGAGGTTGATTGATGAAAAGATTATTGAAGTCGGAGCTGCATATGATTTCAACGGCTGGTACTAAACACTGATCTCACAGGGAGAAGTCCTGGAAAGGGTAAAGCAAGATGGCGCCCAGATTGAAGAACAAGCAAGGAAGGTCAATCCCGTTAAAATAGTTCTGGATCATCGCCAGAACAAAGACGATATCCAGCTTTCTGACCGAAATTCAAATTTCACGGATCAAATTTTCACCAGATCGAGAAAGAACAATTAATGGTCGAAATCCAGACGATCCTGGTTCGTTTCTTAGGTCCAGAGATCAATATTATCGGAATGCTCGTCGGGATCATAAAGTCAGATCGAATCAGTCTAAAGTTCTCTTCAGTTAACTGATTGATGTTTAGGCAACCCTAATTAGGGTTTAGTTATTTTAGATCTGGGCCGTTAATCTCATGTTGATCTTGGCCATTCATTGTAATTTAGAACTCTATATAAACCCCTCCCCTCTCTCTCATTTGAAAAAAAAATCATCATTAGGAGAGGAATCAATTGTCAATTAGTGATTAGAGATTAGAAGAGATTGTAGAGAATAAGAGAGAGTTTTATGAAATTGTTGCAAAAGACTATCTTGATAATAAAGTTCATAATGCATGAGATGCTTTGAATCCTTTCATTGTCAAATGGTTGGATGGTTGCATATTTCTCTTTCTCATCCAATAGATTTGAATTAGAATTTCATTTAAATGTATGTTAAGAGAATGACAGATTGATAGCAAAGATTAGTGGAACTTAGCTCATACTTTCTTTGAGTGGATGCTTTTCACTCAATGTGTAAAGTTAGACTGAGCTTTCTTGTGGACGCTTCAACGTTTACTTCGAATAATATTGTTCTATTGATGGTATTGTTCGTGGTGAAGAAATTTTAAGCACAAATCCCAGAAGATTGCACTTGCTTTGTGTAGTTGTCGTTTAGCGTGGAAAAACAAAGTATTGTTTATTTAGTTTCACTCAATCCTTGCCGTCTCTTGATTTCGTAGGAATAGCATAGGACTCCTAAACCCTTACTCTTTTTTTACTTTTTTTTAAAAGTCAGAAAATTCCAAAATGATACTGTATCCGTGTCCTTGCTTTTATGAGTAACTTATCAAAAGTAAATCCCTATTGTGCCCCCAGCAAATCACATCAACCACAGAGCTTATCCACACCTAACTGAAACATTGGAATTACTGTATGATCTTTCTTTCAGTCTTAGCATACGAGGTAGTTTTTCAAGAGGGGATAGAGCGTCTTTGACACTTTATTCTAGAATGTTTGTTGTGTCATAAAACACGCATCAACAGGGTCATGTTCCTGTATCAAGTAGCTAAATGATTCTGTGGGTTTGATATAAAACCCTCCAACAACAACAAAAAAAAAAAACAGATTAGTTTGTGTTCCAGTCTTCACCCAAGGAAGGAAGCATGTAGCTGTACGTTTCAAATTTTGACATTGCATTGTTTCAATTCATAAGCAACATGGTTAATCAGAAAAATCTATGTTGGAGTGAATATTTCCTTTCTGACACGTTTGGGCTTCAATGCAAATTAGCAGTTGAAAGAAATGTAAAACTCAAGGGTACATTGATGGTAGTCAAGCAACAGAAATGAGAAGTGTATAAACTTGGCCCTTGAAAAGCATGTAGCATTCATCAAAAATAAGTGTCTACGCTGCTATCAATCAACAAGCATACAAAAAAGAATATAAGCACTATTGAAGCAAACATGGACTCCTGATATGGCATTAAATTCCACCCATACTTGCTGAGGTAAACACCCTTCAGTCTATACTTTTCATTCCTTCAAGTATAATTGCAAGGTTACATGGAGAAGTAATCAGCTATCAAAATTAGTAAATACACTTTGTAACTTATTGTAGGTATTTGAAACATTAAGTAAAATCCTTCACTGAGATTTTCAGTAGAGACAATCTTCTAGCAATTCTCTTCATTGCCCCTGATCCAAATTTCCAACAGTTTCTAATGGCAATAACTAATAAAAGTGCTAGATGCAACATATAGAAGCTAGATGATTAAATTTAAGCAATAAAAGTCAATGCCATGAGAAAAAATGGACACCCCCTGGTGCAAAACTTCAAGACAAATCACTTTGCATGCCTTTTGACATCATATTACTTCCATCTTGCATACCATTGTTACTCGTTACATACTAGTCAACACAATGAAAAACAGCCCATACTCCATATACACATTTTGATAGAAATGTCAAAAAATATTAAATATAGACAATGAAAAGGACTCACGTCAAAAAGGATTGACATAAAGTATGACCCCATGTATATGGCTAAGTTAGACTACTAATGCACATAATTTCAAAAAAAAAGCTTACTTTTAGCACAT
>VDFB02193867.1:421007441-421034975 GCA_007258455.2 Sequoia sempervirens
CTACTCATAAATTGCCACCCATTTCACATAATGAGGTACAGTAAATTATATGTACCAATTTAATGCCTGCCTCAGTCTTATCCAAGCCCTTTACCTGCATCTATCCAACATACTGGATGCACTTATTAACAAAATAATAATTAATTAGAATTTAGAAACAGCATGTATTAGCTTTGACAGCTTAATTTGTATTTGGTTAAAGAGTGCATCCAACATGCTGGATAGATGTTGTTGAGCCCTTATGACATTGAGACACTATCTGCTGATAACACCTCTTTTGGTTCAATTTTATTTTGTCATACTGTGCAAAATCTTTTGGCAACATTACAGAGATCAATAGAACATACTATTTTTTATTTATATCACATGATGGTGTACAATCCCTCTCTATGATGGAGACCCCACCATATGCATGGAGATTCCTTGAATGTAATTTAATTACCGAATATTAATGAAGGAGAACAAGTACAACAATTAGGAAACAACCCACCTCATTTAGATAACCCTTCATGATAAAAACTTAAAAGAATACTGCTCATAACATAGTTCTCATGTATCTGACTCAAATATACTCTTTTATCCATACTTAGATTACATTCTTTATTCACATACAAATGCATACTCAGGGATTACTCTGATAGGCTTGTGGCTGTATATCTTGATAAAAATATGGTTTTCAACAGGACTAGCCTACTAGGGATGAACATGTACAACATTTGAAGGAGGTTATTTGAGGTTCTTAGGAGGGAAAAAAAATCCCTATATAATTATTCAAGATGTCTTATGACTTAAGAGGGAAATATGAAGTCAAAGTAGATGCCCAAGAAGTATATATGCATGGGGTTTAGCCTTCTGCAAAAATGAATATTCTCTTGTAAAAGCATATATAATGCTTTTACCTGAACTGTTTGTATAGGAGGCAAATTTTAGAATATTTATTATTCTAGCTTAAAAATATACATTTAGAGGTTTTCCATTGGTCTGTCTTAGTTATAGTTACTATGCAGCAGCAACAGCAAAAAAATTAGGAAGAATGGTAACTTTCAAAATATAGACTAGTTGTCTATGGGCCCTTGGTCTGCTGGTAAAGCTCTATAGTTCTGAATGAGCCTCAGGGATCAAGTCTTGCTTAGTGCAAGGCCCCAACACCATAAGGAACAAAGCCAAGATTGTGCCCCGAGCAACTTTGGTGGAATGAATACTCCTCACTCCTTGGCTCTCAGCCAAAGAGGTTAGAGCCTAAGGGTCTGTTGAGACCTAATTCACACATTGCCCCATTGCAAATGGGGACCCTAGCAGTTTGCCTTTTTAGGGTTTTGTCATTGCATCTAGGTTTCGTCTGGTCTCCGTTTGGGGTTTAGAGTTTGAGTTTTTTTGAATGGTCACCCGAGTCGAGCGAAGAATTTGAGCCTGAATCATTGTGCAAACATCATCACGGTACTTAGAGGACCCAAGGGACGAAGATTGACTGTCGTTTCAGCCGATTCTGACATCTCCTACCTTTTTGGGGTCTCCACCCTAGACCTCCTATTTTTTAGGGACTTCATTTTTGGCACTTTTGGCCCAAGTTAGACTTCCTATTTTTTAGGGGCTATTTTTGGAAAGTTACTATTTTTGGAAAAGTTTCCATATTTAGAAAGTGCCCGAATTTCGAAAATCCACTCAGAAGTTCCAAAAAACCAATAGAAATCACAGAAAATCAGTTTGAAAAAATTCATGAAATTCATGATGAAAATTTGAAAATCAATGAAATCTGGAAAAAATCAGTCAAAAATCACAGAAAAATGTTGAAAAATCTGGAAAAATCTGTGAAAAGACAGAAAATCATGGCAAATTCGCCTAAGTATGGAGGTAAGAATTCATGAAGACATGGAAGAAAGGCTGAAAGTTTAACCAGCAAGCAGAATGGAGAACAAAATTAACAGCAAGGATATGATTCGCCTTTGGAAGAATAGAAATGGCATAAATTCTTGCCAAGTCCGCCATGGAGATCAAGCAATGGCATAGACTCATGGCAAGTCCGCCCAGCTCAAGAAAGGATGGCACAGGGCTAAGCAAAGTCTGCCCTAAGACAATGGCTTGGCAAGAGATGAAGCCCGCCCAGCTCACAAGGTAATGGCATGGCAATGAAGAAAGTCCGCCTTTGGAAGAAAGTTTGGATGGCATAACACTAAGGTAAATCCGCCTTGCCATGGCATGGAGAAGTGCCAAGTCCGCCCAGCAAAGCAACATGAAATGGCTCAAGTGGAGATGAAGTTCGCCCTGCAATTGCATGACATGAGACAAAGTCTGCTCCAAAGAGGATGGCTTGAGGGTAGGCAAAGTCCGCCCAGCATAATGATGGCATGAGGGTAAGTGAAGTCCGCCCACCATAAAGAGGTAATGGCACGAGTGAAGGAAAAGTCCACCCCAAGCCATGTGGCATTAACACAAGCCAAGTCCGCCTAGCACAACAAGGCATGGCTTAAACATGAGTAAAGTCCGCCATAAAGAAGTTGACACAAGTGAAAGTGAAGTCCGCCATATAAAATGTGAAGTGGCTTGAGCATAGGCTAAGTACAAAATGGATAGCTTGAGACAATGAAAGTCCGCCCTTGGATAAAAAATTGAAAGAATAACTAGCAAGTCCACCATACCAAGAAGAAATAAGAAAAATCAAAATTATGCCTAAGCTTAGACATTGAAATATTAAATGATATGCTTGGCACCTTAAGAAATTCGCCATACTTAGAGAAAAAAAGGAAATTTTTCCTAAGTCTAGCATTCACATGTCTAAATAAAATTCCCCTGAGACTTAGGAAGATGGAAAGAGTATGGCAAAATAAAATTTGAAGAAAATTTTTTGCCTAAGGCAAAGACAAGAAAAGTTTAAATGAAAATTGCCTTAGATAAAAAATAAAAATGCCATAAAGGGGTTGAAAACAACACATGGAAATAATTATTTTAATTATTTTAATTTTTATTTTCAACACCCAAAGAGATAAATTTGAAATTTTCTTTAAGACTCGAAATTGGAAAAAGACAAAAAGAACTTCACTAAACTAGCGCCAAACTTAGAAACTTTCCCAAAGACTGTTGTTGAAGATAAAATTTGCCATTCAGAAGCTAAGTGCAAACCAAGTTCAGACTTGATTTAATGGAAACAATTGAATTTTGCTAAATGAGTCGAATTTCTCATCTTTATAATTGGATTTGCTTCTCATTTTGCAATCATTCAATTTTCGAAAGAAAAGTTGTGAGAAGAAATTTTGGCTAAGGCAGAAAAGTTGAGAAAGTTTGAAGCAAAGTGAAGGAAGCAAATTCATACCAGCCAGCACTGTGATCTTGTCTATTTCATTTTTCCCAGAGAGTCAGGCAGATTTATTTTCTTTACTTCATTCTAGTACGAAAACTTCGTTGATTCTTTCATTTCCAGCATAATCTTTCACGAAGTCTGATTTGTCAATTAGCTGGAATGTTTTTCAGGTAATTTAATTTTCATTTTAATATTCTCTTTGTATCTTCTTGCAGATTTATTTTCAAGAGAATAAAATGAAGTTCGCAAGTAAAGGTGCACAACTGCAATCCAAGATCAAATCCAAATGGGAGAACATTGTGGACACCGACCTCGGCCATGTTGATTTTGATGATTTTAAGAAAAAAATGTATGGAAATGATGGACTTTTACCTACACCAATTGCAAGAAGGATGATGCGCAACGGTATTGTTTAGGCAGCTGGATTTCCGCCAACAAACGAATGCTAAGAGCTCATGGTAGAGTGTGCATTGCATTATAATGTGCAAGAAAGAGATATAGAAGCTCCTGATGGAAGAGTACTAGCATATTTGACTGAGCCAGCCATACAAGAAACATTTGGAATTCCAGCTTACCACCGGACATCTTATCGAACCAAAGATGATGCACGTAAACTTTACGAAGATCAACAAGATCTCTGTGCATCAAATATAAATAAGTTCTAGTTGCTGAAGCCCACACCTACTGCCAAAAAGATGCTGAAGAAATTATCCAGAATGGATTTCAAAGAAGAATATGGAGATATTGTCTTACTACTTAATAGAATGGTAGGCAATCCTCAGGGTGTACCTTTTGAAACCTGGATGTATTATTTCATTGATGAAATAACTTTCGGGGTGAAAATGTTCAACTGGTCTAGAATGATCAGTGAGTCTCCATGAGCAGTTGGTCAACCTGGAAAGAACCAAGACCTTCCATATGAGTTCTTATGTCATATATCTGCTCGCAAGGACCTACAAATATGCTGGCCTGATTTGCAAAGGTGTAGTCGACAACGGCGAAAGAGAGTTCAAGTCCTACGATTGCCATCCCCAGTTGCAACTGAAGGAGAAGTCACACTTCAGACGAGTACATGACGCCTTTCTTATGTATATCACTCGACTTCTCTAAGGTGGAACACATCAAAGGCTCACCCATGCAGCCTAAAGTCTGATTGGTAGATATGGATCCTAGTTCATCCAATTTCCCAAATTTACTTACATCAGGATTCAAGGATTCACAGGGCGCCCGTACAGACTGCCCATTTATCCTACCAACAAAATGGTTTTGTTAGAAGTTCTGAGGCAATTGAAGACATATCAGAATATCCAAAGGCCAAAGCAGAAAGCAGCGGTCACTTTTCCGTTCTTCATCGGCAATATGGAAGAATCATGTCCATTGGCGCAAGTAGCAGAGAGTGCTCAACTAGAGATGCAAAAATACCCATTCATATCATACAAGCCCAAAAGTGACTTTGATCCACTCCACCACATTGGAACTGTGGACAGAGAGAAATATAAGCACAGGATAGACTTAGAAGATTTTTGGGCCAAAGCAGCTGATGAGTATGATGTGAGAAAAAGACTGTGGTCAAGATTGCTGCTGAATATGATAAGGGCGACAAAACTCTTCCGAGTACTTGATCAGCTGGAGGATGACGGAGTATATGTGCAGCCGAGTTTCGAAGAAAGGTAGCCACTTCCCCCTATCAGATGGTCTGACCCCCAACTTGGTGACCTGTCGACATTCATGAGGCCTGTGTTCAAATATTCCCAATGGTGGATAGACCAGCAAGTGCAAGTTTTACGGAAAAGAAATGTACTGTTCACATATGAATTGATGTGTGATACAAAATCCTGTTCCTCAAATGTCAATACATCTCATGGAGGTGGACCAACGGATGTTGCCAACTTGAAAAAGAGAAAAGAGATTGATGACCCTGCAAAGTAGAACAAGAAGAAAACAGTAGATGAAGGACCCGCTCAAAATAAGCATAAATCCAAGCCCCTTCATTCGGCTACGTCCAGGAATATAGATGAAATGTTGACCATGGAAGAGGAGTCTTGGGAGCAAGTCAGAATTCCTTCACCAGTTAGGGATATGGAGCCGATGCAGTTGGAAGATGATGCTCATCCTTCTCCTACAGGCACTGAGATTCTAGAATCAGACGATGACATGGATATCATGCATGGAAAATTTGACGAGGGAATGATTTCTGCCCTCAAGGGAATCTAGGAAGACCCATCCGTGCAAGAGATTCAAGAAGTTCAGGATATGCAAGACGTCCAAGACCAGCAGGAAGATGTAATTGAACAGTCAACCATCCCGGATTGGTTGAAAGAAAGACTAAAGAGAAAGGCGCCAGTAGAGGTACCTAAAGAGGATGATGCCGCAAACTTCTTGGCTAGGCTAGAGCAGATTGCCACAAGAAAGCCAACCAAGAAATTTTCTACCATACAAAGAGATGAGGCTAGTAACCGCATAGTGCAGATTGCAGTGCCTATAGTTGATAAATTCCAAGATGAGATTGCCCCGAACGAATATGCCATCACAACTATTGATATGGGTCCTACAACAAAAGGACAAGAAGTTGACCTAGATAATTCTATTGCCACCATCAAATCTAGGCTAGAGAAGGAAGTGGCGAAGGAGGAGTATAAAAGAGAGATTGAGCATCTGAAAGAGTATATCCAGCACTTAACCAGGCCACTGTAATGTCCCCTTCTCGAGCATGACTTCTTCTGATTGACCGTTGGCCTATTCTGGAGACCCGTAGGCTTCTCGGTGGTGAAATTAGGGTTTCTTGGCTGGTGGTTTCTTGTGCTCACGGATTGGTGATTGAACTACGGATTCCTTCTGGGTTTTTCATGAGCTTTTCGGTGATGTGTTCTTCTTGGCATTCTGAGCACTTTCACAAATTTACTATTTTTAGTAAATTCTATTTCTGGCAGTGTATTGGTTTCGGCTCGATTGACCTTCTACTTCAGTATATTCAGTTGGATTGCTCAACTTTGGCTTTGGGGCTCGTTTGGAGAGATAAGTTGAATTATTTTTAATAAAGTCATGTTTAATGTTATATTTTGCTGTTGACCCCCCTTTAGCCTAGTGTTTGAACTTAAGTTGTTTTTAAAAGTCGTCTTTGAGGGGTGGCGCCTCATGAGGATATTTTATATATTTCTAAGCTCAAAAATCAATGTTTGAAAAAGGAAGCCCATCTTGAGGAGATTATTTTAAATTAAAAAGTCAAAATTGCTTAAGACAAAAGGGACGCCACCTTTGGAGGGAAAAGGAGTTACTCAAAATTTGAAAAGCAGGGTTTCTAGAAGCTTCTGGAAAGTCATCACAAGTCTTTAAAAGGAGGTCTTGGTCTTCATTTTCATCATCCAACTTCTTGAGTAACGTTATGCTGCCGAAATGGTGAGAGGATTGCTTCGAGGAATGAATGCCTCCTAGCTTGGCTCAACTTCGTGCTTGTGAGACAGCACCTAGTGGAGAGATTTACTTGTTTTGAGTGCATTTTGTAGTGAGGTTTGCTTTGTTGTGAGTTAATGCATTTGTAGTTCAGTTATTTGCATTTTCATGTCATTTTCAGAGGTTGTTGAGTTCATAGCTGATTGTCATTATCACTCATATTTCAAAAATACAAAAAGATTTCATTCTAGGTACTTCATATTCCAACTTGTCTAGGTAGGGCACCATTTTCTGTCAAGTTTCATGATTTTTAAACAAGTGCTGATTTTTATAGAAGGAAATCGCCCTTCTCAAGGGGGCCATACATTTGTACTTGCATTGGGAATTGAGATAAAATTAGATATTGCAGTTTGGGTTGGTTTTTTGGTTCTTACTTGGGCGCCTTGGTCATAGAAAGCTATTGCATTTTGTTTGGGGTTGTTTGGTTGAGAATTGAAGGAGCTGTGATCATTTCAATTAAACTCTGTGTTGCTGGTTATCAGTTTCAGACCTTGTTACACTCATATCAGTTTGCATTTAGGGTGGTTTTTTGAGCTAAGTGGGTGTTAGAAAGCCTTGGAGAACATTGAGGAAGACTCATTTAACATTGCTATGATTAAAGAGTTCTAATTATTTGATATTGCAGGCATTCTTCAACATATTGTAAGCTGAACAGTAGTACTGTCAGCATCTTTATTATTCTTGCAATTTCAATGTTTGTAACTGCCCACTGAATAAGTGGAAGAGGCTGGCTTGCCGCCTATTTACTTAATTTGCATTGTACTTTCATAAGTCTCCGCCATATGGTCGCCTCTTATCCATCATGGATTGAGTAGCACATGCTTGGTGTTGAATTCATTTTCAATATTGTAATAGATAGGGATCCTCTGACCATATGCCCGTCGTTCGCCGACGCATTCTTGGTTAGAGTTCTTGTTTCAGCATTTCCTTTAACATCCTCTAACCAATGCTCACACCTTGCCCACATCGGGACCCTGGTGTACATTCTGGTTAGAGTTACTTTCAGCATCGTTTGGGTTTATGAGCTAACCTTAACGGGTGCTTGTTCATTGTAATTTGCAATTGAAAATTTGAAAAAAATTGGCTCGGCATATTTCAGCCACTCAATCAAGGTGACCAATCAGCACCTCCACTTCCAAACTCTTCACAAGAACCGATCAGAAATTTTGAAGAAGAGTTGACTACAACCAGAGAAGCTAAAGAATGGATGGCTGGAAAGAAAGAAGAGGCTATGGCATTTGTGGAGAAGCTGGCATGTGTATGAGCAAACTTCCTTTCTATTATCACAAGTTGCAGACTTAGCAGAAGCATGGGATGGTCTCCAAGACATACAAAGTAAAATTATCCCAAGTCTTCGTAAAACAAAGGGCATTCAAAAGCAGAGGTTGATTGATGAAAAGATTATTGAAGTCGGAGCTGCATATGATTTCAACGGCTGGTACTAAACACTGATCTCACAGGGAGAAGTCCTGGAAAGGGTAAAGCAAGATGGCGCCCAGATTGAAGAACAAGCAAAGGAGATTCGAAGTAAGATTTACCAAATGGTTGCAGATATGCTTGACAAAGACATTGTCCGAAAGAAACACTTGCAGCTAGAAAATTTAAAAGAACAAGTTCAAAGAATTTTCTCCACCACTTTTGGGCCAATCATAAAGGAAAATTTTACCAAGGCATTCAGCTTCATGACCGTCAGAGATAACTTTTTTGCTGCATGAATCAAAATGGACGATCACCTTTGCAAAATGTGCAGAAAGTTTGGACTTGCTGGAGTACAAAGTCAATGCGCTGTCGAACATTACCATGGAAGAAGTAAGCCTCATCGTGTCCAGGTTCACCAAACGTAGTGCTTTGCGAGTGGATAAGGATGCAACTCCCAGTGCATGAAGTTCTCTTCAGTTAACTGATTGATGTTTAGGCAACCCTAATTAGGGTTTAGTTATTTTAGATCTGGGCCGTTAATCTCATGTTGATCTTGGCCATTCATTGTAATTTAGAACTCTATATAAACCCCTCCCCTCTCTCTCATTTGAAAAAAAAATCATCATTAGGAGAGGAATCAATTGTCAATTAGTGATTAGAGATTAGAAGAGATTGTAGAGAATAAGAGAGAGTTTTATGAAATTGTTGCAAAAGACTATCTTGATAATAAAGTTCATAATGCATGAGATGCTTTGAATCCTTTCATTGTCAAATGGTTGGATGGTTGCATATTTCTCTTTCTCATCCAATAGATTTGAATTAGAATTTCATTTAAATGTATGTTAAGAGAATGACAGATTGATAGCAAAGATTAGTGGAACTTAGCTCATACTTTCTTTGAGTGGATGCTTTTCACTCAATGTGTAAAGTTAGACTGAGCTTTCTTGTGGACGCTTCAACGTTTACTTCGAATAATATTGTTCTATTGATGGTATTGTTCGTGGTGAAGAAATTTTAAGCACAAATCCCAGAAGATTGCACTTGCTTTGTGTAGTTGTCGTTTAGCGTGGAAAAACAAAGTATTGTTTATTTAGTTTCACTCAATCCTTGCCGTCTCTTGATTTCGTAGGAATAGCATAGGACTCCTAAACCCTTACTCTTTTTTTACTTTTTTTTAAAAGTCAGAAAATTCCAAAATGATACTGTATCCGTGTCCTTGCTTTTATGAGTAACTTATCAAAAGTAAATCCCTATTGTGCCCCCAGCAAATCACATCAACCACAGAGCTTATCCACACCTAACTGAAACATTGGAATTACTGTATGATCTTTCTTTCAGTCTTAGCATACGAGGTAGTTTTTCAAGAGGGGATAGAGCGTCTTTGACACTTTATTCTAGAATGTTTGTTGTGTCATAAAACACGCATCAACAGGGTCATGTTCCTGTATCAAGTAGCTAAATGATTCTGTGGGTTTGATATAAAACCCTCCAACAACAACAAAAAAAAAAAACAGATTAGTTTGTGTTCCAGTCTTCACCCAAGGAAGGAAGCATGTAGCTGTACGTTTCAAATTTTGACATTGCATTGTTTCAATTCATAAGCAACATGGTTAATCAGAAAAATCTATGTTGGAGTGAATATTTCCTTTCTGACACGTTTGGGCTTCAATGCAAATTAGCAGTTGAAAGAAATGTAAAACTCAAGGGTACATTGATGGTAGTCAAGCAACAGAAATGAGAAGTGTATAAACTTGGCCCTTGAAAAGCATGTAGCATTCATCAAAAATAAGTGTCTACGCTGCTATCAATCAACAAGCATACAAAAAAGAATATAAGCACTATTGAAGCAAACATGGACTCCTGATATGGCATTAAATTCCACCCATACTTGCTGAGGTAAACACCCTTCAGTCTATACTTTTCATTCCTTCAAGTATAATTGCAAGGTTACATGGAGAAGTAATCAGCTATCAAAATTAGTAAATACACTTTGTAACTTATTGTAGGTATTTGAAACATTAAGTAAAATCCTTCACTGAGATTTTCAGTAGAGACAATCTTCTAGCAATTCTCTTCATTGCCCCTGATCCAAATTTCCAACAGTTTCTAATGGCAATAACTAATAAAAGTGCTAGATGCAACATATAGAAGCTAGATGATTAAATTTAAGCAATAAAAGTCAATGCCATGAGAAAAAATGGACACCCCCTGGTGCAAAACTTCAAGACAAATCACTTTGCATGCCTTTTGACATCATATTACTTCCATCTTGCATACCATTGTTACTCGTTACATACTAGTCAACACAATGAAAAACAGCCCATACTCCATATACACATTTTGATAGAAATGTCAAAAAATATTAAATATAGACAATGAAAAGGACTCACGTCAAAAAGGATTGACATAAAGTATGACCCCATGTATATGGCTAAGTTAGACTACTAATGCACATAATTTCAAAAAAAAAAGCTTACTTTTAGCACATTTTATGTTGTAACCACACTATGAACACGACCAGATAAAAGGGACACAATATGTCCTTGGGTCAGAATACTATGGATTATGATGCATGTGGCTAATATTCTGCAATGTTCTGAGTAAATAAAAGTTTTATCCTACAATGCTCTTACAAATTATAAAACAACTTCGTAGGTTGCAGGAGGAGATTAACTCATTCAAAGGAGGTCTACTGTGATCATCAGGCCAGTGATTTCAATTTGACAGAAATGGAATGAGAGTGAACGAGATCTCATGGGAAGATCTTTGGGCAGAGCAGACAGTCAGTAAGAATATTTCATGTCTGAAGTCATAATTTGCAAAAAAGACAAAAAAGCTGTGATACCAGGCTGGCTAAGGTAGTTAAAATAAACATCAACATTGAACATGAAAATCCTCTTATGGGCATGGATTATCCTTTCTGAGGAGATTAAACTCTTGGATTGGTGAATTCCAAATAACTGGTACACCTTTGTGCAAGGAACTAAATGCCAGGGGTCTTCTGCAAGTATTAAAGATAAAGGCAAGGCTAAAATGAAGGATACCACCCTCAATGATGTGATACAGGCTTGACAGAACAGAATGTAAAGATCTCCCGAGAAACTGCTTATAGGAATTTTAGGGGTAGGTGGCAGTAACAAAGCAACACAAAATGCAGTTGAAAAATAATGAATATGTGGCCTAGAAGGTTGGTGCCTCTCAGTCTTAGTCCATTTTGGTGTTTCTATGTAAATAAAGCCAGAGTCTCATAGATGGAAAGTTAAATAGAGATCAGGGTATTGTTTCACTTATCTTCTCCACTAATGTGTTTATTCATATTGGGATTGCTTATGCTCTTTGTGATGCATTTGATGGGGCTTGCTTTTTCTTTTGAATCTTTGATAATTAACTTTTTACCCATATAAAAAATAAAAAATAAAATTCCTAGACAATGACCCATGACTATTTCAAACAAATATTTGAACATTAAAAAAAAAAAAAAAAGCCAAATGGTGTATAGCAAAATTTCTAAAGTGGTATTGTTATCCTGCCTGACAAATGAATTAGATATATCATATTTACAATGATCTAGACAGATTTGTATAATTCAATATTACCAGCAATTTACAAGATTTGGTGTCAATCATCTCAAGCTCAGGCTTTTTGACTTTCGTGTAAAAGCTTTCCTGAATATTAAGTACATCTTATGGCAGTATGCACAAAAATTGCTAGAGATGTTTTTAGGAAGATGAGAAGCAAACGCAGATGCCAATTCTTCCAGCTAGACTACCTCACAAGAGTTTCATCAACATGCATCCTTTCATCACATTCTGTTACTATCAGTTATTTATTCCTATAATTTGTCCCATTTTCAGGCAACATGTCAAGTTGACCACATAACTGATTGTGCAGATCAAAGAGACAGTGAAGTATGGTCAAAATGAGAAAGCATGGATTACAATATTCTTAAAGCATGTAAGTAATCCATGCTGACTTAAGATTGGGCATTAGATTACATTTGTTTTTACTGCAGTCATTGCATCTAGGTCCAACCAACTCACATGAGTTGGGACGTGAGCTACACGAGAAATTGGGCTCTTGTGGTAGAAAATAACCAGATTCAATTCCCAGTAGACATGCTCCATTTTTATCACAACCAAGATCATGTTGTAGCCTCAACAATCTTAATATTGATGAAAAAAGGTAGAACTGTACTGTGAATATCATCCAACAGCTAGGTCCAAATTGTATCGTAAAATAGAAAAAGGCTCACCAAATACACTCCAGAGAAGAGTACTGCCCATATCATCCAACAACTAGGTCCAAATCATCTCCTGTAATAGAAAAAGGCTCACTGAACACACACTGAATGATCAGCTCTGAAACAGTAATAATTTCTGTAATTATGAAGAGCAGGCCGTACCCCTAAAATCATGACCTTATTTTAACATCTCATTCTTAAAATTATGACCCTGTTCTACCATCCCATTCTTAAAAAAAACCCATTGTACAATCTCAATCTTAAAATATGACCCTGTTCTATCATCCCATTCTTAAAACAATAATTGAGAGTGTCTTGGCCTCCTCTGTTCTGCCATATTTGAATAGCCCATTCATCAAAGTCCTATTTAAGATATCATCAGGACTAATACCATTGTCCAGCATCTCCTGAAAAAGACAACTTCTCCAAAATGTTATTCATTGCATTTCCCATCGATAAGAGCATTGTATGTCATTGAGTTAGGGGCTACATATGATGTCCCATTTGAAAAATTTTAATATCCCAGAGGGAATATTTTGTAATATCCAATAAAGTTCAATTCTGATTTCTATACAATATTATATACACCTGAAACTATACTTTTTCCAATTGGTATCTCTAATAATTAATCAAGTTTGCACAATTAAATATCTCATTTAAAGATAGCAATCAGATTTGTTTATTAACAGGAAATGTTATTAACTTGAAATTTTAATAATGTCTACTAGAACATCAATCAAATCAACACAATGGTGATTTCCATGTTTAATCACTCTTGAGAAATTGTGGGTTTTCCTCCTTCAATTCCTCCACGAGAGGTTTTGTCTTCAAGTCAAAAGAACTGCAGTTCCATGCTGCAAAGGAGTAATAATCAGATGATAAAAGATGTATTCTTCATATGGCAGTTACTTCTCCTTGTTTGGTCTCTCTTATATATCTTTTTCCTTCAGTAGTCATGATTCTTCACATGCCCCTTGACTTTCAATAAAATTAAAATTTTATTTTATATTTATAATAGTAGATAAGGGGGATTCGCTACTCACGAGTTCTCCTCATTCAAAGAGCCTCAATGGGCTAATTGCCCTAAACTACCCAAGCAAAGTTGAGAGTTATGAACCAAAGTGTTGGTATAATGCTTTATCATCCATCGAACACTTTGTAATGTCGTCCGTAGACATTCTATCCTCTCTGAAAACCAATCAAGCAGAGCTAAGGACGTAAGCACAAGATCATAAGGAAGCATTCCAAGGTTTCTTTAGTCGCCCCACGGTGGATAAAGCTTCCCAAAGGCGCTGTGATTTTATCGGTAATAAACAAGGGGACTTAATGCTAAGGAAATCTCACAAGTTTAAGACTTAGGTGGAATCTCATCACTAAAGGCCTCCACCAATTTCCAATTGGATCTCAAAAAAAATGGCAAAAGGATAAGGGTTCAAAGAATCTATTCTATGCCTAAGAATTCAAGAGACAATAAGATTCGGTGAAGGGAATAAACCACACTTTGTTTCGCCTCTTGCAGGACAACATACGCAAAGTGGGTGCAATCTTCTAGGGGTGTGATAATAATTTTCAAACCTCGAATGAGGCTGAAGTTAAGCTTCCACGATTATGAGCTCAGGCTAACTTTAAGCATCAAATGCAAATCATCCATTCGAAGAAAGTATGAGCATGACTTCACCATTGAATCAGTACTATCAATCTCTCATTCACTTAACCAAATTTCAAAGCAAATTCTATGTAATCTAATTCTAACTTTAATCTATGGCGGAAGAAGATATGCAACCTCGCTTACTATTTGACAATAAAAGTTATTCAAAGCAAATCATGCATAAGAGCTTTTATTATTCGAAATAGTCTCAATACAACAATTTCATACTCTGTCTCCACACAATTTTACAAATGAGGGGCGAGCTCAATTTATAGGCTCCCCAATTACACGGCCAAGATTACAAAATAAAACCCTAATTAGGGCTTGTCATAACTAACTCCTTCTCGACCAATGAGAAAATTACATTTGCAGACACTTGTCCTTTTTGCTAAATATGAACCAACAATAAAATAGAAAGTTGCTGCATGTTGATTCCAACAATTTGATTGCCAAAGACGAGGGTGCCACCCCTACCAAGAGTTGGATGCCTTCCCTTGGCTGCCTGCTTTTCTCTTCCAAGCTTCTGTCTTAGGAAATACTCTTCCTCTACCGATGACTCTATCCCTGTGCTTATTCCTTCCTAGCCTTTGATCCTTGATCCCTTTGAGACTCTTTGATCAAATATACGAGCCAATTTTTCCCAACTCCTTGCAATGCAATTTACAAACAACATGTACCCGTTAGGGTTAGTGCTTAAAACCAAAACAATGCAGAATTCAACTCTAACCAAGAATGCGCCGGATGACGACGAGCGTATGGTCAGAGGATCTCAATGTAATGCGAAATAAGAACTCTAACCAAGAATGAGCCGGAGGACGACGAGGATATGGTCAGAGGATCCCTATCATCTAATATGCTGAAAGTAAACTCAACACCCAGAATGTGCTTTCAAACCCGGAGTGGGAATGGAGCTACCATAGGGCGGAGATGTAAGATGTTACAATGCAATTAAGAGTAAATAGGCGGCAAGCCAGCCTCTTCCACTTATCCAGTGGGAAATACAGTAAAGTAAAGAACAGAAGAGAGAATGCTGACAGTACTACTGTTCAGCTTACAAAATATCAGAAGATGCCTGCAATGAACAAGATTAGAAGCTCTCCACTGCTGCAGTAATAGATATGATCATTCCAAGGTTAATTATGACCTTCCAGACACAAACTCTTCACCAAAATGCAAATTACTCAAGACTGATATAACAGACCAGCAACTTGAAATGCTAAACCAGCAACACAGAACCTCACTAAAATGCTCATATATCACTCAAAACTGACCCAAATGACTTCAAATTTGATGCAATAGACCTTCAAAATGATGGCGCCTAGTTTAGTAATAAGAAATGGCAACTAAAAGTGGTTATTAATTACTGGCACGAATCCCTAGGCACTCCAAAAAGTACGGTCTTCAAGGAATGACGAATTTGTTTTATAAAATCATAAACTTCATATTAAAATCTGCAAATATTCATGAAGGGGCACCCTTACCAATAAGATGCAATGACACAATACCCAGAATGAGATTATTTTTATTTTCTGATTTATGAGTGAAACTACAGATTCAGCCCTGTTATCAGCAACTCCAGAAAATGACATAAAATGCAATAAACTGAACTTCTAATGACAAAACAACACTACAATGCAAACCTCACTACAAAATCCACTCAACATAAGCAAACTTCTCCATTAGGTGCTATCTCTCAAGCACGAAGTCGAGCCATGGCTAGGAGGCATTCATTCCTCGAAGCAATCCCAATACCATTCCGGCAGAGTAACATTACTGTAGACAAAAGATGATAAATGAAGAGAAGAGGCCTCCCTTTATAGACCTTCATCAAAAGCATCTCCTATTTAGAAAGGGCGCCCCAAATTTCAAATTTGAAATTACTTCATTTCCTCCAAAGAATGGTAGCAGACCCATTTCAGTGGGCCATTTGATTTTATTTAAAAATCAACTTTCATAAAAGGCGCTTGTAATGTCCCCATTTTGGCCATACGCTCTTCTTTGATTCATCAGTCTATTCCGGAACCCGTAGACTGGAATGAGGTGAAATTAGGGTTTCTTGGCTTGGAGTTTTGTGGCATTTCATGTTATTTACTATTTTTAGTAAATGCTAGCTGTGGCAGTTGCAGTTGTCCATTCTTAGTCCTTCTCAGTTGGAGCAGTTGTTATTATATTGGCTTGGTCTTCAGAGAGCTTTATTTGGTGAAAAAATATTTAATTAAAGGCATTATGTTTTAATTCACTGTTGACACCCCCTTGGCCTAAGGAGATAACTTAAGTTGTTTTTAAAAGTGGGGCCATGAAGGGTATGCCTTCATAAAGAGCTTTATTAATTTTATTAAGAACTTTATTCCTTGAGCAAAAGTGGACGCCACTTTTATATTATTTGAATAAAGTGAAATTCTTGGAGGCTTTTGGGACGCCACTTGAGAAGTTGATTGGTCTTTGGGAATGGGAAAGGTCTCTTGTGTCTTTTGAGCTGCTTCTCAGGCAATTGAAGAGTTTTGGTGAGCTCTTATTTATTGAAGGCTTTTGCTCCAGCTTTTGATCCATGAAAATTATGCTAAAGTTATGCTGTCGAAATGACAATTGACAAATTGCTTCGAGGAAGTCTACCTCCTAGCCTCTCATCCAATTTCGTGTTTGCAATATAACACCTAGTTGGCTACATTGCTGCTTCTCAACTTCAGACTAGCAGATTGAGCATCAAAGATTGAAGAATTTTGGAGATTTTGGTAATTTTGGTTTGCTGTTTCATCAACTGCTGAAAGTGATTTTTATTCATGGCTTATTTTCCAGCTTGAATTTCGTTCTGGGTATTTAACCAATCTGTTTGCTGACCTTGGGCGACCATTCATGCAAGTTTTGAGATTTTATTTTGAAGTGCTTGATTTTTAATTAAAATCGCCCTTCCCAAGAGGGCCGTACCATTTCATATGCATTGGGAATTGTGCAAGTTAAAAAATAAGTTGAAGTTGCTGCTGTTTGGTGCTTGGTTTTTGGGCGCCTACCTCTTGAGAAACATTTGCAAAAGATTTCAGTCAATTCGGAGGTGAAACGAGTGAGTTATGAATATTTTACTGTTTCACAGTCTGCTGTTATAATTTCCAGAATTCTGATTTTTATATCAGACTGTTGCAATTTCCAGTTTTTTGGCTTGTACTTCAGTATTTGAGTGTTATATCATTGTAGAAGTTCATACTTGTATCTAAGGTTCATTCCTTATCAATTGTACTTAGTAATTTGCAGAGTTCTATTTGTAAGGTTGAGATTAAGCATTACTAATCCAACCATTCTTTCATTTCTGCAATTTACTTTCTGTTTATCATTAAATTACCCCTGGATGGTTTACCGCCAGTGTGGAAAATCTATTTGTAACACTCTTATACCCACTTCATAGTGGTGAATCCCCTCAGCATTGTGGATGCCCGCCGCAGCGGATGAATTGCTTTCTATTGTAATCTTTTCCCCCCACTGTTTGGTGGTAGTGTGGAATTGTTTCTCATGGCTGGTTATCCGCCTAACAGTTTATAATTTCAATTTCTTAGACTCCGTCATATGTTAGCACCTCGCCCTCAGTGGGATCTTGAGTGCACATTCTTGACGTTGAGTAGTTCTTCCATTCAAATTCAGTTTCTTCAATTCAAGTTCAGTATCTTCCATTCAAGTTCAGATTTTAGTTTGAGGCTAACGCTAATCCAATCATCTATTGCTGGTTATTTTGTGTTACTTCTTCGAAAAAATTGGTTAGCATATTTCGTCCAACTTCACTTGAGCATTTAGATTTTAGAAAAATTCGCAATATGTCCTTCATGAGAAAATAACCCTCAAGGTCCCCCTTTTTAAAACAACTTAAAGTCATATTACTAGGACAAGGGGTTATTTTATAAAATAAAACATTATTAACTTTAAACGACTTATTTCTCCAAAATGAACCCCTTAAGCCAAAAATCAGAATTACCCAATGAACTGCCAGAAGAGGAAAGTTGACGGAGTTGGTGCTGACTGGACCACTGCTAAAAATAGAATTTACTAAAAATAGTAAATTCAAGGAGTTGCTCAGAATGAAACGCATGCGCCAACATTGCGAAGCTCTCAAAAAACCCAGAATGAATCCAAGATCCAAATAGCCCAACTCCAACATGTAAACCCTCGAATCTTCAAAAGAACTCACCAAGCAGCCGGAAACCCTAATTCTCGCCTCTCGGGATTAGCCAACAAAGACAATCGAAAAAGCCATCAATCACCTAAAGGAGCAAGCATAAAACGGGACATTACAATTTCTTCTTCTCACCTGTACTGGAATCTTTGAGGTCTGGAAGTCTCCCCTTGGAGCAGGTATCTGGACTTGAAGTTGGTTGCTTTGAACTTCCTCCTGCTTGAACTGGGTTGATGTTATTCCTTTGGATTTCCTCTCTTGAATTCTCCAATTTGTGTCGAGAAATTGTCTAAGTATGAAAATTTGTTTAGAACACTTCTTCTTGTCACCATCTGATTCTGATTCTAATTGGAAGCTTGTCTTTAATTCTTCAGGAGATGAAACCCTTCGAGAAGTTGCCTGGATTGCTTGAATAGGTCTGGGATTGTAGATGAAATCCTTCTAAGATATCTGAATATTCTTTCGCCATGATGGAGGAAATTGGAACTTTCTTTGTGAAGTATTTCCCATACTTAGCCAAATTTTGGCTATTTAGTTTCATTTTATAACTTAGCCAAGATTTTGGCCATCTCGATGCTCAAATGAACTTTTCCTGTGGATTTTCCTTCAATTCTGAATTTGGCTTGTGCTATGTAGGACAAATTCCATCCCTGGACAAGGATTTTATTCATTTCCTCTTTACTCCTCTTCATCCTTCCTGTTTTCTGTCCAACACTTAGTGAATTCTTCTCCCCAGGGTATCAACACTTAGCCAATCTTCTGAGTTTTAGCCAATTTCCTCATCCTCTCCTTGGGCGGACTTCACATGAGCTTGGACGTTTTCTCTCTCGGCCTAAGTCGGACTTTGCATCATGTTTGCCATTGTACTTGGCGGATCTTATGGATGTTCGGACATACCTTCTCCAAGCAAAGTCGGACTTTGTAAAGGTTTGGACATGATGTGCTTGGGCAAAGTCAGACTTTCTTGTGCCGTCCACCCATTGAGCAAGGTCGGACTTCACTGGTGCCTTTCCAAATTTTTGAATTTTTACTTAGCCAATTCTTTGAGTTTCCTTGGCTGGGCGGACTTCATCAAGCCTGGGACAAGTGCATGGCGGACTTTGAGAACTTCTTTCCATTTATCTTCCCAAGGTAAGGCGGACTTAGAGATTTCTTGCCAAGAGATAGGTCGGACTTTCCACTAAGCTTGCCATTTTTCATCTCCCTTCTAGGCACTTCATGCCTTAGAATATTTTCCATCATGATTGAGGGCGGATTTTGGACTGTCTTGGACACTTCTCCAGGTGGACTTTGCACTTGTCTTGGACATCCATCCTTGGGTAGACTTTGCTTCATGCTGGACATCTTCACCTTGGGCGGACTTGAAGCTTGCCTTTCCATGTGATGAGTCTCCGGCCGGGTTCTTAACCCCCAAATTCTTAAGTCTTTAATTGTTTTTTTAGTTTTTTAAAGAAATCTTATTAGACAGAAGAGAAGGGGCGCAGCATATTTTTGCTCATAAAAGATAATTTTGATCTTATTTCTTCAGAATGAAAGTACAGAATATAATATTAAACACCAACAGATAGATTAAGAATGATAAACATACCAATCAGGCTCCAGATTATTTAAATAAGAAACTGGCCAGGTCTACAGCCGGAAATGGTGAAAATCAGCATAAAAGCACGCCCAAGCTCCAGACAAGGTTTCTCCAGCTCAGAAATTGGTCACAACCCTCTGAAATCACTAGCCGCCAATGTTAGATGCCAAAGCCCTCTCAAAAGGAAGGCGTTTTTATTAATTACTTCACACGCCTTTCTCAAGGCACAAAACCCAATGCAATCCGTACGGCCATGAAAGGAAGCATTAGAATCTCTGAAAGAAAGTCTCTGAAGCTGTGGAAAGGGCGCCACCAGTAGAAACCCTCTAGAATGTGCAAAAGACAAACAACTGCATATAAAATCCCTCTGTCTGCAACTGTAGAACTTCTGTGTGAAGCTCTCAACTGTACTGATTCAGCTGATCTTTCACAGCCTCAAGAGTACTCAACACTGAAGAGTTTTCCGTTCTCCAATGGACAAATTGATCAAACCCTGGTCAGAGGAGAATGCTCAAAGAAAGATGCTCAAGGCAATTCGAAATAATCAAAAGGTGAGTTTCTATTGCCAAAAATGCCTCTTAAAGCAAAAGCACGCATTTCCATAATGCTACGCCCTTTTTAGGTTTTCAAAATATTATAATATTTCAATATATTCCTTTTCAATAGTTGGCGCACTTTTATAATATTTAATCATTAAAATATTATAATCCTCCTTTTTAGATTTAAGTGATATAAAAAATATAAATAAAGTCAAGGTGACTTTATTAAAAGGCGTTTTAAGTTAATAAATTAACTTAATCACTTAAATCCCCGTAAAATGCTCAAATCTCAGGATAATCTCGTGCCGTCAGAAGCGATGAACTCCTGGAATGTCAACGCTCATTGTGATCTAAACACTGTCCACTGAAAACACGAACAAACAAACTCTCCAAAATGCACCACTGACCCTCTATCCAAACTGGCTAGCCCACAAGGGTCCAATAAAGGGCTAACACACTGTCAACTATGATCATGCCGAAAACGGGGACATTACAGTCCGCCCTCCCTGAAATTGCTTGTCCGCAAGCAATCTCAACAACAAAGAATCAACCACTCCACCAGGATCCCAAGGATAGTGTCGTGAAATGTCCCTCATGTCATCAACTGTCTCCTGTAACTCCCAAATCTGATCAACTGGATCATCATGCTGTACCCTGTCAATCTCAACACCATCTGTCACAGGAGAGAAGAACTCAAAAGAAAGCAAGTCAAACTGCTGACAACACTTGCTCCCTAAAACTGCACGAGATATGCTATCATCCAACATATCTAACACGTGCATACCGGAATTGTGCATCTGAAATAGGTCATGTACATGATGACTGAAAATGAAACTGTGTAAACTCCTAACCATGTACACACTGGAAATCTCCTCAACGAGCTCTGTCTGAAATCTCGATGCACTGACGGAATCTCCAATACTATGATCAACGCTCTTGCCTAAATCAGGATCAAAAGTAGAATCAGTATCCACCTCAAAGAGCGGATTATCACAAGAAGATGTAGCATCTGTCTCATAAAGAGGATTTTGTACTAACTGAGCCTCATAACTGTACTGATCCCAATCAAACCCCTCTGATCCCATGGGACTAGAATCAAAATGATAATCCTCCTGAAACATCTCATGCTCCTCTAGAATCTTCGGTTCTATCTTCTCACCTTTTGCGTTGACGAGAATGATAGATCGCATACTCCCATCCTGAAAACCAGCTTGCTGGTCCGTTAAATCAGCAAGGTCATCACCCTCATAAAACCACTCCATTTGTCTATTTGAACCCTTAGGCTTGAGAGGACAATTGTGGTTTTGGTCATAAGGAGCTTTGCAATAGAAACATAGCTTCCTCCTACGCAAATCATTTATTGTCTCTCGGTCCAAAGGAGCTGCAAACTTCCTCTTTTCATCAACTTTTTCTGATTCCTTAGGTTCTGATTTGCTATCACTATAGGATGAAGATGCTTCTGCATTTGAAGTGAACTTACCACGTGAAGCTGTAAGTTCCATGCTACAAGCCTTTCTCATAGCTTCGTGCAAGGTAGGTGGATCGAATGCCTTGATCCAACCTTTCATTGGCTCATGGAGACCTTCTACAAATAGAATGACAAGTCTCCTCTCTGAGATTCCGGTAACCATAACCGAGAGCTTCTGGAACTCACCAATATAAGACTCCAAACTACCCAACTGCTTTAGCTGAGCAAGGTCTCTGAAGAATAGCTCGGGATCACGTCTATCAAACCTCTCTACCAGCCTATCAGTGAACTCCTGGTACGAGGTAATCCTATCATGGTGTAGTGTAGCCATGCCATGAATCCACCAGTCATGTGCTACGCCATCAAGGTGGAGAGCGGCAAATCGTATAGCATCTTCCTCTGGCATAGGACGTAGTGTCAGGAATGTATCCAACTTACTCACCCAGGCACGTGCTGTAACTCTACCACTGCCATCATAGTGAACTAAGGTTAGTTTGTTGGTAGCTTGTTTGAGATCATTCTGCTTGTGTCTAGGCCTCCTGTCATTCCTGCTTCTATTGTGTTCTCTCTTCTGGCTTATGAATCTGTCGAAGTTAAGGTGCTCCTTAACTCTTGGTGGCAAATTATCCCACTCATCATGCATAGCCATAATATTATCTGCAAAATTAATTTCACCACCTTGTTCAGCTTCATCCACTTCCTCAGCATCATCTCTGGTGAACGTGGGATATGTAGCTCTCTCATAGGTGCGTACTGGATCTATAATCCTCTGTGGCTGTCTATGGATACTGCCATCTCTATCTGAATCCAAACTACGAGCTCTGTTTAATGACAAATTCTGAACATTCGTGCTGAGTTGTTGAAGAATAGTTGCAACCTGCTCTTGCCCTGCAACCATGCCTCTAAGCACGTCTTTGGCTTCTCTGTCCTCATCCTCCCAATTATTCCTGTGAGAACTTTCTCCAGCCCTGTTCGCCATATTGTCCCAATCTAATTCCTCCTCCTGATCTGCAAACGGAAATGGTGGAAAAGGATTCTGGTCGCCTCTTTGATTTCTAGGACCACCTCTGAAATAGGACTTGCTAAAACCCTCTCTGTTTGACTTCATAAATTCTCAAACCCCACAAGCTGGCAGGATGTGAGCTCTGATACCACTGATGAGCCTTGCTAATATAGACTCAAAACCCTTCAATTTCTGCCTTGGGAATTTTGTCAAACACTTGTCATGTAAAGCTGATATATGCTGATATAAACTTTTGATTGCTGTGTTTTTGGTTTTTGGCACTTGACAACATGCTGACCAAGAAAACGAAGTTGTTTGAACTCTCAAATAGCAACTCTTCCAGATAATGAACATCAAAGGATGCAAATTTTCAGACATGATCCCATAATGGTCTTTTTCTGGCCCAGACCTGTCAGTCTTTGATTAATAACAGAGGGCCCTGGGCAATTTATATGCAGGTACTTTCATAGTCACAAAGTGTCTTGATTTTTTCATTATGTTCAGGTGATAAATAACACAAAGAATAACAGCCATGATTATTTTGTGGACTGACTGCATCTTTCCTGTACAAATTAAATTGCTTTTGTTAATGATTCGATGAGATAGTTGTCACAATTGATACTGAAAGTAACTGTGATGCAATGTCCTTAGAAGTTTTATATCTGCAACACCCACATTTTATGGAAGAATTTTACATTCGCACTCATCATGTTACTGAGATGCTAGTCATAACTTAGCATCCGACTTAAGTATCTTGCCAAATTCAAAAAACAAACACAATTGAACATAAGATTAGTTCCTCACTTAAAGGTAAAATTTTGACCTCCATCTTGTAGTTTGTGTCTTTGCTTTTATGCAAAAAATCTTTTTCAAAATTTGAGCTTTTAATATTTCTTTTTGACCTTTTATATAGAACACTACAAAGTATCTACAGACAATAGAGATCATGTATGCCACTAATTTTGATCTCTATGGTGATGAATACATTGAATAGAACTCTGCATCAAAAATTATGATAAACACTGTTACTGAAGCAACTACAGGGCAACATTATATTATACAATTCATAAGTCCAACCTCTGATGGGCCTACAATACCTTCTTACACATATACTGGGGTCTTTAAAGTCAGAGATGACAGACCAGATACATAATGTGGACTGGTATATCTATCATACAATTACTCAAAGAAGACACCACATGTACTGAGTTCTTTACAGTCAAGATGAGAGGCCCAATAAATGATGTGGACTTACATATCTATCATGCAACTACTCAAAGAAGACAGCTGGCAATGTGCATGGGCAGATGGTGCAATGGCATGCCTATTGACTGTTCACAATAGGTACCAAGTTCAAGTCCCATAATGGACTACTCTGTTACTTAAGTGTATTTCAAGTGGGTCCTTGAAGTACAATGTGTTTCAAAGTACTGGGATGACACCCCCCTGTTTGTGGCATCACCGGCTGGGGCCAATTAAAGCCAGAATTCACATATCAAAAACAAAAAGACAGTTGGCAACAATGTCTTACACCATAAACTTGTAATGTCCCCTTTCTGCGGATCATGTTTGATGGTGGTTAGCCTATTACTCGTGACCGAGGGCTAACAGTTGGTTAGAGGGTCGCGGGTAATTCTTTCCGAGAGTTTGATCGCTTTGGTTTTCAGAGCCCAAAGGACCCGGGTTCACAGCGGTGCGCTGGCGCTGCGTGAGCTCCATGTGCCTTCGACAGCCATTATCGTGATTATATGGTGTTTTGAGTGAGTTATGGTTTTAAGTGATTTTAAATTATTAATTAACTTAATATTTTATTATAAAGTCAAATTGACTTGATACATTTTAAATCACTTAAAAATTCTCTAAAGGTGATTTAATATTTTAATCACTTAAAATATAAAAGGGCGCCCAAATATTTAAGTCAAAACTATTGAAATGACTTAAATATATTTTAAAAGATTTAAAATATAAAGGAGGGCGTATCTTTCTTGGAATTTGTGCCTTTTTGCATAAAAGGGCATTTCCGGGCAACGAGAAACTCATCTTGACAATTTCAACTTTGCCTTTGTGCTATATCCTCGCATTCTCCTCAAGTGGATCGTGGTTTGAACTATTTTTCCATCGAAGAATCCAGAATCCCTTCAGTGTTGAGCACTTTTGAGGCTGTTAGAGATCAGCTGAATTTGTGCAATTTGTGAGAGCTTCATACAGAGGTTCTATTGGGCTTGAGCTGTGTTTCCTATTGGATTTCTTCATCAGTTTCAGAGGGTTTTGGGTGATGGCGCCTTCATTTCATCTAGCAGTCATCATACTTCTTGGCCGTACCTTCTAAGTGAGATTTCAGGTTGTTTGCAATGAAGTGTGTGGCTCTTATACAAAGGCGTTTGGGCATTTCTTGGAGAAACGCCTTCTTTTATGAGGGTTTCTCTTCATCATTTTAGGCGTTTGGCTTGTACTCTTCATCTGCCACCATTTTCAGGCTAGATTTCGCATTCTGTAGCTTTCTACACCAGATTTGGTTAGTTTTTCACCATCTTGACTGGCAAACTGGACTACTTTCTTAAATAAATAATCTCGACACTTTCGGGTATGTTTATGAGTTCTAAATTCATTGTTGAACATATTTATTATCTTCTGTATTGTCAATTCGCCTGAAATAACTCAGATTTACATTTTATATGCATTTATGCTGTGCGCCCCTTCTCTTCTGTCTATCAAATTTTCTCTAAAAACTAAACAACACCTCTAAAGACTTAAGAAAAATTAGTTTTGAGTTGAGACGCCAGGCTCATCATTGGTATCGAGTTCGGGATCCTCGCCAAATTGTGGGTGAAAGTGAAACTGTAGACTCCTGACCATGTACACACTGGGAATCTCCTCAACGAGCTCTGTCTGAAATCCCGATGCACTGACGGAATCTCTGATACTATGATCAAAGCTCACCCTTAAACCAGGGTCAAGAGTAAAATCAGCATCCACCTCAAAGAGCGGATTATCACAAGAAGATGTAGCATCCGCCTCATTTTCTGATTCTTCTCCATTAGTATCATAGATTGGAGCTTGCTGATCATAAAAGTCATAACTGTACTGAGGAGAGGAAAATCCCTCTTGAATCACTTTCTGTTCTCCATCCAAATCTGCACTATAGCATGAAGTTGAATCTGCATCACTCACCTCATAATCAACAACATCATGTGTGTTGTCATCAACCTCTAAGGTATTGCTGCTATGTACCTCATAGGATGTCTCGACTGGCAAGGTAGAAGCTGTTGTTATGACAATATCCTCACACACCTCTATTGCCAAAGTCACTGCAAGTCCATCCATAGCATGCTCACCTCTTACATGTTCTTCTCTTGGAAGAATTAGAGATCTAAGGTGCGACTCCCTTTTTTTCTTTGCTTGATCTAGCTGGCTGCAGCGTTCCTTGACCTCTTGCAAATGTTGTTTTGCTTGAGCAGCCAACATCTTTGCCTTCTTAGCCCTTTGTAGCCACCCATCACACAAAACTTGAGTTTTGTTCACATCTTCCAAGGTCTGATATATAAAATCAGACTGTTTGTGACTTGAATCCACCAAACATTCTTCGAGCTCAACATGCAAAACTTCAATGCTAATGTTAGGAGATTCCATAACATGACCATCTTTATGTACTTTATCCGTCACCTCATGATTTTGTGAAAGTAATGGACTGCTGTTTATAAAATCAGAATTGATGTCAAGGCTGATATCATCTCTGTTAGTGCTGATAATATCTTCCTGGGGTTCAACAAAACCACTATCATGGTGTAAAACTTTCTCTTCAATAGAAGTTGTCTCAAAAGATGTTGTAGAAGCCATATTTCTGTACACTTCTTCTTTCATAGTAATTGATGAAGCATCACAAGGAACCTTATCTTCATGTGGCTGTTCTAAGGCAACTGGTTTGTCTTCATACAACACTTGCTCATCCTGAAGTGTCCTGTGCCCAACATCTACTTCTATGTAAGTCTGATTTTTGTCCTCCATAAGATCAGCTGTATGCTGGTCACTAACTGCTGATTGATCCCTTTTTAACCCCAACACATCAAGGAAACTCAATTTCTTTTTGTTTTGTGATGAGCTTTGTCTTGAAATGGAGTCTTCAAACTGCTGCAAGCTACGAGCTAATCTTTGTTGTGATGGCATAGGTTTCTGCTGAATATTATTTGAAATGCTCTCTACATTTTTCTGCTCACATTTCTTTGATTTGCTTCGTTGCTTATTATCAAGAATTCCATTGACGCCCCCCGAAAAATAACGCTGCTGGAGACGGACGCTTCCGGTGACGAGGGAGACGCCTGGGAAACGTCCCTCCGCCGTCTCCGCGCACCGCCGCCGTCCCCCCGCCATCTCCTCCTGAAGGGAGACGTTTCCCTGAATTTCGCGCACAGGAAACGCCATGGAAACGCCATGGAAACGCCGGAATATGTTATGTTAAAAAATTGAAAAAGTTAAAAACATTTTAACCTAAGTTTTATTATACTTCATTTGATGAAATATCATTTTACAGTAGCAGCCGCAGGGTTTTTCGACTGGAGTCTGGTGCATTCGACTGCATTTGAGGTATTTCATTTTTCGAACCCTTCGTTTTGGCTCGCGATTTCATGTACATTGTATGCAAAATGTTGAAACCTGGTTTTTTGAGCGCCACAGAGATGTCCGCTCATGGAATGCAATGGTCGCGGGTTTGCAGAAGCCGCGCGACCATTGCATTCCATG
>VDFB02193867.1:421035075-421107502 GCA_007258455.2 Sequoia sempervirens
ATGTCCTGAAAAAAGACCAAAAACATTGCAAAATGCCTTGAAAAAAGACAAAAAATAAAAAATAAAAAAAAAATCATAAAACGTCCTGAAGAAAACCAAACAAAACAGTCGACCGCGCAAGGCACACAAGTGCACTGTCATCTCTAGTCTAAGTCAATCAAGTCAATAAGTCCATGTCATTTGTCCGAACTACGTTGTCTCTTCGCATTTGCTACGTAGGCAAGACTCATACTTGAGTCCCCGAGACATTAGGTCAGTCCTATTAGGTTTGTCAAAATAAATCATGGCGTAATCTTTGCTCCTCAAGACAACGTCATTGGTCGTGTCGAACTACGAGGTCTCTGAGTGTATGACGTAGGCAAGGCCATCTATCGATGAGCCCCCGAGGCCGCACTAGGTCAGTCCATTAGGGTTCATGAAACTAAAATGGCACACATGTCAAAAATCTCCAATCAATCTTCAGATAAGAAAACTCCTGAAACAAAGTAAAGCAATCTTTTATTCAACATGACACTCGCATCAGGACAATATCGGCATCTAATCAAACACAAGTCAACCTCAGTCAAACATAAGTCAAAGCAAACCAAATCATTATAACCGGTCAAACTGTCAAATTTTGGTTCGTCTTCAGATGAGTCCTTCTGAAAGATAACCTCTGTCATTTACGCCTTAGGATGTGTCCTTCCTAGGCGTCATCATCGTCATTCGGCCCTTCGAGCGATCCTCTTGACATCTAAGGATCACTCTTCCTGACGTTAGCATTCTTCAGATGAGTCCTTCTGAAGAACCAACTCTGTCCTTTATGCTTTAGGATGTGTCCTTCCTAAGCATCGTCATTACTTTGAGGGATCCCTTACGACCATTAGGGATCAAATCCTCCCGTCATTCGGCATCATTCAGGATGTGTCCTTCCTGAATTCACCAAGTCTCGACATTTTCAAGGTCGTCAAAACTTTAAACACTCAGACATCTTGACATCGTCAAATATGACACCTTGGCATCAGAACAATGGCTACCCGGATGCACTTGACAAACACTTGGTAACTGTCTTTTCATCTCTTATCATGTTATTAGTTTTTTAACGAGATCCCACTAAGCAGGATTTAGAGAAGCAGTGATGTAACATGACAATTGACACGCATGACTACTAGCTTCTCAGCGAGATCCTGATCTTGGGATTTAGAAAAGCAACGACATATCATGATAGAGACTACATTTCTGTAATTTGGCAATCATGTCACTAGTTTCTCAAGGATGTCCTGGCAACAGGATTTAGAGAAGCAACATCGTTTCCTGATCTGTCATTGTCTTTTTCTGCCTATGGTTGATTATGACGACAAGACTGGGGCAAGCACGCTCCTAGTATGAGTCATAACCATCCTTGTCTGTGACTGTTCTGTCTTGGGTAATGGTACGACCTTGCACACCTAGATCTATGTCATATCTTGGTGTTTGTTGACCATTACGACAGTTTGCCCAATGATGATTAAAGAGCAACGGATATTAAAAGTCCTATAGTAAGGTTTTGAAGGATTTGTATCTTCTCATAGGTCTCATATCTTCTCCTCTTTGGTCTAGTCATCTTCTCTCGTCAGTCCCACCATCTTCTCTTGTCCATCCTGCGATGATATCCTGTGTCATTCAAAAAAATGTAAGTGCATACATGATATATCCATTGCATTAGGTCCATACATACATCATCCATGGCATTAAATAGTATCATACATGGCATTACATCATATACATAATCACAAACATTGCATTAACATAATCATCATCATTGCATCTTTTACATAAAGGTATCACGCACATCATTAACATAAGCATATGAATATTGCATCATCATGACATCAAAAATCACAACATAGACATCATAATACACAAATGGCATCATAAATTAAGCATCATATACCATACACACATAATGCATAGAACATCACATAACACATATAGGTCGCATCAAAACTGCATCATCATATAAATCTCATCTCAAAAATATGCAATGTCACAGGATAAAGTCAATGGATATCCCAAAAATGGAGCTCGCAGGCTCAACAATAAACATAATGTGTCCAAATACAAATATGCCCCTAAGGTAGGCTCTCATCATCCCCTCGGGGTGAAGAATGTGGTGGTGGCTGAGGCCCTGTCACTGGCTCTGAAGCAATGGACGGTCTTGTAATGCCCTGTAGCTGTGAGGATGAGGGAACTGCGAATAAAGGCATCATCTCAACAGTAGTAAACACCTGTGAGGTCACTGCTGCTGGACTCTGAAAAGCGGTAGGATCTGTCACTGGTGGCTGACCCTGCACTGACCTCTGAGCTGAACTGATAGAACCCTGACTGTGTCCTGAATGGTGACTCGAAGTATGCCTGCGGGAGTGATGTGATCTGTGGCCTGATGTGTGTCCTGTGGAAGTCGACCCTCCGACACTGCTGTGGCTCCTGGTACCACTGCCACTACCCGACCGGTGTCCACTGCCTGTCCTCGTCTGTGATCGAGACAGGGTAGGATCTCGCTGCTCTGGTGGCACTGCCTGCTCATATAAAGTCCTGTACTGACCTAGCCTCGTGCTCACCCTGGCCAACTCCCGAGCCATGTCCCCTATGGGTCCTGAACATAGGGCCACAAACTCTGTGCACCATCGCGCTGAATCCTGCTCGCAGATCACCGCCTGATCCCGCTCCACACGGGCTACCTCTAGGGCTGACTGTAAGGATCTCACCTGTGCCTGGCTGGCATCTAACCTCTGCTGCAGATCGGCCACTCGCTGATCAACCGTCGCATCCGGTGGCAACTCTGAAGATGGTATCTCCTCCTCACCCTCCACCATCTGCCATCTGAGGACTCTCTCTGCCTCACCTATGGCCTCATCCTCCTCGTCATCATCATCATCCTCCTCTCCTGCCACCGCCGTCTCCTCCTCTCCTGCCACCTCCGTCTCCTGTCTCTCCCCCTCCGCCTCCTCCTCTCCTGCCACATCCACCTCTGGGGCCCTGACATCCTCCTCCTGTCTCTCCCCCTCCGCCTCCTCCCGTCCCCCCACCTCTGGCTCCCCCTCCTGTCTCCCCTCGCCCTCTCTCTCCTGTCTGGGCTGCTCCTCCATCTCCCCCTCATCACCAACCTCGGGGATAGCATCTAATGCTACCCTCGGCACGCGCTGTCGCACCCTACGACCTGGTACCTGTCTGTCCCGTCATCGCCTCCTACCATCTCCTCCGTCATCTCCACCTCGACCTCCGTCTCCACCTCGACCTCCATCTCCACCACGGCCCCCGTCTCCACCTCGACCTCCATCATCACCCTGACCTCCGTCTCCACCTCGTCCTCCATCATCACCCCTGCCTCCGTCCCTCCCTCCATCACCACCCCTCCCTCCATCCCCATCCCTGCCCCTGCCTCTGCCTCTGCCTCTGCCCCCATCTCTGCCTCTGCCCCCTCGTCTGGCTCGTGGCACGCGTGGAATCACTGACCGCCTGTCAACTGGCGCTGGCCCGTCAGGATCTGTCAACGGCACGGGTCGGCGTGCATGCCACCATAGATCATAGGCTGGTGTGGTACCTGGATCTGCTGCCCCACCTCTCCAACCCCAGGCCTGGGCTACTAACCCGTCAATCTGCTATGTCGCGAAGGCCACTGGGATGGCCGGCCCCCATACATACTCTCTAGATGATCGTGCATACTCTGCCGTCCCCATGGGCACATCCTGCTGCTCCCCGAACTGTCTCAGTACACGCTGTGGTAGGTACATCTCAATAATCAATGACGTCTGTACTGTCCTGCCAATCAGGTATCGATACTGCCTACAAAAACTGAGATGCTCGTCCTCATCATCCCATACCTCACAATCCCTATAGGGTCTCCAGATGAAGGTCACCATGGTATCAATCCGATGCCGCCACCACCCTGTCTCACCCATACGGGTCTGCTGTAATGCGTCGGCATAGTAGTAGGAGTAAGGCATCCCCACGGCCAGCTGTGGTCTGTCGATAGGAGGGCAGAATATGGCAATACGCTCCCATGCCCAGATCATCATCAGTGTGGTCCCGCAGGAGATACTCTCTCCTCTCCTATACACAACATCATGCAGCTGATGATAAAGTGTCCCCAGCAAACAGGGACCCCATGCATAAACTGTCCTATCTCGTCGCATGCCGACCATGACATCCCCCCAGCCAATCGGAAATCCGTGTCCTCGCCGGTCTGGAACCAAGATGCCACCAATCAGAGTCGCCAGGAATGCATCAAAGCGACTGTAATGCTCCACCAGGAAATCCCAATGAATCTCGTAACCCTCAATGCCGAGTCCGGCACCCTGATCCTGGTAGTACGCCCGGAAGGTCTGCTCACCATGACGGGGATCGTACACGATCCGCTCCCCTCGAATCGGAATCCGGAGAATACGGTAGACGTCCTCCAGGGTAATTGTAGCCTCACCTATCGGCAGGTGAAAAGAACAGGTCTCTGAATGCCATCTCTCGCACAGCGCCGTCAACAAACCCCGGTTCGCCCGAATGGCGAGCATGAACGCAACATGGAATAAATCGAGTCTCATCAATCGTCGCCGCTCTCGCGGGCCTAGCTGATCGCCAAACCGAAAGGTCCTCGGTCTGCTCTCTCTCATATATATAGGGGCAAGCTGCCTCTGCAAAAAGACAAACACCGCATTAGCACTTTTTGGACAACTATGATCATCACAGAAAATGACTTAGGGCATGAAAGCATTACAACAAGTTAAAGAAAGAAAATAGGCAAATGCGTCACAAACATGCAATTGCGTCGCAAAAACACAAATGTGTCGTTCGAAAAATCAAATGCGTTCCACCAAGTCAAGTGCGTCGCTATATTACACTTGCGTCACGAATTTAGGCGATTGCGTCGCCACACTGCGAATGCGGCGCGGTAACGCATTTGTGGCATTCGAATAATCAGTTGCGTCGCATCTTTGCGATTGCGGCTTTTAATGGGTCAAATGCGGTGCGGTTAAGCACTTGCGTCGTAACAACAATCGAATGCGGCACAAACCGATGGCGCAGCTCGTTTGGTCATTGCACTTGCGTCGCGACGCATCAAATGCGGCGAACGCGAAGTCAATTGCGGCTTACGCGAATGCATATGTGTCGCGGCGCATTCGTTCACTACCCTAGAAAGCATATAAAAGCGCGTAAATCGAGAAAATGACAAAGCAAGTTTAGGGTACATACCGCAGGTCCTGAGCCCTCAAATATGTTTGTCTATTTTTAAAAAAATATTTTCAACTAGTTTTTAATAAATTAACACTATAATTTAGTTGTTGATAAAATGCTAAAAAATGAAGTTCCATGAGATGTAAAACTTTTTATAGTATTTTTTTTTTTTTTCAAAATTTTTATATGTATTTATAACTTGAAACTTTAGTGCATGGATATATTTTTTCCCAATTTTGATAAATATATATTTTTAAATAAATATTAAAATATGTGTGAATCAAAAAAATAGTTGTTTCCATTAGACATCAACTTTCATATTAAATATTTATCTAAAATGGAAAAAAATTATACCATCTTAAAATAGATTCTTTTATCTAGTGCATCAGATTTTTTAAAAAAAATTAATAAGCTTTACTATTTTTCCTTGGTGTAGTTATCAACCTAATATTTTGTGTTGATAACATACTTTTAGTGAAAATAAAATATAAAATATAAATAATAATTAAACTATTACAATAAATATATTTTGGGAAACTACACTTATGGATCTACAAAAGCATATTTTTATATTTTTTTAAAAATGTTATTTACATTACTAGGAGTTATCTAAAGTTCAATTTTTTCAAATAATTTTATTTTTTTGGTAAATTGTACTCAAAGTGGTGCTCCATATATTTTTAGCCAACAATTTTAGTTCAAAATTTTGTGGAAATATCTAACTTAGGTAGAATGAATCTTACTAGATCATATGTTTGACCAAAATTGATTTTTAGTTAGAAATACTTAAATTTAGTTGTGCTAATAAGTTGGTTGAATTAAGTGTGACACAGCTTTGTGCTTTTACCCCCAAGTGCATCAAACAAATTTTCTATTGTGTTCCAATTTTTTTCCAAATTGCAATATGTGATTTAAAAATGTGGTTGGATGTTTTGGATGTAATTGTATGTATTTAGCCATGAAAACAAAGGCTCATAGTGGCGAGTAGTGGAAATTGTATCATGGAAAATAATTGATATTGTAGGATTACATGCATCCTCATTGAAATGTAAGTATATTCTTTTGTATGTTAAAGAAAAAATTCATATTAGTATGTTTAGCTAGTATGATAGCCATTTTAGATAGAATACGTCACCCCAAAGCCTAGATTCACCTCTATTGTTGATCTCTATGGCCGAAAGCATTATTCTTCCTAGATACGTGTTTTTGTCATGTATATTATGCAATTTCGTTAGCATTGTTCGGTGAAAATCAGTTTCATACGAGCCTAAAGCTATAGTACAATGGTTGTGAAGGAAATCTAAGAAATGATCCACAAGACCATTGTGTAGTTGTTCCAATGTATAATGGCAATGAAGCAAAATATGCACTATGTCAAATAAGCAATCACCAACTTTATGATTGAATGATTCAATTCAAAAACAATGTGCATAGTGCAAAGCTTCATCAATTGATGTGAAAGGTGCATTTGCAGTTGGTTTGTAGGTTTCTAATACAATTGGTTGTTGTGATAGTTTTTTCTTTTAAGACAATTGTTTGTAAGCATATTGCTAGATTTCATGTGAAAAGACAAAAAATACAAATTGTACTAACACTATCTAGTATAGTAATTATATAAACATTGTGCCAAGTTTGAAATGTTAAATACATAGAAAGAAGAATTGAACATGCAATTATTCACCATGATCAGTAGCAATAAAGAATTTGTAACTATAGCATTCAGTTCACTACTATGCACTAAAAGTCCTACAAGGAAAAAACAAATTCTTAATATGAATTCATGTGGCTAAAATGAAACTTTTTCTAGGACTATTGAGCAGGGTAGTGGATATTTGAAAGTAGGCAAAAGAGAAACAAGGATGATAATATTTTACTCACATTGATCAAAAACAATGCAAAATGTGTGATGATATTATGCAATTGGAAATCTTACGTTGTCTAGACCCTTCAAAAATGAAAGTAGATAAATTGAGCAATAGGAAATTAATAAAGGAAAAGCAAATAAATCGATCAATTTTGGTATCAATCTTGTTATAGTTTTGAAATCCATGTATGGTTTGAGCTTTGATACATACATACATATATATATATATTTGTGTGTGTGTGTATCTATCTATATATATATACATATGCATATACATAAATATATGTATTAATACAGTTGTAATCTTGGAATTTCTAAGCATATTCTACTTTTTGAATCTACAAATAGTAGAAAATTTTCCAAGTAAAAGCATATTAAATGCTTTTTCTGTTTGGTCCTAGAAATCAAAGGGAAATGTGTGATGTCCAAGAACAAAAGGATATTATGGTATGTGTTGTGGCAAGTGAAACTATGAAGTTCAATATGCAAGAAAAAAAAAATTTGCCAATTCCTAAGGAGTGGCAATTTTTCAATGTCCAAGAAAATTCCACTGTCCCAACATGTAACTAGCAACAATGTTCCAAGGTCCATGGAAACTATGCTCTACCAAATTCTTGCAACAAAATTATATTTGCAAAATTATAGTTTCCCTCGCTACAATTAAAAATATAAGTGAATCTTTCTAATACGGACTTTGGTAATGGATTAGTAGTAACTAGAATAGAGTAGTTGTGATCAATTTTGTGAGGCTAGCCAATTTCTATAGGATCCACTTTGCATCTGTGAACACCGTCCTATCAAAGGTTTTTTCTCTATCGCACTCGATCCCTGTACCAAAATAGAGTGCATACAAGTAATTGGAAGCAAATGGTCGAGTCCTTTTATGTATAATTGGAAATATAAGTGAAATATTGATTGAAATATGTAATTACCAACTGTAGAGAATATATTTCATCAATGACACTATAATAATATACAAGCAAAAGATAATAATAATATTGGATAAATCAGAAAGCAATACACTTGTTACGATTCTAAAACTCTAATGCTTATTGTACTATGATTTAGATCTATGTAAAATCTACTTTTAGATTCATATTTATTAGTAGTGGCCAAATCTTACCTTACTTTAGTGTAAATGAATAAGCATTTGGGACTTTTCCATCTATGACAACACCATCACAATTACATAGAGATCCATTGTTTTCATTTTTTTTCCTAAGAACTTGCACACAAGCAGGAGAAGGAAAAAGTACAAAAAGGCTATAATTTCCAAGAATAGGATAGGAAAATAGACTTGATGCATGACTATAATTGTGTGAATGGTGATCCTAGACCTGCACAAACACAAAGAACAAATAGATTATTAGTCCAATATGCAAGTTAGAAACAACATTCCCCATAAAATTCATTTGAGATATCAAGAACAAGAAATAAATGAAGAACATGAATAAAAACTATCTAATCTTGCTCAAAATATATGAACTCTCAATCCCATGGAAGAAGTGGTGCCATTTTGATGTGGAAAATGGCCCTTTCCCAATTCCTTGCAAGCTTGATCATCAATGATGAATATTCGATGCTCCTTGATGAAATTTCTCCACAACCTAGCTATAGATGATAAAAACTTATTAAAATGGATGAAGATTACTCAAAAACTTGAAGATAATTCAAATGCATAAACTTGTGGATGATTTTGTGGATCTAAATAATCATGGTGATCTTACATGGATTGTGGATGCTCAAATAAATAGAGAATCTCCTATTTATAGAAAATAAGGATGGAGGATTGAAGAATAGGGTGAAAGTGGGCCAAAATACCAACCAATAACATTAAGCCACTTGTCAACATGCTAATGGACAAAGGTTGAGCACATTTTGATGAAAGTGCACATAAATGCTATTAGGTGGAATTTCAAAATTGATGAAATGATATATTGGAGGGAGAAAGAAATGGAGTCATTACCACTTGGCTCAAAGGAAAAAGGACATGTAAGAAAATTAAATGCCTTGTTGGATGTACAAACCTTTTGGAGGGATTTTTTAAACTTGGAGAATATTCCCTTTTTGATGCCATGTTGAGAGAAAATTGGAGATTTAATAAATTAATTAAAATGATTTACTTGTGCAAGTTGCAAAAGCTAGATGATTTGAGGGATTAAGATTAGGATTAATCAGGATTTGATTAATTTAAAGGGAGATTAGTTGATGCGGCAATTTGATTTAAATTTTTGGATTGATTTAAATCAAAGTTGAGAGGAAGATGAATTTAGATTTAATTAAATAAAGATTTGATTTATTTAATTAAAGAGGATGATGTTAGATTATATCAAATAAAGACTAATTTATTTAATTTAATAGAATGCATTAGAAGTTAATGACATAAAATTGATTTATTTAATTAAAATGGGGACTATAGGATTAATTAAATAAAATGATTTATTTAATTAATAGGAGAGAATGACTTAATTAGATAAATTTGATTTATTTAATTAAGAGATGAAATGTGATGAATTTAATCAAATAAGAGATTATTTGATTAAATGCTTAACAAAGGAGATGATTCAAGACAAAGCGGTATTAGTAAAATCAAGATCAAATGTATAGGATCAATTAGTATATTTTTTGTGTCTACAAATTGCAATCTAGTAGATTTTTCATATCTATTCACAATAATTTTATTGCATTGGAAATAGGTCATGATTGTATAAAATAGGAATAAAAATAGTTGATTTGTAAATTTAGGCCACAACACCTCATAAACTTCATCTCCTATGTATTCATGAATGTAATAGATGATCTGAGTGACAACTACCACTTGAGAAGAACAAGGCACCTATCAACCTTAATAATAAATAGAAAATATGTATAACAATGTATTTCAGTTTCCAAAACTTAGCATTAGCACCAATTTTAGACAAGGCATTAGAAATACTATGAACAACACAACCTATCTATAGGAACATTTGTAGTCAAGACACGTCTATAGCAAAAAAACATTAGCAATAAATAAGCCTATTGCAATTTTCTATGCAACAATGAGATACTCACTATATTTTGTGTTCACCATGGCTATGGCTATTAATGCATTCCTCAAGAACTATGCAAGTAATGTAAAAGCTATAGTTTGTGGGATTATTTTATTGATAGGTATTTAAGTGCTTTTTTTTGCAATTTTCTCATTGGTTGTTGGTATTTTCCTCATGGTTTTTTGTATTTATGTAATTTATTTAATATTCTAATTAATTCAATCAATTCCTAATGTTTTGTTTCTATTTGAAATATTTTATGAGTTTGCAATGTTCTTTGATATAGTTGTGTCTTCGTGTCCAATGTTTCTATCGGTTTGTGGCATTTTAATGAGGACATTGTACATTTATTAATTGCTAAGCTTAACTTATTGTAAATAGACTAAAGTGTAGATGTCATTAATGGCTTATGTTGTGAAGTTTTAACTCTGTTGAGCAAAGGATTAGTTGTGTTGTTTTTTTCATTTGCTTAGATTACATGCATGATGTGCATGTATCAAAACATCCATGACACATTAGACAAATCTTGAATAGATAGACATCCTTCGATGTCTATCACTGTTTCATGAACACACAATTAATTAGGACTCAAAACAAAATGATGACCAAAATATCAAAATCCAATGAGGAAATTGCAAAAACAAAGATTAACCCATAAAAACACCCATTGATAAGGAACAACAGACATTAAACCATTGTAAAAATGTAAAAAATGATTGAGAGGGTGAAATTTGTATCTGTTGAAAGGGTTTATTTATATTGTATTGGAAGCAAAAATCAAGGTGTTTATAAGTTCTTATATCTTTTATAGTGTCATTTTTATAATTTTTTACATCTTTTCATTTTATGGGTTAATGTCTATTATTTCTTCTCTGCATTTTATGGGTTAATGTCTACTTCTCACTATCTTTGAATGCTTTTATGGGTTAGTCTTTGTTGTTGAGTTAAATACTTAACACCATAATTCATTAATGTCGACTCCTCTATTGGCCATGGTTGAGAATGGAACTAATATTTTTTCTACACATATGCATGCCAACTGCACTTCAATCTATTAAACGAAAATGAAAATTAGGTCTAAATAAGTGAAAAATGTCTCAATATAAAATAATTTCATCAATTAGTAATGTTTTATTGCTATTGGAAATATTTCATGGATTTTTAATGTTCTTTGATAAGGTCATGTCTTCGCACTGAGTGTTTTTTTCAATACGTTGCATTTTATTGAGGATATTTAGTATTTGTTGTCCATAATTTTCATTTATTGTCAATTAACTATAGTGCAGTTGCCATTAATGTATTTTGGTGTCAAGTTTTAAGATGGTCAAGCAAAGGATTTCTTGCGTTATTTACTCATTTGCAAAGATTATTTGATGATGGTGCAATATGTCAAAAAGGAGGCATTTTTAATTTCCTATATCTTTTACATTGTTTTTTCTGTGTTGTTTATTCATTTGCTTAGATTGATTGATGAGGGTGAAACCTAGGTCTGTTGACAACATCTATACCTATCATGTTGAAAGAAAAAAACAATGCATTTGAAAGTTCCTATATCTTTTACAATATCATTTCATATTTTTTACGTCCCTATAATGGGTTAATCTCTATTGTTCCTTATCGTTGAGTGCTTTTATAGGTTGATGTCTATTGTTTAGTTAAATATTTAACACCATAACTCATAAATTTCAAGTTCTTTGTTGACCACCATTAACAATGCAACTAATCTTTTATCTATTAAATGAAAATTAGGTCTAGATAAGTGCAAAATCTATCAATGTAAATCCATAATATTTCATCAATACACAATGCTTTTTTGTTGAGGACATCTAGTTCTTGAAGAAGATTAGATTCATAATTTTATATCTTTCCTCATCATTTAATTGATTAAGAATGGAACTAATCCTTTCTTTGCATGCATGCATACTAATTATAGTTTAATCTATTAAATAAAAATGAAAATTAGATCTAAATAGGTGCAAGATTCCTTGGTATAAAATTATTTCATCAATTGGTAATGTGTTGTTGCTATTGAAAATATTTGATGGCTTTCTAATGTTCTTCGATATAGTCATTTTCTGTTGTTTCACATTGTTGAGTGTTTGTATGAGTCTAGGGATTTTCTTACAGAAATTAAGTCATGAAAACATTTAACAATAGAGAACAACTTAAATACTAAAAATAGAAGAGTTTTTTTTGTTGGAAGCAAAAAAGAAGGTATATGTCTTCCTGCTTTAGACATATTTTCACTATGAACATCTATGCTTAGTAGATCACATTGTTCATAGTAGTTAATAAGTTTGATTATAAATTGGAATACATCTTTAGATATATTTTATTTATTATTAAGATTGATAGGTGCCTTGATAATGGAAGTGGTAGCTAAAATCCCTTTAACCAAATAGTAGTTTGGTGCTTGTGACTTTAGTTACCTATTTGAGATAGAGTTTTCCAAAGTTTGAGGAAACAACACCAATGACTAGATTCATGCCAATAGGAGAAATATGTCCCATATTATATAGAATTTTTATAACTAAAATCCCAAAAGTAGCAACAATTGCTAAATGAGCTAACACGTTCTCTCTTGCATTCATCATTACTCACCAACACCCATCCAACATTAAAGTAAAAGTTAAAACAATGTCTATTGCACTTCACATAGATTGCATCAACTTCATTAGATAGCATTTAACAAGCATACTCCCATAACAGATAATAAAAATGAATTGTATTCTAATTAAATAGTAGGATTACAAATAAATGTGAATTGTAATCTAATATTGAATCCATAGATTGGGAAGACCTAGAAAGATTCATTAGATAGATTGTAGGTTTCTAATACCACATCCACAGTCTTCTAAAAAGTATGAGAGGAGTCACTAAGAAAAAATGGGAAAAAATAGTGCAATATACTTGGTAATAATTTATTGGTGCAGGAGCACCTAGGCTAACCTCCATTTTTGTTAATTGTCATTTTTGGCTTATATCTGACCTTAGCCAAGTCAGAGGGTTTAGGTGTTTATTTTGGACCTTAGAAGGTCTTGCTTGTGTGTGGACTAGGTGAGTTAGTCATTAGGACTAAGGTCACCATAGTTTAGTCATTGTTATTAATTTTTGCTTTCTTTAGCTTAGTAGCTTAGATTGGGAATTGAGCCTTAAATGTGTTCTAAACACATGAAGGATGTTAGGAAGATGCCATGAGAGCGTTAATGAAGTTGGTTGCTTGAAGTATAGGACATAGAGGTCCTAAAAGTGATGAAGATGGCATAACCATAAGTTGCCAAAAGTTGTTGCAAAGTTATCATGACAACATTTTCCATTATGAAAAATGTTGCATGCAACTCAGTTACCTTGGATCCCCTAAAAGATAGGAGTGGGGAATCGACCAAAAGACCCTAAAAAGATGGTAAATGTAATCTAAGAGAAGGTGGCTCAATTTTCAAGAATTTATATTTGTAATCAAGTTTTTGTGGTGATTGGAATAGTGAAGAACTCTACAATTTTCTGTGTTTTATCGAATGTATTAAGTGACAGAGCTATTAAATGAATTGGATGCATTGAGTTGACATTGTTTTTGTGTTCATAGGGAAATTCTAAGTGTTTTTCCTTTCGCAAGAAAGTTCATTTGAGTTAATTTGTTATCTTGTGTAAATAAGTTGGAGTCTAGGGGTTCTACTGGTCCTGTCCTGACCAGTTTGTTTTTCTATGGCTCCCCCATGAAATCTAACCACAAGGTCTTCCTGAGAGTAGATGGAAATGTTAGGGGAGCCATTGATTTGTATATATGTAGTGGTAGGAGTCCTGAAGAGTCGAGCAGTAGAGTGCATTAACAAACCCTAGGTGAGATTAAGGTGCCTGGTTAGAGGTTTGACAGTGAAGAACTAAAGAATATAGGTAGGGGTTAGAAGTACAGTATGGAACAAGTATGGTTCTAGGTAGGGTATGATCAAATCTTCACATGCTAGAAGGATTGAGGTCTAGTCAATCCATTTGTGTGAGAGGAGCAAGAGATCAGAAAATCCTAGAAATTAGGTCTTTTAGCCCTATTTGACCTAGATAATAGGAACCCAGTGTACGGAGGGCTCAGGGGTCTGAAAACCTATGAATATTTTAGAGAATCAAAAAGGGTATCTGAATGTGAAATTTTTTTTTTAGGTTGTTTGGAAATTTTGGGCAAGAATGCCAAGAAGGTCACTGTCAAGGGCTACAAGTAATTAGGCCTCCTCAAGACCAAATCTTGGAATCGATAAGAAAGAAGATTGAAGACCATCCAATATGGATCTAGTTGGATGTGTATGGAATGTTTCTAGTATCTCTGACACCCCTACAAGCAGTTCAAGGTTTTGAGTAATGTTAGCACTTAGAGTCTTCTAAGTGGAGGAGATAGTTTACCAGTTCAAAGTGGTGTTAGTCTTTCAAGGTGAAGCACAAGTTATGAAAATATTGGAGAGGAGTTGGAATAGGACTTAGTTAATTATCTAAACTTGAAAAGAACCAAGAAGCTATCAGGTTCCTAGAGGAAGACATGGAATAGTCTCCCTAGCTAGTTGTGCAAGAAAACCAAGGAACACTCACACCATATTGGTATCAGAGCAAAGTTTGATCAGGCTTGTGATTGATGTTGCAACCCACTAAATCAGTAGGAGATAATACACCAGAGGAAGATAGAACCATGGTGACTAATGCTGAGTTAGACAAGAAGGTAGAAGAGCAAGAAGAGAATAATCGGCTACTCAGAGAAAGATTGTCCCGAATGGAGAAGCTCTTGGATTAAGTCCAAGAAAAGGCAGATAAGATAAAAGATAAAATAGATCTAAGGGAAGAAAAGGAAGCAGAGGAAAAGGAATTGGACTTGGAGGAGGAAGCTCCAATAGCTAACCCTATTCTTTTTGAAGAATCCTTCTTGAAGGTACTAGAAGCCTTAAGTGGCAAAGCTTTGGAAGGTGTGCCACTATTTAGTGGACAAATGGATCCTTATTCAGTCATGGATTGGATTGAAAGCATAGATAATCACTTTGAATGTGATGGTATAATAGAAGCCCAAAAAGTAAAGGTGGCCAAGTCAAGGTTGAGAGGTTCAGCTCTTACATGGTGGAAGTTTGTGCAAGGTGAAAGAGAGAAAGAAGGAAAGGGTCCTATAGTTACATGGAGAGGCATGGTAACCAAAATAAAGCAGACTTACCTACCTGATGACTATGAAGTCCGGTTGCATAGGAGGAGACATAATCTTAGACAAAAAGATTTGGATGTCCAAGCATACACTGAGGAGTTCCAAAAGCTATGTCTCAGATCAAAGGTGGTTGAAGATGAAAGCATCAAGCTAGCAAGGTATTTCAATGGGCTTAAATGGTCTATTCAAGAAGATATGAGCCTAGTGAACTTCAAAACCATCCGCCAATGTTATCAAATGGCCTTAAAGATAGAGGAGAAAGGAAAAAGGAAGCAAGAGCAAACCTCCAAAAGTAGAGGTAAAGGAAAAGATAGCAGAGGACAAAGAGGTGGCTATGGTGGAAGGATTTCAGAATCAAGGGCTCAAGGAGAAATCAGGTACTCTGATCAGCAAGAAGGAAGCTCTAGCAGAGGTGGTAGAGGAAGAGGCTCTAGCTCTAGAGGAAGAAGTGGTGGACAAGGAAGAGGCAGCTACTTTGCCAATATGAAGTGTTATCACTGCAATCAAATGGGACACCTAGGCTATAGATGTCTAGAGAAGGGTAGTACTTCTCATGGAGGTGACAAGAGAATTAATCTAGTTCATGATGAGACAAATATAGCAGAGAAACATTCTGAGGTACCATTAAATTTAGAGGAAGGTGAAAACCTCATGATGAGGAGAACTTTGATCAAGGAGCTAGTTAAAGAGGAGCCAAGCCAAAGGAGGTCCCTGTTTAGGATAAAGTGTAAAATGATGGGGAAAGTATGTAGAGTCATCATTGACTTAGGGTCTATTGATAATATTGTGTCAGAGGAGACAGTCAGCAAGCTGAAGTTGACAAGGATACCCCACACCAATCCTTACAAGGTCACATGGCTCAATAAAGGCAAACATGTCTTGGTAAATGAACAAGCATGGGTGGAGTTCTCAATTGGAAGGTAGAAGGACAAAGTCTTGTGTGATGTGTTACCTATGGATGCATGTCATTTGCTCTTAGGTAGACCATGGCAATTTGATCGCCAAGCTATGCATGATGGAGTGAAGAACTTTTATACTTTCAAGAAGGCTAAGGTAACATTCAAAATTCTGTCACTATTAGAAGATATGGAGGTGAAGACAACAGGTCCTAATCTACTCATGGTTGGTGAGAAAGAGTTCTTAGAAGCCTTGGAAGAAGGAGAAGGAGTTGGCTATGTAGTAATGTTAAGGCTAAGAGAGGTGAGTAAGGAAAAAGCAACTGGGAAGCCAAAGTTACCTAAAGAAATGCAGAAAATGTAGTAGACCTATGAAGGCATTGTAAGCAGTGGACAACTAGTAGCACTACCCCCTAAAAGAGCCATAAGTCATAGGATAGACTTGATACCAGGAGCTACCCTACCAAATAAGGCAGCCTACAAGATGACTCAACAAAATGAGGAAATAGCTAGACAAGTACAAGAGCTCCTAAACCAAGGTCTCATTAGGAAGAGCATCAGTTCATGTGTAGTACCCACTGTCTTAGCAACTAAAAAGGGAGGGGAATGGAGGCTTTGCACTAACTCCAGGGCCATAAATAAGATAACCACTAGATATAGGTTCCCTATCCCTAGGATTGAAGACCTCATGGATTATCTAGGTGAAGCTAGGTACTATACCAAGATAGATTTAAAGAGTGGTTATCACCAAATTAGAATACATGAGGGAGATGAGTGGAAAACAGCTTTCAAAACCAATGATGGTTTATATGAGTGGCTGGTTATGCCATTTGGGTTGTCTAATACCCCCTCCACATTCATGAGACTCATGAATGAAATCCTCAAAGACTACATTGGTAAATTTGTAGTGGTGTATCTTGATGATATACTAATTTATAGCAAAACAAGAGAAGAGCATCTCAAATAGATAGAGTTGGTTTGCAAGAAGCTACAGGAGGAGAAATTGATGATCAATTTCAAAAAGTGTGAATTCATCAAAATAGAGTTGGTGTACCTTGGATTTGTACTATCACATGGCAACTTGAAAATGGACAGTAGCAAAGTGGAATCCATCCTCAATTGGCCTACTCCAAGGACAGCAACAAAGATAAGAAGTTTTCATGGCCTTGCTCAATACTATAGGAAGTTCATAAAACAATTTAGTGCCATTTGTGCTCTTATGTTGGATACCATTAAAGGAGGGATGAAGACTAAGTTTGTATGGAATGATCAAGCTAACAAAATTTTTGAGTTGTTGAAAGAAAAGATAGCTACCCAACCTGTTTTGGTGTTACCAAGCTTTGAGAAGCTATTCACTATTGAGTGTGATGCAAGCAATGTGGCTATTGGAGCTATTCTCAGCCAAGAGGGCAGACCGGTGGCTTTTCATTCAGAAAAGTTAAGTGAAGCCAAGAAGAAGTATTCTTCTTATGACCTTGAGATGTATGCATTGGTCCAAGCTTTAAGGAAATGGAGGCACTACTTGCTTCCCAAGGAATTCATAGTGTATTCAGACAACCAAGCACTTAGTTTCCTAAATTCACAAGAGAAATTGAGTCATAGACACATGAAGTGGGTTGAATACCTACAAGCTTACACTTTCAATATCAAGCACAAGAAAGGAGTACTCAACAAGGTGGCAGATTCCTTGAGTAGAAGAGTCCTCACCATACAAGAAATTCAGTTGAAGAGCATGGGAATAGATCATTTCAGGGATCTATATGCAGATGATGAAGATTTTGCAAACATTTATAAGGTATGTGCTGAATACAAGAATCATTTTCATAGTAAATATGTTGAATACACTTTGCAAAGTGATCTTTTGTTTAAAGGGAATCAGTAATGTGTCCCTAGAGGCTCCATTAGAGAGAATTTGATACAAGAAAAGCATAATGGTGCATTGAGTGGTCACTTTGGGATCACAAAGACTCAAGAACTTGTTCAAATGTTCTATTATTGGCCAAGGATGAACCTATATGTTAGAAGGTATGTGGAGAGTTGTATAGTGTGTCAAAAGGCCAAGGGTACTTCTTCAAATGCAGGCCTATACCAACCACTGCCTATTCCTACTAGGCCATGGGAATGCTTGAGTATGGATTTTGTAGTTGGATTACCCAAGACAAGACAAGGGATGGATAGTGTTTATCTAGTTGTGGACAGATTCAGCAAGATGGCTCACTTTGTGCCATGTAAAACAACCAATGATGCCAGTCAAATAGCCTCTCTCTTCTTCAAAGAGATAGTAAGGATACTTGGGTTACCTATAAGCATTGTGTCAGACAGAGACACCAAGTTCATGAGTCATTTTTGAAAGACTCTTTGGTAGAGATTGGGAACTAATTTATCTTTTGGATTTGCACACCATCCCCAGAGCTCAAACTACCTTCTACTACATTCAAACAAGTTGATAGTATACTGGATACCAGGGTCTACAAGAAGACTAGAACCAAGGAATACAAGGAACATCTGATAAAATGGCATGGTCAACCTAATGTTGATGCAATGTGGATCAAAGAATTAGAGTTCAAGAAGTTGGGCACTGATCTCAACTTACTCAATCCAAGGGTGGATTGAACTCTTTTGTTTTGGGGAGGATGGTGCAGGAGCACCTAGGCTAACCTCCATTTTTGTTAATTTTCATTTTTGGCTTGTATCTGACCTTAGCCAAGTCAAAGGGTTTGGGTGTTTATTTTGGACCTTAGAAGGTCTTGCTTGTGTGTGGACTAGGTGAGTTAGTCATTACGACTAAGGTCACCATAGTTTAGTCATTGTTATTAATTTTTGCTTTCTTTAGCTTAGTAGCTTAGATTGGGAATTGAGCCTTAAATGTGTTCTAAACACATGAAGGATGTTAGGAAGATGCCATGAGAGCATTAATGAAGTTGGTTGCTCAAAGTATAGGACATAAAGGTCCTAAAACTGAGGAAGATGGCATAACCATAAGTAGTCAAAAGTTGTTGCAAAGTTGTCATGACAACATTTTCCATTACGACAAATGTTGCATGCAACTCAGTTACCTTGGATCCACTAAAATATAGGAGTGGGGAATTGACCAAAAGACCCTAAAAAGATGGTAAATGGCATCTAAGAGAAGGTGGCTCAATTTTCAAGAAGTTAGATTTGTAATCAAGTTTTTGTGGTGATTGGAATAGTGAACTCTACAATTTTCTATGTTTTACCGAATGTATTGAGTGACAGAGCTATTAAATGAATTGGATGCATTGAGTTGACATTGGTTTTGTGTTCACAGGGCAATTCTAATTGTTTTTCCTTCTACAAGAAAGTTCATTTGAGTTAATTTGTTGTCTTGTGTAAATAAGTTAGAGTCTAGGGGTTCTATTGGTCCTGTCCTGAATAGTTTGTTTTTCTATGGATCCCCCATGAAATCTAACCATGAGGTCTTCCTGAGAGTAGATGGAAATGTTAGGGGAGCCATTGGTCTATATATATGTAGTGGTAGGAGTCCTAAAGAGTCGAGCAGTAGAGTGCATTAACAAACCCTAGGTGAGCTTAAGGTGCCTGGTTAGAGGTTTGATAGTGAAGAACTAAAGAATATAGGCAAGGGTTAGAAGTACAGTACAAAACAAGTACGGTTCCAAGTAGGGTATGATCAAATCTTCACATGCTAGATGGATTGAGGTCTAGTCAATCCATTTGTGTGAGAGAGGAGCAAGAGATCATAAAATCCTAGAAATTAGGTCTTTTAGCCCTATTTGACCTAGATAATAGGAACCCAATGTACGGAGGGCTCAGGGGTCTAAAACCTATGAATATTTTAGAGAATCAAAAAGGGTATATGAATGTGAAAAAAAAAATTAGGTTGTTTGGGAATTTTGGGCAAGAATGGCAGGAAGGTCACTGTCAAGGGCTACAAGGAATTAGGCCTCCTTAAGACAAAATCTTGGAATTAGTAAGAAAGAAGATTGAAGACCATCCAATATGGATCTAGTTGGATGTGTATGGCATGTTTCCAGTATCTCTGACACCCCTGCAAGCAGTTCAAGGTTTTGAGTGATGTTAGCACTTAGAGTCTTCTAAGTGGAGGAGATAGTTTACCAGTTCAAAGTGTTGTTAGTCTTTCAAGGTGAAGCACAAGTTGTGAAACTCTTGGAGAGGAGTTGGAATAGGACTTAGTTAATTATCTAAGGCTGACAAGAACCAAGAAGCTATTAGGTTCTTGGAGGAAGACAAGGAAAAGTTTCCCTAGCTAGTTGTGCAAGGAAACCAAGGAACACTCACACCATTTATCAAGCTACTTAACCACACAGACAAAAAAATAGTTAGGTTGTTGATCAATATATTTAACTATCAATACTTATTTTTTATCCTAAAATTAAGAAATTTAAAAGTCATATCAAGCTTTAATTTATTATTGAATGAAAATGAAAACAAATGCTACCATTCACATCTAGCTATAGATGATGAAATTGATCAAACACGGATTAAGTGATGAATATTCCTAGGCAATATTTTAGCTCTTTATATTTTATCCTGTTTTGATACAATGCAACTAAGTGGTGTTGTGTGAAAGAAGAATTAAAAGTAGGATGGACTAAAATGAAGCTTAAGTGGCAATGTGCACCAAATTCTTAGCAATCGTGATGTAATTAATGCCCCCTCATGAGAATTGTTGAGTAAAATGGAACCTAATTGGTATTTTCAAAAGACACAAGAAAAAATTGACTTTAGATGGTATGCATGCCATGAATATATGACTAAATGATTTATTAAGGATTTATCATGTTGATTCATGTCACCAAGATGATTAGATTTGATTTGCATTATTGTATATGTAGGATGATGAAATCTCCAAAAGATGACAATGCAACTAAATGACACATGATAATGGATAATTCGTGAGATAAAAAATGGAATAGATAAGTATTACATGTTCTCATAGTAACTTCATGTGCAAGGAGCCACCGTTATTTTTTTGTAGCACTTAGTGTTATACACCATGATATAAGAGATTGTGATAACTATGAGCCATGTGAACATAGACTAACACACAAATAGAATAGCAACCCAATATACATATTGTCTCTAGCACACAAAAATATGAATGATGTTAGCAACTCTAATAGTTTGATTGGTGCAGCACTAAGAGTAGAAGAAAAAAAAACATAAATCATTTAAAATAAAATAATTTAGAATATGTAAAGGTGATGCATCACATATTAGAAAAAGAAATGTTGGGCAGAATTCCAAAAACCTATGAAGGGAATGACATCATGACAAAGGCTAAGCTCCAAGCACATACAATTGATTCCAAAGTTTCAAAATGAAATATCATACATACTTAGTGTGGATGTAATTTTTAAAGATATTAGAACAACCATTGTGCAAAAAATATTATGTTTTCTCTCTTTCAGATCTCATGCCATAGTATCTTGAAATGCATAAAATGGTTGAGAAAATACCTTTTCACATTATTGTAGCAACAGCTCCATATCTTCAATGGAGGTAAGATGCCAAAAAATAAAAATTTCCCATAGACCCTTGCAAAATCAAGGACCACTACAAAACATGTTGTTCCATGCTTCTAAATAAATGGGTCTTAAACATCACACATGTATGTGACATATGGTTATAGATAGTATATATTGTGCACCAATTTTATCTAACAATGTTTGAAACTACCTTCTATATAGTTTATTTCTTTCAAGGGCTAATACTATTCAGTATTTGGATCACACAAGTATGCATTAATAATACGTACATTCCTTCACCCATATACACACACACATATATATACACACAAATATATATATATATAATATATATGTATATACACATACATACATACATATATATAAACACATGCATATATACATACATATATATATACATGCATACATACATATAAATATACATGTGTATAGATATATAAACATACATTTTATAGACATAGATATATACATACATATGTACATATATATACATATATGTAGAAATGAACCTTTGTTTCTATTTTAATAGATTGAAGTGCAGTTGGCATCCATGCATGGCAAAGAAAACATTAATTTCATTGTTATTGGTGGCTAACATAGAAGTTGACATTAATGAATTATGATCTTAAGTCTTTAATTGAAAAACAAAGATTAACCCATAAAAGCACTCAATGATAGCAAACAAAAGATATAGGAACTTACGAAAGTCTCCCTTTTTGGTTCCAACACAATAGCTATAAACATATATATGCATACATACATATATATATACACACACATGAACATATATATACACACATATATATACATACATATAGATATATATGCATACATATATATATACACACACAGATATATATATACATGCAGATATATATGCATACATATATACATACATACATATATATGTACACACACACACATATATATATGTATGTATATATACCTATATATACATACATATAAATCCATATACATACATATAAATATATATATGTACATATATACATACATACATACATATATACATATATATATATATGTATATATGTATACATATATATATATATGTATATATGTGTATATATATATATACAGACTCAAAACTAAACACCACAATCCATTAATGGTGATTGCACTTGAATCTATTCACAATAAATGAATATCACATATAAATAAATGCAAAAAGTGATCGTACACACAAGAACCTTTTCCTTAATAGCCATAAAACTTAACACCATAATCCATTAATGGTGACTACACTTGAATCTATTTTCAATAAGTGAAAATTAGATATATATATATATATATATATATATATATATATATATATATATATATATATATATATATATATATATATATATATACATATATATACACATATATACATACACACAAACATATATATACATAAATATAGATCTATATACATAAATATAAATTTATATGTATACATATATATAGATACATACATATATATATACATATATACATGTATGTATCTATACATATATACAGGGTCAAAACTAAACACCTTAATCCATTAATGGTGGCTACACTTGAATCTATTCACAATAAATGAAAATCAGATCTAATTAAATGCAAAATATGGTCATACACACAAGAACCTTTTGCTTGATAGCCATAAAACTTAACACCATAATCTATTAATGGTTACTGCACTTGAATCTATTTTTAGTAAGTGAAAATTAGATATATATACATATATATACACATATATATACATACATATATATATATACATATATATACACATATATACACATACATATATAGATACATACATACACTCATGCACATACACACACACACATACATATATATAAATTTATATACATCATAATCTATAAATGGTAACTGCACTTGAATCTATTTTTACTAAGTGAAAATTAGATATATATATATATACATATATATACACATATATATACATACATATATATATACATATATATACATACATATATATATACATATACATACATATATAGATACATACATACACTCACACACACACACATACACATACATAGATATAAATTTATATGCATACATATATATACACACATATATATACATATATGTATGTATACATATATACAAACTGAAAACTAAACTCCATAATCCATTAATTGCAACTGCATTTGAATCTATTCACAATAAATAAAAATTAGATCTAAGTAAATGCACAATGTGGTCGTACACACAAGAACCTTTTTCTTGAAAGCCATAAAACTTAACACCATAATCCATTGATGGCGACTACACTTGAATCTATTTACATCAAGTGAAAATTAGACCCAAATAAAAGAAAAATGTGGTCATATACACAAGGCACATGGACTACTATCGACAACACCATGTGTCTATAGAAACAGTTGTAGCAAGGATGCTTGTATAACAACAAATCATTAGGAATTGATAAATTTTTCCCATTGATTACTCCCAAGAATAAATTGCAATTGGGAAAATACAAAACCAAGAACAAAATATCAACTATTAGTGAGAAAAATGTAAAAAAATAGCACAAAATTCATTTTAACAATTCCAAATAGACATCTTGAATAGAAGTCTTATATGTTCAACATATCCATGATGTACATGCATCAAAACATCCACGGTACATCAGATATATCTTGAACAGATGGACATCTTTCAATGCCTATCACTATTTGATGCACACACAATTAATTAGAATTGAAAAGATACAAAACCATGACCAAAATATCAAAATTCAATCAGGAAATTGCAACAATATAGCTCAAAATCCATATTAATAACAAAGATGCTAGAACAACATATCATTTGCGATTAGAGAAAATCAAAACTAGGAACAAAATATCAATTGCCAATGAGAAAATTGCAAAAAGTTAGCACAAACTTCATTTTAATAGTTCCAAATACACATCTTCAATGGAACAATTCAAAAATATGCATCTCCAACAAAAGTCTTATCTATATAAGATATGCATGTTGTGCATGCATCAACAAATCCATGGTACATCAAACATATCTTGAACAGATATACATCTTTCAACATCTATCACTATTTCATGAACAAATAATTAGTTTGGATTGAAAAAATACAAAACCATGACTAAAATATCAAAAGCCAATAAGGAAATTGCAAAACCAAATATCAACCCATAGAAACACTCATCAATATGGAACAATAGACATTAAACCATTGTAGAAATATAGAAAACTATGAAATCAAAATGTAAAAGGTATAGGAACTTAGAAATGCTTCCTTTTCCACTTTCAATACCATAGATATAAACACTTTCAACACACATAGGGGTAAGTGCATGGATTTGTGACACAATTTTAATGACAAATTGAAAAAACCACAAAAAAATGTCAAAAAAGAGCTTTGGTGTATGCCAAATGTGAAAAGTGATTTAAAAGCCAAAAAATGTATTTCAGCCTCCATTTTCTATTGAACCTGTGGCTTGGCTTGAATTTTTCTTCTCTACAACTTGTGCTCGCCAAATCTCTTCCAATTTTTTCACTCTTAGCTTGGAACTCTTCACGACGATGCCATCAACATGTCAGAGAGGTTGAATATTGTGAAGAGGTATGTATTTTGATTCTATTTATTTCAAATTTGATTTAGAATGTAGATTGAAATAGGTTTTTATAATAAAGCTTTTTTCTAATTCTCAAGGAATGAATCTCCACCTCCAAACATTGAGAATTCACAATCACCCCTCATGAAGAGACTTCTATACAAGAACAACCTAAAACCCCTCCATCAGTTCATAGGCATCCTCAAGGAACACAAGAAAATATCCTAAATCAAACTCAAAAAAATAAAAGAGACACTGAATAATTAATTGGAAGTTTAATTGAGCATGTCGAAACCCACCCTTATAGGAGAGGGATCGTTGAATTGTTGAAGTCAATTGTATCTCATGTAGGAGAAATAAGCGAGAAAATAATTTTTTGGTCAAATAAGAGGCATGAGATGAGACAATTTTATGTTAGTGGTTTGTTATATGTAGATGTGAAAAAACAAAAAATTAGCAAAGCTGACTTGTGTGCCCTATTTATAGACTTGAGAACCAATGTACCTTTGTCTTATGCATGTATGAGGTTCCCCATCCATTGGTGCCACCATGAATTAATTAAAAATAAATTTTGGGAGTGGTGGTGGATGGTATTTGGCAAACTTACATTCAATAAACATGAGGTACCACAATAATTTTTGAGGAAGCTTTATTGTGAGTTTGTCCTCAATAAGATGCCAAATTATTTTGACATCTTAGACTTTTAGGGTAGAGGTGGGGGCTCCACACATGATAGAGCTACTGCATGACATAATCCACAATTGGCACTGAGACCCTTAGCAAAACCCATGGTGGAGCATGTTGTCATTCCTTCCATTGTTAAGGATGGTGTAGAGGTGGACACCCTAGATTCAATTACCTCACTCATCCAAACCATTATATAGTGTGTGAGGCCTCTAGTAGATCCTAATATGAAGGAGATGTATAGGCCCTGAGCTCCACCCCACCATTTTAGTGCTTATGGTGTTGTTTGGACATATGATTAGAGTGTTCGGGATGTAGCTACACAACCTATATCAGTTGCAGAGGTGATGGCTATGACAGATGAATTGTTGAAGAATACATATAGCATTGATACTCATGTAAAATTCAGCAATTTCATTTAATTTTTTTTATTAAATTATATTTTTGAAATTTAAGAATATATAAATTAGTAGAATTTCAATATGATGAAATTTTAGAGTCAGAGTGTTCATGAGATGCACTCCATTCCTGTAGAACCTTATTCATTCTTGACATTGATTCCACATGTATGCAGCTAGTATTAAAGATATTATTATTGCATTTGGACAATTGAATATTATATTTGAATGTTTGTCTCATAACATGCTTTAGATGTCAAAATAGTTTCCTAGTGAGCCTTCCACCTCCACACCTCACAATTCATGTCCTCAAACAAATTTCACTTAGGAAACCCTTATTCATTTGATGTAAGAGCATCCTTGGTTCTTGGCAATCTTGCATCAACCAAAATATTTTCTTTCAGGTTTTTTTTGTTCTTGTTTTGTTCTTTCTCAGTTCAAGTTGGTGGATTCATCATATTTGCTCACCAAACCTTGTGGATCGAGGTTTACATTGTGGAAATGTTCATTTTCCTTATTCCAAGATTTAAGTGTGGTTGGATCTTTTTCGGAAAGTTATCACTTCTGTATTTCTTGGTAGTTTCTTGAACCGGCACTAGAATGATTTAAAATTTTCAGCTAGTTCGATCATTGAAAATCGTCCCTATTGCGTGCAAATCTTAACAATGTGATCTTAATTGTTACATGGAGTGCCCTTGACCTTCATTATAGGTCCACACTTCATCTTATGCACTTGTTGAAGAGTAATTCAAATTTGAGGCCAACATATTCATGTGCACATTACATTTTCTTTCCTTGGTTAATGTGATGATCTTTGGCCAATGCACCTGTTGATGATTTTTCTCACATATAGGAGCATATTTGAATGTTGTATTTCTAAACATGTTATACTAGGTCTATGAGTCGAATCTGTAAGCCCAGATGTTGCCAGCCAATTGTAACTAAGCTTTCTATTAATGAGAATATTTGCAACTACATTTTCCTCCATATTTTGTGTTGCTTTTGTTGTGTTACTCTTGTTGCATAGTCCAGATTGTTCTCTTTGAGGACCCTCCTATTGTGGTTGTCCCAGATTGGCATCAACATGAGATTCGATCCATGTGAGGTCATCATAATTTTTGGATTCCTATTGAAGATTTTTTTTGGGGCAGTGGATTGAGGATATGACCTGTAGCTATAGAGGACTTGTGTAAATATGGTGGGAAGAAGAAATGGTAGAGGAAATGGAGCACATGGAAATGCAGACACAACTATGATGGAAATGTTGAGAGGAATTGTTTCCAGATTAGATGCAGTTGAAATGGTTTAGAGGAGAGGTCTACCAGTTGATGATATGAGTGATGAAGAGGTAGAAGTACAAGAAGAAAGAGGAAGAGAAGAGAAATCTAGCCTAGATTAGGAATAAGAGAGGTTCATAAGAGCCCTAAAAGAGGTGAATACCAAACCACATTTCAATCCACCATATTATAATGGTAACTTGGATTCAGAAGAATTGCTTGATTGGATTAAAAAGATGGAAAATTATTTTGAATTTGAAGGTACCACTAAAGATAAGAAGGTGAAATTTTCTTGTACAAAGTTGAAAGGACATGCATCCATTTAATGGGAATATTTTCAAAAAGATAGGTGAAGAAGAGGAAAAGAAAATATAAAATCATGGGATCAGATGATGAACAATTTGAAGAAAAAGTTTATTCTTGCAGATTATCAAATTAGTTTGTTTTGAAAGTTGAAAAATTTGAAGCAAAAGGAATCAAGTGTGATAGAGTATACTGAGGAGTTCTACAAATTGAATATCACATTTGGACATTTGGAGGATGATATTGAGCAAGTAGCTAGATATGTGAATGGTTTGAGGTCATCTATATAGGATGAGATTAGTTTGATCAAGGTACAGAGTGTGGAAGAGGCATATCAATGTGCCCTAAAAGCAGAAGAGAAGTTGAATAAAAGACATGAGCAAAGACAGAGAGGAAGAGGGGGAAGATTTCAAAGAGGAAGAAATTTTTACTAGAGGAAGAGGATCCTTTATAGATCCGAATAAGGATAAGGAGGTCAGCAATATGAGAATTTGTACCATAGAGGTGATGGAAACTCTTACTGAAGAGGAGGATATGTTGGTTACTGAAATGAAAGTTATAGAAGAGATGATAGAGGACATGAGAAAATAACATTTAGGGGAACTTGTTTTAAATGTGGTGGAGAAGGACATAGAGCATTTGAATGCAATCAAGGAGAGATAAGCAGAAAGATAGAAAACAATAGGAGAACAAAATTTGTTGAGGAGGATCATACAAGATCATCTAATAAACCAGAAGATGGAGAAGTGTTGGTGAATAGGAGAGTATTGTTTCAAAGCGAGTTGGAGCAGGAATTGTTGCAGAGGAAGAATTTTTTTTGGACAAGATGTAAGGTAGCTGGTAAATGTTGCAAAGTGATTGTTGATAGTGGAAGCTCTAAGAACCTAGTTTTTTAAGAGATGGTGACCAAACTAGAGCTAGAATGGTTGAAACACTTGAAGCCCTATCAAATAGCATGGATTCAAGATGAACATAAGATTGTGGTAAGTGAATAATGTTTGGTGAAATTGAAGATAGGAAATTACCATGAAGTTTTGTGTGATATCATTCCTATGGATATATACCATGTTTTTTTGGGAAGGCCTTGGAAGTATGATAGATAGGCTATTCATGATGGAAATAAGAATATATATACCATTATTGCTAATAGGATGAAGAAGAATTTGTTGCCATTGGAAGATGTCCCTAAATTAAAGGTTTGTACAAATGCTAGGGTTTGCCTGGTTGATGGAAGGAGATTCCTTGATGGGTTGAGACATGAGAATTTGTGTTATGCCTTAGTTCCTAAGAAGGTTGAAGACTTGAATAATTTAGAATATCACTTGGAAGAGATAAAGGAGTTGCCGATAGAATGTGGGGAGATCATTTTAGACAATGTACCTGATGGATTGCCACCTATGAGGAGTATTAGTTACATGGATCTGATTCTTGGAGCTAGTTTTCCTAATAAATCAGTACACTGGATGACACCTACAAAGAATGAAATTTTTTTTGGACACTAGGAACACTAAGGGGTGGGGGGGGAATCAGTGTTCAATAATATTTGATTTTAAAATCAGATCTAAAACTATCAACATCAATAATTGAACTTTAAATGGCATTCACAACACATAAACAGATGGAAGTGTGCAATCACATTAATGAACACCATAACACTAGATATTTTTATGTGGAAACCCTGTTAGGGGAAAAACAACGGTGGAGATTAATCCACAATGTAAACTCTATTAAAAGTATGATAAAAAGAGAATGCATTTTCATTCAAGTGCACTACCTAGAGCTCACTTCTCAAGAAATAAGGCTCACTACCTTACAAAGTGTAGACACGTAAAATGTACTGATTGACATTGTGCATCTGATCCTGACCACTAACATTGTTTCATCTTGAATCATCCTTCAGTCTAACCATTTAATCAAATATCCTTATCTGATTAAATTCATCAATATTCCTCTCTTAATTAAATAAATTAGATATCTAAATTAAGTCACCTCTTCTTGATAATTAAATTAACCATTTTGATCAAATTATCCTATTTAATTAAATAATTAATCTTATTTGATTAAATCTCTTAAGTCTATCTATTAAATTAAATAAATTAAAACTTTATTTAGTTTAATCTAACATCACCTCTTTTAATTAAATAATCTTTATTTAATTAATCCCTTATCGCATTCTTCTTGTATTTGATTTAAATAAATCCACAAATTTAAGTCAAATAGGGCACATCATTTAACCCCTTCATTAAATTAATTAACTTTGATTAATTTAATCTCCTATCATGTGCCATCCTCTAGCTTTTACCACTTTCACATGAAAATACATTTAATTGATTTATTAAATCTCTATTTTCCTTCAACAAGGCATCTTTTAAGGAATATTCTTCAAGTTTGAATTCAAAATCCAAGTTGACATGTACATCCAACAAGGCATTTACTCTCTCTTACATGTCCTTTGCCTTGATCCAAGTGGCATTCAATGCATTTTTCCTTCCCTCTTGCATGTCATTTCAACAAATTCAAAATTCAAAAATATGCATTTATTGGCACAATCCTCAAAACTTGCACATCCTCCATCCACTCATAGGTTGACAAGTGGAAATTTTCCATTGGTTAATTCTTAGTCCCACATTGCTCTATTTTGGACATTCATCCATCTTAGCATTTTATAAATAAGAGGCTAAACTCCTCATTTAATCATCCACAATTTGAGTAAACTTACTATGCTCAAATCATTAGCAAATTCCATCTATTATCATTGAATCTTAGCTAGGGTATGCAGATTTTTCCATTGGAGTACTCATCAAGCATCAACAAAGTGGATCAAAATTCTTTATCAAATCACCATTACATCATTGGAGTTGGGAAAGGGCCAATTTTCACATAAAATTGGAACCAATTCCCTCAAGAGATTAGGAGTTTGTTTTCTTTAGAATAGGATTTGATATGCTTATAAACTTCATTGTGTTCTTCATTTCATATTCTATCTCTTTTTCTATTCAAATGAATTTCTTGATGAATCCTTTTTATTGCTTGCATTTTATCTTCTAATGTGTTTGTTCATGTTATTTTGCAGGTATTAGGATTGGGGTTCACAGAAAAAGTATAATTGAAATTTCAACAAAATGAACTGAGAATACAGCATCTACAAATGTCTGGATTCAATTCCAATGAAGCTCATGATCAAATTCTGGATCTTTTGACCAATTCGCACTTCTGCTCTGCTCTGCTTAGCATACAAACACTTTTCTTTCCTCAAATAACTGATCGGTCCTTTTTTTCTTCTTCTTGATACACATAAAATTATATCTCTAGCACTACTACTTCATACTCAAAATGATTTTCTGATCTCCTTTATATACCCAGTAATCAAAAATTCAATGCATGTCAGCTTCACAACAAAATATAATATTCTTGCTTATGTCAGCTCAAATATCTAATTAGAATTTATGCGTACCCACATGAGTTGGCTAGACTATAGTAGGGACCCAAAACGAAGTTCCAAACATAATAAATAGCTAAATACATACTCCACATACATTTGTGATATGCCATATCAAGCATGTCAGCCAAAATGAGAAAATAAACCATGAATCATACTACCGAACCTCTTAACTCAAACTCTGACTAATGTGACACCATAAAACTCACCAGTATGATAGTATACATGCTAGGAAAGCTTCCCTAGAGATCTACACCACAAAATAGTGATCTGGTGAAGTGATCAAATCAGCTTATCAACCAAATGTCCTATTCTTCATTCTTTCTACTAGTAGATTACAGAATCTTACTTCTCTTGTCAGTAGGAGGAATACCAACACTGCAGACCATACTACTAACTCTATTCATCATCAATGAAAACACAAGTAGCCAAAAATAATCTCTCAAAGCCATATGCCAACAATCTCCCCCTTTGGCTTTGATGGAAACACTTAGTGAAAAATTGACTAAGTGTCAAAACCAAAAACTCAACAAAACCAAAATTATTACTCCCCCTTTGGATGTCAAGGAATTTTTCACTGCATTCTCTCACCCTTTGACATCAATGAGAAATCTTCTATTACTTTCACTCTATACTTCTCTTCCTATTCTCTCCCCTTTGCAAAATGGAGATTTGGATCAAAATTTGAAAAACTACTGCAAAAATTAGAAGATTATTTTATACTTAACTTTCATTTTTGGAAGGAATTTTTCCAAGAGTCCACCACAATCCCAATAGCTATAATCAAGCTGTTATTCTCTAATGTCCTATTGATAATCTAAACAAGGGATTTAGGAGTGGTGATTTCTTCTTCCATCTTTTCTCTTGTATTTACCACTTCAATCATTTTCTCTATCCTACCTTCAGTTAGGTCTTTTACTTTCCTGAAGGTGTCCATGAGAGTATTTCTAGAAAAGTGAACCTTTGCATGCTCAGCTTGCAGATCATGAACCTTTTTCTTAAATTCTCCATCCTTATCCAAAAACATATTGTATTCTTGTCTAATTCTGATGAGCTCTTTTTCAATTTCCTCCAACTTATTCTTGTACTTGCTAACTGCATGAGGCCACCTTAGATAATAATTGAAGACTTTATTGGCCAAATCAATGCATTGTCTTAGCACATTGATTTTCTTCTTCAGCTTAGCAAGAGATAGCCTAAAATACATCTTCAAATGAGAAATTATTTCCTCCTCTTTCCTATCCAGAGGCACAGATTCCATAGCTTCCTTGACACACTCAATTAGTTCTTCTGGGAGAACATCCTGCAGACTCTCCAATTTAATATTGTTATCAAGAAAGTATCTTCCCAAATTTTTCTCAATGAAATCCTACTCATAAGATGGTCCATTCAACCATATGTCAGATATCTTTTTCATTCCATCTTCATCCTGAATGATTTTTATTATTTGATTTGAATAGAGCACTTTCTTCATCACTATCTTCAGCTATTATTATTTCTGATTCACCTAGTTTTGGTTGATCTCTAGGAGTCTATTCATCAATCTTCATCCACTACATCCACAACCAACTATCCTTTCCCTTTTTCTTCAACTTTTTCTAACTTGGGTGTTGGAGGAGTGACACCATGTAATGCCCCACCACGTAACCCTAGGGAAAGTTGCAATTTACTAAACAAACGAACTATTTTTTTTAAATAAGAATAATTAACATACAAGTTCACTAACCATTGCCAACTAATCCCCTAAGGTTACAAGACTGTGTTACTTAAACCAAACACGGAACATGAAATAAAAACCATACCATATAAATTACTTAACAAATAAAGTTCACATACATTCCATTCATAATAATTTACAACCAAGAATATGAATTACCACTTGATTCCAATAATATAACTTACAACATGATTACAACACTCATTCCCCGAATGAGGTAAATCCAACAAGTATGATTACTTATTACACATTCCACCTTGATAACAAATGAAGGGTAATAAAATACAATAAGCACTGAGAGAATAAGGCAAGAGAAGAAACGGATTCCCACGAGCTCTCCAACTGGAAATCATGACCACACGAACAAGAAGAAGATCCAACGGATTAAAGAAGCATGTGCCACCCAACCACGTGGAATCCCAAAGGTTCCACTCCCTCTTTGCTAGGAGATAGTAACAAGGAGTTCCTACACAAGACCATTTACCACTAGACACAGGCTACACAAAATTGATAAGAAAAATAAACACAAGTACACATCACATGAAATGAAAGGTCATACGCACCACTCTAGGTATGACTCTCACAACACCAACATAGGTTACATGGCTTCTAGACATAGAATAGATCAAGATTGTCACAAATACCAAGTACAAATTGTTGACTTAGGAAGAGTGTCATCGCATAACTCATCAAGGGATATCCTCTGGAAATCTTCCTAGGCTCCGGCCCCTACCTTGGGTTATCCTAGTGGCCTCTACCAAAATCTCGGCACCCATAGTCACTCATGCGGAATCAAATACCTCTTGTGAAGATGAGATAGATGATCTTGCCCCAGGCCTTCCCATGTCATCCCAAGTCTAGAAAAGACCTTGGTTCCATGAGCGAGGCATAATTAATCTTGTTTAATGTTTGATACAACCTAATCTTCTAAAAGTTTATTTAGTTATCACTGAATTAATCAACTTGCAAAGGGTTATCCCTGACACCACTTTGTGCGTCGGCCCCCATTGCAAGCCACTCTTCTAAGACAACACACACAGTGAAAACCACAATAGGTAACAAGATAATACGACCTCTCCATCTCAAGGAGGTAACAATCAAGGAGACTCACTCCAAACACTGGAGGCAACAAGGTCAAGACCCTCTCCAAACACTAGAGGAAAAAAAGGTCACAAAACCCACTTCAAACACTAGAGGAAACCAAAATACAAAAACCACTCCTTCCAAAGGAGGCACAAATTACATAACCATCTCCTAATCCCAAGGAGGTACACACCATCCCCGTTCGTGAAAACCAGGTGAAACAACCTAGTGTAAATATGCACATTTTCCAAGACATATCACAAGTTGACTAACATAACAACAACCCATACCAATAAATGAACCCCTATCTAGAAGACTTCCAAACCATTTAATCTACTTCCACAACATCGAGGATGAACATTATAACACAACAAGCATTTCAGATAGTTAAATAAACTAATGTTTGGATTTCCTAAATCTATTCAATCACGGTTTCCATTACTTGCATTTATCCAATCAATTGAACCTATTTCTTTTCACGACATAGAAATATTTAAAGAATAGATAATTTACTCTAAATTTCACCACCATATTCCAAAATCAAGACATTTTAATAAATAACATCATCGAATTGAAATTAAGCCAATCAATACCCTACGTCTCACAAACATATACTATAAATAAATCCACATGATTTATAAAACATTTGGATTAAATAAATTACTCTTTATTTTGAAATAGCAATAAATCAACAACTCACTCTCATATGATTCATTAAATCATTCATTACTTATAAGTTTAACCATTATATGCATGAACCGAATATTTTAATTTAATAAACTCCTCTAATTAAAATAAAGCATTTGTTATCTATAAGTTTCACAATCATATACTATAAATAGAATCATTTGATTAACAAAACATTTAGATTAAATAATAAGTCCCTCCTTACTCTAAGATTTGCCACTATATTCTATAATTAAACATCTTAATAAATGGCATTTAGATCAAATAAATCAGTCTTTATTTCAATTCCACATTAAATAAATCAACTAAGTCTTATCTCTACTTGAATACGAATACCTTCCAACAAATATACTTAATAGTACATACCCAATGTATATACTGTTATATATTTAAATATTTAAATCACATTGTCAACATTAAAGAATTTAAACCAATAGTTTAGCTCTACTTGATCAATCTACAAATAATCAAAATCAATATTTAAACGTATACGTTTGACTATTCATCAATTTAATTTCTGCTTATACAAATGGAATGATCATTTCAAAGTTCCTATTTTAAATGTTAAGACATCATTTAAACATATGCTTCTAAACATTATTTTTATATTCTAATATTTCCTGATTATCCATAAACATCAAAATGAAATTTCTAAATAAAGAAATTTGATTATCAATCAACTTTATTCATTAATCGTTAAATTATCTAATGTCCTCTTGGCACCATTAAGCAATTAAATCTAATATTTCAATTCTATTTGCTAAATCATTTAAAACATTTATGGTTTTAGAATAATTAATCATCATTTAAATGCCTTAATTAATGGAATATTACCACCATAATCCATTTGATTAAACTTTAATACCTTAGTATTCAACTTATATCTATTATTTTTATGTATATATATATACATATTTTATTAATAAAGAAAAATATAAATTTTATGATTCCAATAATTTAAAATTAAAATCTTAATATTTAACATATTCATTATATATATATATAATATATATATTTAAATCTTTAATCCAAGATATTTTCATGAATGAAATATATTAAGTACATATATATATATATGTATATATACACATATCATATATTATAATATACAAATATTATAATATATAATATATATACATATATATTATAAGATATATAATAAAGTTAAATATTAATACAATGCAAGTTTTAAACAGGGCCGAAGCCCTAAGGGCACGCAGCCCTGTCTCCCCACGACGGTGGTGGCTATGTGCAAAGCACATAGCGCCACCTCCCGCCGGGTGGCGGACCCTGTGTGCAAAGCACACAGTGCCCGCCACCCTGTGGGCAGTGGTTGCTGTGTGTTTACACACAGCGCCCGCCTCCCGCCGAGCGGCAACCGTGATGGCGGTGGTGGTGGGGGTTGGTTTCCCCACCCCACAAAACAATAAAATTTTATTAATTTATTTTTTTAAATACAAAAACATTCATTTCCCCTATTCTAGTAAAAACTAGAATGAAAAATTTTAACAGGGGAAGAAAATAAAACATTTTCCTTTGAATAGAGAAATTTTCAATAAACATTTCCAACTCAAATTAAAAAAAAAAAGTAATACATTTTGCAAAACTCAAACAAATTTTCCCAAACAACAAAAGGGTTTATAGATTTAATTTAAAATGGAGATTTTTGATGGGTTTTCTTCCTCTAATTCACAATTGAATCCAACAGTTTAAACACTTTCAAAAATAATATTTTCAAAAATAAGAAATGCATAAAATTTCAAACATTGCACCTTATGCTTTCTCCAAGCTTCAAATCCTTCAATGGAGATTTTCCTTTTCCTTTTTCAATTCAGCTTCACCAATCTTCAATCTTTTCTTCCCAATTTCTTCCAAGAATTTCAATCCAAGTTTGCTCTCCAAAATTACAAATTAAAATTCAAAATAAAACAACAATTAACTTATGCAATCCCTTCTCCAAATTTGTCAAACCCCTAATTTTGAACTCACCCACCAAAATTTATTGCTAAACTAGATATTTTATATTTTCAATTTAATAAAACAATTTCCATTTTCCATTGAATTTGTATAATATTTATTTAAAACAAAGTTCTATTTTGCAACCAAAAGATAATTACATTTTCCTTTTTCCACAAAATTGAATTTACCCATCTATATTTAAAATCATTTTTAATTTTATTTCAAAAAGGAATGCAAGGCAATTTCTATTTTGATTTGATCTCAAAATTTAATAATGCTAACACAACATTTTAATTTAATTTATCAATAAATAAATCCAATCCATGATTAGATTATTTATTGATTGAATTAAACTAACTAATTAATTAATGAGCACTCCTTTATTTATTTTGACAATGAAATTAAATAAAACAAACACCATTTTTCTTGCAAATTTAAATACGCAAGTAAGGAGAGAAGAGGCAACAAAGAAAATAACTTATCCCAACTAACAACCCGATGACACACTATGGCTAGGGTGATGTCATGACACAGAAAATCTAGCTACTATCTCCCAATCATTTTCTGTTGGACAAGGGACATGCTCAGACCTATAGAACTAGGTGGAGTCGATGTCCTGTACCTGCATCGTGCACACAATACGAGTATCAAACATGCATATAATATATTAAAACACACCATGACGAGGAAATTGTGGAATCATAGGGTGCTCATACGCGAGTGATGTGATACCATCCCCTTCACCAATACAAAATCGCTAACTGACACATCTAATCATCACTGATATAATCAAAGCATGAACATCAATAATTCACACACATGCTAATTTAATCCATAACATGTCATAAAGATAACATCGAAATAAAATAGCATCACATCCAAAATATAACTTTCACATCATTTAACAATTTTGATCACAAGTGGCCTAGTTCCAAAGTCACATCATAACATAACAAAGCATTACAAGGAGAACACTGCCAATCCAAATATCCAAAATGGAGGGGTGTTACACACCAGCCAAATCTCTTCCTCTCTTCTACTTTTTCTATGTTTTTTCGGAGGATGATCCAACTTCAATTATTTTTACTGGAAGGGGGATAACACTTACCCCAAACTTTTCTAACACCTTTCTAAAGAAATTTTCATACACTTGTTCACCATTTTCAAAAGAGTCGTAATGATCAAATATTTTCTTGCAAACTGGTATATTTTCCTTCCACACCACATTGTCATTCAAAGGTAAGCAATTTAGGAAATACATCATAATGCATATTGCTAGAGTGCCAAACTTGAACGAGTAGTCTATATCCTTCATTAGTTGTACATTATCCATCAATTGATCCTTCATCAAACCACATAGGTCAAATTCTTTATTTTGTATTATCATATTATGAGTGATATATACAACACCTATCAAAGTTGATCCTTCTTTATTTTTGAAGATCTTTTATGTGATTCCATGTGCAACATATCTTGGCAATGGATCTTTAACTGATGCAATTATCAAAGCCCTCTGATCTCCCCTTATTCTAGTTAGGGCTTCAACCTCAACATTACAAATCAATTTCTTCTTCAAAATATTACCAGCATTGCACAAACCTATTAGATTCTTGATTACATCCTTAGAGATTTGATAGGGTTTATCCAGAGTGAGGATATCAGTGTCCAATCTATTCAAGATCAACTGAATCACTTCCGCATTAACAAAATGAGGGAATTCATTCCATATATCCAAATTCTTATGCTTTGATCCTCTAGGCTTCTTCAATTCGGTGGACGACAACAAGTTTCTTTCATCCCTAACTTTTTGACTGCTATACTCATCCAAAGTTATTGTTCCTCGGATTTGTTTCATCTTTCATGCTGAACAAGGTTCTACCGATCACTAAATAGATATGAAATCAATAAGCAACAAAAATATCTAGAGAATTCACTGCTAGATTGACCTTTCGCACCTCTAAAAATTTTATGAAAAGGCTCTCCAACTATTCTCCTTCAATACACGGTGATGAAATAGGGTTCAAAATTCCCTTTTATAACTTCACATACTTAACTTTCTACCACATTAAATGTGTTGCCCTAGAGGTTTTGATTACTTTTCAAACTCATACAACAAGCGAAGAATCTGACTGTGGATCTATACCATTTTTTCCAACTCAACAAATGATTCCTAATATTTTCAACAAAGAATAACACAACGGTTGTTGGCATCCTACGATTCAGTGCCAACTATATCACAGGGGGACAAGATATTTTCATGAAAAACTCCCCCTAGGTCACTAGCCTAAAGTCAATTCCCGGAAGAGTTACCAGAGGTAGCTTTTGGTACATCCTTATTTCCTTCATCAGATTCACTTTTCTTTACCAATGTTTTCTTCATCTAATCTCTTATCTCTTCCATAGATGCTTTTTCTTTTCCTTTGTTTTCTTTCTGTGAATTTCTTCCTTGATAAACCAAACCTCTTTTATTCATGTTTTTTTTCTTGTAGAATCTTGCAATGTGCCAAAAATTGTTACAATTGTAGCATACTAGACTTTTCTATCTATACCATCCATTCCACTAATTTCTTCGTGACCTACATTGATTAGCAACATGTCCAAATCTTCAACAGGTATAGCATTTAATGTTACTTGCACTAACAGACATAATTTTGCATTCTAATACTTTATGACCAAACTTCTTGCATTTAAAACACTAACCAAAAAATGATGGAGTGCTAGGGTTTACCTTTCTTCTACATTGAGAAGCCATATGTCCAAATTTATTGCAAGCAAAGAAATATCCATTAAATTTTTGAGCATTGGGTTGCCTTACCGGATGTCTCCTTCCTCTGTTCTTCTTTTCAAGGTTCTTTTGTTCAGATGCAGAGATCTCACCCTTCTCATAGACAAGACCTCCCTTGTCATTTGTATCCTTTTGTCCTTTGGTTATCTCATCAAGCCTAGCATAACTTATCTTGAATTTCTCCTCGAATTCATTTGTAGTAGCAAGCTCATTTTCGATGATAACTACCTGTCTCTCAAGCTCTTGTTCATTGTTTCTAGATTCTTGCAGTTCAATCTCCAACTAAATGAATCCGCTATTAATTCTGCTGCATTCTTCAGATTTTTCTTTCAAGGACTAGGCCAAATTCTCCTCATTCTTCTTTCTTTCTTTAATCTCTTTGGTAAACTTCATCACCACATATTCCATTTCAAGCTTTAGAGTTGTATTTTACTTAGCAAGCTTTTCACATTCTTCTATTATTTCCCTTAGGGTTTGATTTAGATGGGCATCATTTAGACCTTTGCTTTATTTTTTCTTCAATTGATCACATAGTTCCTTCCTCTTTTCCATTGACTCATTTATCTTATCCTTCAGTGATTGAATGAATTTTTTAGCAGCCACAAGATTTGATTTTAGTTCCATGAATTCTGCTTTAAATTGATCAAGAACATCAAGTGCCACCATAAGTTGTTGTTGAAGACCACTAGCATCCATTGTAATTCAAGATCCATCTCAATTTGTTAAACTCTAGAAGAGTAACCTACTCTTATACCAATTGTTGGACACTAGGAACACTAAGAGAGGGGGGTGAATAAGTGTTCAACAATCTTTGATTTTTAAATCAGATTTAAAACTATCAACAATAATAATTGAATTTTAAATGGTATTCACAACACTTAAATAGATGAAACATGTAATCACATTAATGAACACCATAACACTAGATATTTTTATGTGGAAACCCTCTTAGGGGAAAAACCATGGTGGAGATTAATCCACAATTTATACTCTATTAAAAGTATGATAAAAAGAGAATGCACTTGCATTCAGGCACACTACCTAGAGTTCACTTCTCAAGAAAGAAGGCTCACTGCCTTAAAAGTATAATTGAAAATTCAACAAAATTTTGAACTGAGAATACAACATATACAAATTCCTAGATTCAGTTCCAATGAAGCTCATGATCAAATTCCAAATCTTTTGACTAGTTCACACTTTTGTTCTACTCTACTATGATCTGCTTAGCATACAAAAACTTTGTTTTCCTCAAATAACTGATCTATCATTTTTAACTCTCTTCTTGATATACATACACTTCTATCTCTACCACTACTACTTCACATGAAAAATTATTTCCCGATCTCCTTTATATACCATCTAATCAAAAATTCAATGCATGTCAGCTTCACAACAAAAAATAATAATCTTGCTTATGTCAACTCAAATCTCTAATTAGAATTGATTCATACCCACACAAGTTGGATAGACTATAGTAGGGACCTAAAACAAAGTTCCAAACATAATAAATAGCTAAATACATACTACACATACATCTGTGATATGCCATATCAAGCATGTCAGCCAAAATGAGAAAATAAACCATGAATCATACTACCAAACCTCTTAACTCAAACTCTGACTAATGTGACACCACATAACTCAATAGTAGGATAGTATAAATTTCCTTTTCCCCTGATGGATGACATTATGGATTGTTTGAGTGGAGCTAAATATTTTATAAAGAAAGATTTGAAAATTAGATATCATCATATTAGAATCAAAGAAGGAGATGAGTGGAAGACAACATTCAAGACAAATGAAGCATTGTATGAATGGTTGGTAATTCCTTTTAGCTTGGAAAATTCACTGAGTACTTTCATGAGGTTGATGAATGAGGTATTGAAGAAATTCTTGGGTAAGTTTTTGATTGTTTACTTGGATAATATCTTGATTTTCAGTAAGACTAGGGAAGAACATTTGTTGCATATAAGACAAGTTTTGCAGAGGTTGAGAGAAGAGCAGTTGTTGATAAACATTAAGAAGTGTAGTTTCATGAAGGAAGAATTGGTATATCTAGGATTTGTGATATCTGTGGATGGATTGAATATGGATCCTAAGAAGGTAAAATCAATTGTTGAGTGGCCTACACCTCAAAGTATTTGGGAGGTAAGATCATTTCACGGATTGGCTATAGTTTCTATATGAACCCCAATCCTAATACCTTCAAAACAACATGAATAAATACATTAGAAGATAAAATGCAAGAAATAAAAAGGATTCCCCATGAAATCCATTAGCATAGTTTAAAAATAGGAAAGAAGAATGAAGAACACAATGAAATAGATTAAAATCCTATTAAAACAAGCAAACTCTTGATCCCATGGGGGAATTGGTGCCAATTTGATGTGAAAATTGGCCCTTTCTCGACTATTATGATGCAATATTGATGTGTGATGAAGAGTGATCCACTTTGTTATTGCTTGATGAGTGCTCCAATAGAAAAATCTGCATAACCTAGCTATGAATTCAATGATAATGGATGAAAATTGCTAATGATTTGAGCATAGTAAGTTTACTCAAATTGTGGATGATGAAATGAGGAGATTAGCCTCTTATTTATAGATGAGATTGATGGATGATAGTCCAAAATAGAGAAATGTGGGACAAAGAATTAGCCAATGGAAAAGTGCCACTTGTCAACTTATCAGTGGATGGAGGATGTGCATGTTTTGAAGAATGTGTCAATAAATGCATATATTTGAATTTTGAAATTGTTGAAATGACATGCAAGAGGGAAGGAAGAATGCATTGAATGCCACTTGGCTCAAGGAAAAAGGACATGTAAGAGAGAGTAAATGCCTTGTTGGAAGGACAAAGTCCACTTGGATTTTGAATTCAAACTTGGGGAATATTCCTTAAAAGATGCCTTGTTGAGGAAAATAGAGATTTAATAAATCAAATAAGTCTATTTTCATGCGTAAGTGGTAAAAGCTAGAGGATGGGAAATGAGAGGAGATTAAATTAATCAAATTTAATTAACTTAATGAAGGGATTAAATGATGTGACCTATTTGACTTAAATTTGTGGATTTATTTAAATCAAATATGAGAAGAATGTGATAAGGGATTAATTAAATAAGGATTTTTTATTTAATTAATTAAAAGAGATGATGTTAGATTAAACTAAATAATGTTTTAATTTATTTAATTTAATAGATAGACTTAAGAGATTTAATCAAATAAACTTAATTATTTAATTAAATAAGATAATTAGATCAAAATGGTCAATTTAATTATCGAGAAAGAATGACTTAATTAGATAACTAATTTATTTAATTAAGAGAGGAATATTGATGAATTTAATCAACTAAAGGTATTTGATTAAATGGTTAGACCAAAGGATGATTCAGGATAAAACAATGTTAGTGGTCAGGATCAGATGCACAATGTCAATCAATACATTTTATGTGTTTACATTTTGCCCCTCTTTGAAGCAATGCACTCGTTGCGTTGGTTCAAAGAATAAACGGTCTTGATCAAAGCCAAAAAAAATTGTTTTTAAAATATTGCCCCACTATTGCCCGGTGAGAGAAAACATGCCAATACATTTCCCCCTCGAGAGATTGGATGAATTTTTTGATTTTTGGGTGATCCCGCGAAAAAAGAGGACAAGGTGCCCGATAGGTCCAAAAAGGCTCTAGGAGGCCAAAAACATGTCTAAATGCAATAAAACAATGCAAAACAAGGCTCAACTAGACAAAAACAGGTTCAAGGGTCCAAAACCTTAGCAAGATAGCCAATCAGGGTGAAAAAACCCTAATTTTCAAGCTTAAAATGGCTCTAAGGGGTCACTTTCAATTCATTTTCACACAAAGCCCTCTAGTAATTTTGAGATTTGAGCTTTGACCTCCTGACGATATGGCACAATGATAGCTCCTGATGCACATTTTCGATCGAGTCTAGACATACCAATGGCCACCAGGCATTGGGGCACCAATTAAGTGATCCTTACTTGAGCTTTATTTCTCATTTTTCGTGCTCATTTATTGCTTTTAAAGTTAGATATTCTACAACAGTGCTATATAGCACTGCTCAAAAATAAAATTGTGCCACTAGGTGTTAGATTGCACCACGGTGATGGAGTTTGGAGTTTGGAAATAAAATCCAAACTCTGATGCTGATGTCACGGCCTGCGGGCTCATTTCCAAAGTGCGACACGGCGGTGCTTTATCACACAAGAATCTTCTCAAACTACGCCACAAGGAAAAAAAGTGCACCATGGTGATATGCTTTCGGCATTTTGTGCTCCAGCATTGCTATTTGAAAAAAAATCAAACTGCGACGCCTTCATAGTTAGTGACACAAGGGTGATTTTTTGGACACTCGACATGAAATTTTTCAAAAAATTTAACATGGTGACCCTTCCTGATGCAAAATAGAGCAAGGGAACTCTATTCCCAATAGTATAGGTCATGGGAGATCCTTGGTTACTTGTGAGACCTTAGTGACAGAGAGCAGGATCGATTATAGGACATGGGGCTGTGGCACATCGCATACACAACACTTGTGTGCACCCATCTTGGCATGATGTCAACGCTTGCCGAGAGATGGCACAGCGATACCTCATCTTTCCACCTTCCTACCGGCGAGGACATCGTCACCTTGGAGGATGTGTGGCACATCCTAAGATTGTTGATTCATGGTCAGCATGTTATTTTTTATATAGATTTCGAGCAAGATGCTTGTCACATAGTCCTCGCTATGGAGGAAGTTATCTTTTGCCAGGGTCAGATTGAGTTTGAGCATCATAGGTCTCTGGCCTCTTCCTTCCACTTGGTTGTTGTGGCTATCATCTCAGGTCTCATTGCCCCAAATCAGCAAGGTCGATACTTCAGTCTTGGTTGGGGACTCTGCTGGGAATGCATGGTGATGCATGACAAGCCAGTTCATTTTTCTTGGGGGCATGTTCTTCTTGCTTCACTTTATAGATATTTACACGAGTACATTTACCTTGATGGTAGAGCACTTAGGGCATGTGTTACACTTCTCCACATATGGGCATGGAAGAAAATCATTGTTCTTTGGTCGTGAGTCATTGTAGTACCAATGGGGCCTAATGATCCCCTCGTGTGGCATTATAGAGGTGGTGTGTCCTTCACACACATGGGTGAGCACAGGATTCCCTACTAGAGGAGAGTCTTAGATGAGATGCAATATTTTACATGGTGCTCATACCTTGGTCAGCCTAGATGGGCCGACAATGTAGAGCACATTTTCTTTTCCTGTCAGGACTAGTCTATGTAGGGGCGGGAGCATACCATGGTGGAGAGATACCCACCTGGGCGCATTTAGCGCCAGTTCGGTGAGCCACAGACCGGCCAGATGATGATTATGTGGCCACATTTTCCTGCACTATGTCATAGGCTTCATGGGGTCAATACATTCCTGCTTCCAAGGTTGTTGACAACTTTAGACAGTTGGTGGCTCAGCCATGGGTTTACGATCAGGGGCCTATGGGTCCAGGCTTCACACAGGCATACAAAGACTGGTTCTGGACTCCCCTATAGTTGACAATTCCAGGAGTTGTCCCCACTCAGTGGAGGATGAGGGGTAGAGGGGGAGGATGAGGATGGAGAGACGGTGTACGGTAGGACCATCCAAGTCAGGCTAATGTTTAGATGCAGGACCAGCAACAAATGCCAACTAGGTAGTAGAAGCAAGCAGGTGCACTGCTATGATTCAAGGGTGAGGATCAGCCTCACATGCAGCCTGCATGAGAATAGCCAGTAGGGCAGCCAGATCTCAGAGATGCATTGATTGCACAGTTGTAGGGTCAAGTTCAGATCTTGACAAGGGAGAGGGATCAGGCCAAAACTGAGAGAGACCAAGGTAGGGCTGAGAGAGACCATGCTATTTTGTAGAGATAGGCTGCAAAGCTATAGGTGGCCACAGAGATGGGCTAGAGATAGTAGTTGGAGAGCATGGAAGCCTCCTCCTCTCAAAGCACAGTGTCCATTCAGTCTTACATGGATGCCATTTGAGAGGTAGATTATTACCACATGCATTATCATCAGACCGTTCCTAGAGCAGAGTGTGCCCTAGACTACTCACAATAGACCAACCACAGACCAGCAAAGGGTCATGGTGATAGGGGCAAGTGCAAAAGACAAGATGGATAGACCTTGTTTTGATCGAGATGATACTTTTAATGCCTTATGGGCTCCTTTTTGATAGCCCAATGGCCCTTTTTGTACTTATTGACACACATGTACAGTGATCTGATTATTTTGTACTATGACAGTTACCTGATGATGATATATATGAGATTATGATTTTGATATGATGTGATGTGTACCATTTATTTATACATTTATGGATGGTTGTATTTCTATATGCTATGCAATGATGTTTATGATGTGATGGATGCATTTCTTTCTAATGATGTATGCATTATGACTACATCTTATATTATGTTGTGTATTCATGGTATGCAGATGGATTTATATGATATGTGATGTGAATGGATGATGATGATGATCTATGTATGTTGATGCAATGATATGATATGTGATATGAAATGTAATATGCAAAATGATATGGAAATGATCTATGGTGTATACGTGAAATGATATATGAATTGTGCTTATAAAATGATTGTGGATGGATGTATGCTTTGCATGTAATGGATTTTTTATGTTCCTATTATGCTTATAATGGTATGGAATGATTTATGCAATGAAATGTAAGAAATTATTGAGATGTTATTTATGAGGTGTTCTATATATTGATATGGATGATTAATGGACAATATAATGCGGTGTAAATGCAATGGTCGTGTTTTATATGATATGTATTGATGATGCAAATGAGATGGTTTTAAGATGCTTAGAATAACAAATATATTATCCTAAACATATAATCTATGTGATGCATTTATTGTGATGTGATGTAATATATGAAATGATATGTTAATGCAAAGTGGTATGGTGATGTTTTATGCAAAATGAACGTAATATGGGAGATGAATTTATGATGTTAAAAAAGTATGTATGTTTATAATGCAATGTATTATCTATAATGCTCCTGTACTTATTATGTATGTTTATGCGGTAGGTGGTAATGTGAAATGATTATAAAATGTTTATGTAATGATTTATTATGCAATGATTCATGTGATGAATGCAATGTAATGAGAAAGGGATGTGCTTATCTATGGAAAATGCTTATAATAACATGTTTATATGATGATGACAATGCAATGCATGTGTTTCCTATATGATATGTTTATGCAATATGCTAATGATTTGTGGATGCAAGATCGATGATGATACTGATGATGATGATGATTAATTGTCATAGTACCTTGTTAGCATGATGAGCAAGAAGGGATGAAAGAGAAGAATTCATTTCAACAAGACACAAGATGATGAATATGCAAATAATGATGACTACTTGCTGAGGAGTTGGGATTTTCAAAGGGCCATTTTTATTATGTTTGATAAAACATGTGGTACGATGCATCAAGGTATAGAGAACCAGGATGGCATGGTACCTAATGTGATGGACTTTGACTTGAAAAATAGATAGGAGTATTCTTGTTCACACCTCACATACAGAAACCTTGCTAGGATGCATTTTAGAAGTTTTAAACATCTCAAACCAAAACATAGAAAGGTATAACCTACCAATGCAATAGTCAACAAGCTGCCCAAAACCTCCTCCATACATACCTATCAAAGCAAGTATTCGCCAAGTTATATTACAAGAATTTCCAACAAGCATAGCAGACAAAAGATAATGATCATTGCCCCATTCCTATTTCTCTAAATCCTTTGTTTAGATATCATCAAGAGGTCCTTGGAATGAGCATTAATAAAATAAGTCAAAAGGACAAAGATAAAGTAAATAAACAAGCTAATTTTTTTCAATACCGCTAACCAAAAGGGGATGTTTTTTTAAGGATAAGAACCAAAACTATTGCCAAAATATAATGCCCATTGTAGGAAGGATGCATCCTAAGACATGTTAGTGGATGGCAGCACATCATTTTGTTTTATCCAAAGTGTTCTTTCAAATGTTTGGAATGGGACCAATTGGATGATAGGTTATCAACACAAAGAGATGACCAACTTTCTTACATACTGACTTAGACCTGAGACTTAACACTTTGAGTTTTCACTTTTCACCTGCTAGACTTGTTTATGATTGTTTCACCAAAGGCTGAGGATGACGATTTTTTATTATGAGTGATGTTATTGCGGGTGCAAGTGAGATGAGACAAATGGATTTATTTATTTTTTTGGGATGTTTTTGGAGTTTTGCAATGTTTTGAGGCTATTTTTGGTATTTTTTGAGATTTTGCAAATGTTTTGATTTTCTAATTTTTTGAATGTTTTTGGGGTTTTCTAAGATTTTTACCAAGAGACTAACCTAAAGACCTATCCTAGGGGCCTCGAGGGCTGATCAAAAGATTAGCCTTGCCTATGTTATACACGCAGAGACCACGTAGTTTGACTGATGACTTGACCGATTTACAGATGGCAATATACATGATGAAATGTCAATTTATTATATCAAACTCCTAAAGAACTGACCTAAGTTTCTCAAGGGATGATCAAAGATCAACCTTTCCTACGTTCAAGGCTCAGAGACCAATAGTTCAACAAGATGAATTTTTTACTTTTTGATTGATGTTTGACCTGTTTTTGGGATTTTTTATATGTTTCAATTTTTTTTGGATTTTTTGATGTTTTGATGTTTTTGGATTTTTGGATGTTTAGGACCTCAAGAATATACACAAATCTGATTTGATGAGAACATGCCCCTAGCATAATGTAATAGACTACTCTGATAAAGGCAAGACAAACTAACCTTGAGGATGAGCTGAGTAGTACTAGGAGGGATCATGATATGAAAACAGGACCAAGCTATGATGCAGATACGGGTGGATGAGTGATGGATGGATATTCGAATGAGATGAATGATGGAAAGTGTAATGGATGGATGTTGTATAACAAGCCATAAAGATCCTAGTGGATGGAAAGTGCTTATTTAAATAAAGCACATGTTTGCCAGGTTTTCACCAAGGTACCTGCCTAGAGTGCCACTGAAGTGGTTTTCACTAAAGGACGATTTTTCTCTTTACTATTTCTAATCCTTTTTCTAATTTTTTTGGATTTATTGATTTTTTTATTTTTTTGTTGTCACCAAGATGCCTGTTTGCCAGGTTTTCACCAAAGTAACTATTTTTTCAAGACATTTTCCAATTTTTTGATTTTTTGGTTCTATACCTTGAAAGATTTAGGCATAAAACTTTATGAGATGAGAGCTATTCATGGGCTCTTGCAGAGGTTCCCCTTTGGGTGTTTAACTAATATGCCCCTAACTTATAACTTGCTATGACAATGAATGGTCCCAATCAATTGAGTTGAAATTTTCCTTTACTACTTGGGTTTGGGACATTCTTGTGATTCTCCTTTAGTACCAGTTCTCTGACTTGGAAAGTCCCGCTTCTAATTTTCTTGTTATAGCTCCTCTTGAGTCTATTCTGATAGACTTGCAAATGATTTAAAGCATCTATACGCCACTCATCCAGTAGCTCCAGCTCATTTAATCTTGATACTTGGTACTTTTCATCTATGATGAGGTTTTGCAATGATATTCTGAGTGATAGGAGCTCAATCTCAATGGGGAGTACTGCTTCTGGTCCGTAGACCAGGGAGAAAGGGGTGGCACTGGTGGGTGTGTAGATGTTGGTTTGGTAGGCCCAAAGGGTGATATTGAGCTGCAGATTCCAGTCATGACCTACATCATTGACTATTTTCTTTAGGATTTTCATAATGGTTTTATTAGTGGCTTCTTCTTGGCCATTACCTTGGGGATAGTATAGGGTGGAGAAGCAATGTTGGATTTTGAATTTTTCACATAAGTTGCAGACATCCTAATTTTTGAATGGTGTCCCATTATCTGAGATAATGGCTTGTGGGACACCATAGTAGCAAAGGAGATAGTTTAGGATGAACTGTGATATCTGCTTCCTGGTTATATACGTCATGGGTATGGCTACCACCCATTTAGTAAAGTACTATGTTGCGGTTATGATGAACATGTTGTCGTTAGATGAAGTGGGTGTGATTTTTCCAATGAGATCGAATCCCCACTATGAAAAGGGACATGGTGTGATGATGGGATGAATTCCTTGAGTTGGAGCATGGATGAGGTCCCCATGTTGCTAACATTGTAGACACCTTTTGACATAGTCATGTGCCTCTCTTTCCATTGTAGGCCAATAATACCCCATCCTTAGTAGTTTCTTGGCTATGGTCATTCCACTCGAGTATGAACCACATATACCATTATGTACTTCAGTTAGAGAGGTCAATGCCTCCTCAATGTTTAAGCAATGCAATAAGGTTCCTTCTATGCTCCTATGATACAATGTATCTCCTAGGATGACAAATTAGGATGCCTTTTTTTACAAAGGTTCATTTCAGGGTTGAGGGTAAGTTATCAAGTATGACACCTATTCGAAGGTATGTATAAATGTCATGGTACCAAGGATCACCGGGACCAACAATTTCACATAAAAATTATGATTTTGGTACCTTGAATGCCAGCACGATAAGATACTCTATCAGGAATTCATATTTTGGAACATTGTGGGGGATGTCCAGTAAGGATCCAATTGTTACCATGGTGTCTACTGCTCTATTGTTGTCTATGGGTATTTACTCAAATGTAATCTCGATGAAGGATTCTTTGAGATTCTTCATCAATTTCTTGTATGGAGTGAGCTTATTGTCTTTAGTTTGGTACTCATCATTCACTTGGTTTATTATCAATTGACATTCTTTGTATACTCTGAGCTATAATGTTCCACTACACTACTATTATGAGACCTATGGTTAAAGCCTTGTATTCTACAATGTTATTGGTGCAGGGAAATGCCAATTTGTAGGACCTTGGTATGCAATCCCCTTGTGGGGTGATAAAGAAGACACATGCTCCTGATCCATGCTGTGTGTATGAGCCATCAAAGTAAAGTTTCCAGTGGTTGGCTATGTTGAGATTAAAAATAGATTCATCTGGAAACTCTGAGATGAGAGGATTCTCTTAATAGATTTGTGCTTCTGCAAGCTAATCTACAATAACTTGTCTTTTTCTTGCTTTCCGCTCCACATATTCAATGTCATATTCTGATAGTATCATCAACCATTTGGCCATTCTTCCAGTGAGCATTTCTTTTGACAGTAATTACTTGAGAGGGTTGATTTTGGTGATGAGTCTTATTTTGTGTGCTAACATGTAATGTCTAAATTTCTATGATGCAAACACTACTGCTAAGCATGCTTTCTCTATGAATGAGTAGTTTAGCTCATGCCCAACCATTGTTCTACTGATATAATAGATGGCCCTTTCTATTCTATTTTCATCATGCTGAGTTAGGAGAGCTCCAAGGGTTGGTGCTATTACTAACAAGTAGAGAATTAATGGTTTTCTTGGGATTGGTGGCATTAGGACTGTTGGTATAAGTAGATATTATTTGATTTTATTGAAGGCTTCTTCACACTTGTTATCCCATTTATACGCGACTCCCTTGTGAAGTAGGTGAGAGTATGGGTTTTGCTTGTCTGCCAGCTGTGCTATGAACCTGTGAATGGATTGAAGCCTACCTTGGAGACATCTCAATTTCTTTAATGTTTTGGGTGCCTCCATCTCAAGGATTTCTTTTACTTTTTTTGGATCTACCTCAATACCTCTCATTGACACTATGTATCCTAGTAGCTTTCCTAGTTGTATGCCGAAGATGTGCTTCTTTGGGTTTAATCTAACCTTATACTCCTCTAGCCTATCAAAAATGGCACTTAGGGTTGCTATGTGATCCTTTCTCTTTCTAGATTTGGCTAGAATGCCATCAACATAATATTTGATAGTTTTTTGAATCATGTCATGGAAGATTAAGGTCATGGCCCTTTGTTATGTTGGTCCTGCATTCTTTAAGTCAAATGGCATCATATTCCAGCCATAAGTCCCCCATGGACAAGTGAAGGCCATTTTGTGTTGGCGTTCTTTAGCAATCATTATCTGGTTATAACTTGAGAAACAATCCATCAAGGAAAGCATTTCATGTCCTGATTTCATGTCTATGATCATGTCAATATTGGGTAACAGGAAATCATCTTTCGGACATGCTTTGTTCAAGTCTCTAAAGTCTATGCAGATTTTGATGCCCCCATCAGGTTTTGAGACAGGCACCAAGTTTGACACCCATTCTGGATAATCTATCAGTCAAATGAATCCTGCATCTAATAGCTTCTTTAGTTTCATTTTTACTAGTAGGGCGATCTGAGGGTGCATTTTCCTGAGCTTATTTCTAACGGGCTTTGCTTCAGAGTGTACTGCTAAATGGTGAACCATGATTTCTGGATTGAGCCCAGGCATGTCAGCATAGATCCATGCAAAGTTAACATGTCTCTCTCTTAAGAAGGCTGCTAGGAGTTCTTGTTCTTCTAATAGTAATGATTTCGCAATAGAATGTGATATGCGGGGTCTCCTCTGTTCCTAGATTAATCGGATTGCACCTTTCTGCTAGGAGTGTTGATTTTTCATGATGAAGAGCTTTGAAAGGAATATTGAATTCCCCATCCTCAGGTGCCTCAGAGAGGTTTTCACCATTGGATGCATACTTTCCTTTTACTTTTTTCTGGTCGGAGAGTGCCACAGTGTGGTTTTCACTCAAGGACTTAGATATTATTCTTAATTTCTCACTTTTGCGACTAAGGGATTCAATCATTTCCCCATAATAGGCATGTGTATCTAGCTCAATTATGAACCCTGCTTTGTGATCCCCATATGGAATGTTATCTAGTAGTCCCATGAATTCTGAGAGTGCCTCATCATTTTTTAATGTATCAAGAACTAGTGGTCCTTGTTGGTCGTAGTCGATGAGTTGGGGGTATACTAGGTGGATTTCATGATTTTAATGGTCTGGTTCAAAGTAGAAGGTGCTAATCATGAAAAGAGTGGTATCCTCAAATAGCCTAGGTAAGTTGGTCATGGGATCCTCATCATCACTACTACTACAGACATTGATTATGTCAAATTTGAAGTTATCTATGACACGACCTATAGATACTGGTAAGCACAGTTCAGTTGTAGTTTCCTAAGGAGGATTTTTTACCTTTCTAACTGGAGGACCTCGGACACATATGGTTATACTCAGAGGGGTACATCTGAGGCCAATACTTCCCATTTGCATCTCCGGAATGATAGGTATTATAAGCCCATTATCATTTTTCCCAAGTCTTTGATTTCTGTCATAGCCCATTACGAGCATCATTTACAGACCCTTACTTTTGTCATCCATTCGTAAATTAGCTATTGGTCTCTCATCTTGCTATAGCATATGAGATGGATCTGCCTCGATAACTTCTTGACTGAGATCTCCCCAACTTGTAAAGTTGGGATAGTCTTCATGAGACGTTTGAGATGTGGAGGCTTCATTTACTTGTGGACATCCCCGTGATCTAGGAGATTGTGGTAACTCTCTTACCACAAAAGAATGTTTAGGGATCATGTAGTTTCCACAACTGTTATCCTAGATGATGACCATAATATCAGAGATGGTAGGAGTGGTGGGAGTGATGGGTGTCTCTGTCACTGAAGTGGAAGCGAGAGTGGTGGGATCAATGTGCGGTGTAGATGGGCCCTCATCATTTTTTTGTACTTGGAGGATTTTATAGTACTTTTCCTCAAGGATTTTACAGCAGGAGAATGGTTCAAGATCTCCATGGATGGTGACTTCTTGTTTTTCATATGTGAATTTGACACATTGATGGAAAGTTGACACTACTAATTGCATTGCATGAATCCATGGATGTCCTAGGAGGATGTTATATGGAAAGTTGAGGTCTAAGACCTGACAAGTGGTTTCCATGATGGATGGCCCTACTTGAATAGGGATTTTGATTGTGCCTTGGGACACTCTTTCCTAATCATCATATGCTCTTACTGTGATACCCTTTCCTTTGTCGATAGAATTCTTTGAGATTTTTAATTGTTTCACGAGCTTGAGAGAACAAATATTCAAGCCCGCACCTCCATCCACCAAGACCCTTTTGACATTGCTTTTCTATACTAGGACTTCTAAGTGGAGTGCACGGTTATGAGATGGTTGGGTAGGAAAATCTTGGTTAGAGAATGTGAGGAGATCTGGTGTAATGATATTTCTGACCATAGCTTGGAATTGTTCTGCATCAAGATCTGCGAGGACAGTGGATGAAGCCAATGCTTCCTCAAGGATTTTCTTATGGGCATATGATATTTTTAGTAGCTCCATGATGGATATTTGTGTTGGCATTCTTTTGAGCTGATCAAGGACGTTATATCCATTGGGGATAGATCTAGGTGTAGGGAATCTATTTGGTTGGGATGATCCTGTGATGGTAACTTTGTCGTTTCTTGTGGTGACTCCACAATCAGCATGGGCTCCTTTGATAGTAATGGTAGTGCAGTAGTCATCCAAGGATGTGACGATGTATTCATACACATGATTTACATTTTTGAAGGTTTCTTTCCCCTTATCCATGTTATTATTCCCTTTATTGCCATGGTTAGGCATCGGATTCATGTATATATTAAGGTTTTGGTTTCCTGTTGGTTGTTCCATGTTTATAATTCTTTGATCGATGATATCTTGAACTATGTTTTTTAGCCTCATACAACTATTCATGGTATGCCCTTTGATTTTATGAAAGTCACAGAGTTTATTCTCATTATACCAAGGAGATTTTACATCTGGTTCTTGGTAATTCTCATAGGTGGGAGCCTTGATGAGTTTTTCATTTATCATCTTCTTCATGATGACTTCAAGTGGTTCCCCTAGAATGGTATACTTTCACTTGGGGTAATTCTAGTTTCGTTGGGGTGGTCCCCTTTGATTATTCACATTGTTAATTTCTTGAATGTTTTTTGGTTGTTGTGTTGCTTGATGATTGTTTTGGTGTAGGATTTGGATTTGTGGTGTGGGTGTATTTTGGTGAGGGGCACTGATGACCACTTTAGCATCAACAACACCGTTATTGGTAACATTTTTGTTTCTTGCCCATGTGCGAGGTTTGTCATTGTAATTGGTAGGTGGGAAGTTTTTTTTTGTTCGGGGTATGAAGTTGATCACGTGGGTTGTGTCATAAGGGCTCATTCGATGTTGAGCGCCTTGGAGATCAACTGGTCATATGTGGTAATCCCTTGTACCTTGAGATGGAATGCCAAGAGGCTGGCAAGGTTGGATATGATGGTGCAAACTTGTTGTTCCTTAGGCATGACCCATTTGCTCTGATTGGCCTTGGATCACCATCGTTGTAGGAATGAAGAGAATGATTCATTTTTACCTTGTTTTAGAGCTGAGAATTCTTCTAGACTAACATCCATTGCAATATTGAATGTGTAGTTTTTAATGAATGCGTCTATAATTTCTGGGAATGTTTTAATGCCTGCAGGTAGGTGAGAGAACCATTCCATAGCATGGCCAACCAAAGTCCTAGGAAATAGCTGCATCAAATAAGTATTGTCATATGCAACTTCCATGCAATGAACCTGGAATTCCCTAATGTGATCTTTAGGGTTTCCCATCCCACGATATTTGTCAAACTTGGGGATCTCAAATCCCTTCATGAATGGTTTCATCAAAAGGCTCCTGTCAAATGGATAGGGACACAAGTTGCTTGGTTTTTTTATGGTTCGCCCTGATTGAAGATCAAGAAATTATTGCGAGAGAAACCTGATTTGTGTCGTTACATTGTTTTGTGGATCAGGGGGTGGGATGAAGGTGTTCTGGGGTGTTTCAATTGCTGGTTGGATGGGTGGGTTGTTTGGTGTGTTGTTTGATGGCATTTACATATTTTGTCGAGCCAGGTATGCTTGCACTTGTTGCTGTATAAACAATGCTTGTTGTTGGTCTTGTTGTTGCTATGCTAGGATTGCATGTTGGTTAGCTTGTTTTTTTGCTTGTTGTTTTTCCAACAACGCTTGTTGTTGGGTTGCCAATTGGGTTGCTTCTTGCTATTCTTGGTATTGTTTTATTGCTTGTTGATATGCTTGTAGTTGTGTTGCTTGTTTTTTAGAAAGAAACTATGCTTGTGCTTGGGCTTGTTGTGCTTAATATTGGGTGTGCACCTAAACTTTAGCATGGGCTTGTGCTTGTGTCTCTTTTTGTTAGAATATAATTTGGGCTTGAGTAGCCTTGTGTGCTTGTAATGTGGCTTGGGTTGCTTGAGCAGCTTGTGCAGCTTAAGTGGCTTCTTGTTGTTGTTGTTGCAATAAGGCTTGGACTTGTGCGGCCTGTTGCACTTGTTGTGAAATTTGGGTGGCTTTGGAATGTTGTGTTGCTTATGCGGCTTGTTGAGAAGATATTTGTGTGGCTTGTTGAGCAGCTATCTGTGCAACTTTTTGAAAAGTAGCTTGCTGAGCGGCTTGCAATGCCATGTTGTATTCGCTTGATAAATTGGAGTTTAGTGGTTGTGGGGGTGGTGGTAGATTCAAAATGGTGCTTTTGGTGGTGGTGAGTGGTGATGTTGTGTTAGTGGTTTGAGTGGTGGATGGTGCAATTGATCTGGTTGGTCCTTGAGAGCCCATGCTTTGAGATGTTAGGAGGTGGTTGATGATGTCATGATTTCTTGTGTAGTTGTCATATGTTGTTGTGATATCGATGACAAGTTTTGAGAATTATGCGTGATGCTTTGATTGGTGTTTGTAATGTTGGTTTAGTTGATATTTGGTAAAAGTGGAAGCCCCAAGCCAAGTAGAGGTGTGGATAATGGTGGTAATGGTGGAAGAGGTGAAAATGTGAGGGGCGTGAGCTATCGAGAAAATGATGTGGTGTCAAAAATTCCCCCTGGTCCAACATGCCACCTTCTCCTTACGAATTTATGAGGAGATAAGTTTGGGGTGTTGCACAAAAGGATGATGATGATGGATCATTAGGATTATGGAAAGTGAGAAGGACATACATATGTAATGGATTTTGGGGTATGTTTTGTTCCAAAATGGTATTTGCATCCAAGTCTTGATTGTTGACAAGGGGGTGTGTTTGAACAGCATTAAAAAATGCATTTCCCTTATTAACATTGGGTTGGGTTGTACCAAAAGATGTGATTTGTGGAATGTTTTGAGTGATGCTTTGGGATGGGGTGTAGATGAGATGGGGAGTGTGGATGAAATTATAGGCATGATCTACAAAGGTGGTTCCACTATAGAGCTCACGTTGAAATCAAAAGGTAATTTGGCCCCTTGTTTTGCTAGTTAGAGCATGTATAGTGAAGGGTTAAGCCTCATCATGATGTTGATGATCTTATGGTTCTCTGAATTTTGGACCATTTCGGTTATTTCTTAATGCGACATCCCAAAGGTAAGATCTTCTTCCTGAATTTCCTCTTGTGGATTTTGTGATGATGAGTTAGTCAAAGGATTGCTTGATTTGATGGGATTTATTTTGGCATTTTTTTGTCTTAGGTCACCTGAAGTGGGTGTTTCTTTGTCAGCTTCCATGTTCTTTTTGTATTGAGATCTAGTTTGAACCATAAAACAAGGATCAATTTTCAAGAATATGGGAGATGAATCTCTAGTTATTTGGATTGATCTTATTTTAAGCACAAAAGAGAAATTTTTAGGATATCTTAAGGATCAAAAGGTGATATTATGATGATGCAAGAGATGGATGATGTGGATGTTTGATCTTTTGATAAATCTTGAGGGGAATGTTAGGCTTTTAGTACTTTTAGATATGTTTTGGATTTTGATTTTTATGTTTTGGATTGTCCTTGACTTGATTTTTTGGTTTGCTTGGATTGAACAAATAGCCCCTAAGATGTTCGACCACTGGTACATTTTGACCCATTTTTCGATGCCGGGTCAGAATTTCAACATTTCAAATGTAATCAAAATTCCAACAGAATAATAGCGATGAATGACCGTCAAAATTTCAACGAAAAATCATCGATAAATGGGTCAAAATGTACTAGTGGATGATTATCTAAGGGGTAGGTTTTCTCAAAGGATTATAATTTGAATATGTGTAGGGAGAAGGATGCATCTACCCACACCTATTCAAACAAGATGATAATTTAACCAAGCATATGAAGAAGGATGCATCTACATATACCTAACTAAATAAGATGGTTTGATAATTTTGACTAAGCATATGCAAAAGGGTGCATCTACACATACCTAGCCAAAGATGATTGGATAAAGATTTCAAGGATTTTGTCTCAAGGATTTGATGATTTTTATTTTTTCCAAAAAGCCTAGCATGAAGGATAATTTCAAGATTTCTCAAAAGATGATGGTGAGATGATATTTGATTTGATGTGTGAAGGATGGATGAAAAATATTTTTATTTTGATCCTAATATGTACCTAAAAAGACATTTTGTTTACCTAGACCTTGGTATTGAAGAACATGCAATGCTTCTAAGGACCTCTATAAATAAGGAGTGATTCAAATTGAGCATACATTTCTAGATTTTGAACCTTGACTCAAAGGCTTTCATTTTGGGATTTTAACTTTCTTGGAAATCATGAGGTTTCAACACATGTGAGAGTCCATTTTGTTATCTTTGCTTAGTGACTTTATTTTACCACAAACACTTCTTTTGATTAGTTTTTTCTAGACTATATGTCCAATGTCTTAATTTCTTCAAATCGCACAAAGTATATTATGTGGAAATTTGATGAATTCAAGGCAAGGGTTACCTATTGTTTATCTTTAGTAGGTAAATTGAGATGTAAGTTCAAGTGTTTAGAAACCTCTAAGGATGTGAATCCCAAGGGCAAGCAATAACACATGAATTATGTCAATTTTATTTACCTCCTAAAGGGTTTGAAATTTTAATGATGATGTTAAGTGTTTGTTTCCAAATGTTTTCAAACAAGCAAAGTGTTTTGACTCACAAGAAATATAACATCCTAGCTCAATTGCTATTCTTTTTCTTGGTGGGCTTGCCTCATGCCCTTCATAGTAGAAAATATGATTTTACATGTAACCAAGGAAAGAGTATAAAGGTATGTTAAGAATGAAGTCTTAACCTCTATACTTTAACCAAGATTGGACATGGCAAGTAACTTCTTGGAATCTAAGTTTCAATGCACCACTTTGATAAACTCGTTGGATGGACTAGTTGACCACTACAAACAAGGTTCTTATTGATGGGACATCGAGCACATGGCACCTTGCAAGCATCTAGCAAGCCACTAAAGGATTTAATCAATCCTACTAGGGGCTCTTATACTTTTTACAGTAGTACCCCATTCTGAAAGACACTGTACAGTTAAGGCCTACATACCATGAAGACTTGACAGTTTAGTCTTATCCATTTATATGCCAGCCCAAATGAAAAACTGGTTTAAGTCACCTTTGAGTTCTCCTTGCGGATGTGTCTCTTAGGTAGGCCCCTCTAAAGGTGAACAATAGCAAGCAAGCACATCCGTAGTCCAACCGACCTTTGTTTAGAAACAAAGGGAAAACCCACGCGATATACCTAACTCACACTCACAAGTTTTGTTCAATTTTATTTCCCAAAAAATGAAGTGTGGAGGTGACTATTTCATCTCAACCTAAGATCATAAAAAAGGCCTTTTGATTCTCAAGATCACTATAAAGCACGAGAGAAGTGCATATGTCCTTTTCGATGATGTTAGTTTAAAGTAATAAATTACAAAAACAAAGTTGCACATGTTCATTTTAACCTTTCAAAGCAATTGGAGTTCGTTTTAAAAGAACCAAAGTAAGTGTGACAAATTTCCTTGTTCAATTTTTAATCCCAAAACAAACTTTAGTATATTTGAGTCCTAATATTCATTTTAAGCTTTTTGTAGCAAAAATTGAAATATTCTTTTTAAAGCCCAAACGAGATTAGTATATCCTAAGCATAAAAGATGACGAATTTTCCTTAAGAGGAATAATGAATCCTCAAAGAGTGTTAAACAAACACTAAAGTGTTTTAAAACACTTGTTTTGTGAAATGACATCATCATGCTTCTCTTCCTCTTCATCTTTAATCGATTCAACCTACAAGAAAAAATTAGTTATATTCTGCAAAACAGAGGTCAAAAAGATAGAAAACACATAGAAGAAGCAAAATTTGAAAAAAAGCATGTGTTGTAAATTAAATTTCACTTCATACTCCCCTCTAGTGGTGCAACCCATGAAGGAATCATAGTTTGATTTCTCCAATGGTGCTATATAGCACTGCTTGCTAGTCAGCATCGCCCTATAGTTAGGCCAGTGAGCATGAATGTGTCACCCTTTTGCCTAGCGGTACAGTTTGATTTTTTTGAAAATTCTCGTTGGTTAAACATGTATAATGGCACAATTTAGAATTTAAATCTTTGGGAAGGAAAAATTGAAGTGTCAGAGTTTGAATTACTAGCAGTTCTATATAGCGACGCTGGAGAACCAGTAGTGCTAAACAGCGATGTTCAGCCTGTCAACAAAGAAAAACACATAATTTTGATTAAAAAAATGATTGAAAGGTGATATTTCCCTCCTTCTAGCACCAAATGTATGAACCCCAATCATAATACCTTCAATACAACATGAATAAACACATTATAAGATAAAATGCAAGAAAGAACAAGGATTCCCCATGAAATCAATTAGCATAGTTTAAAAATAGGAAAGAAGAATGAAGAACACAATGAAATAAATTAAAATCCTATTAAAACAAGCAAACTCTTGATCCCATGGGGGAATTGGTGCCAATTTGATGTGAAAATTCTCCCTTTCCCAACTCCTATGATGCAAGATTGATGTGTGATGAAGAGTGATCCACTTTGTTGATACTTGATGAGTGCTCCAATAGAAAAATCTGCATAACCTCACTATGAATTCAATGATAATGGATGAAAATTGCTAATGATTTGAGCATAGTAAGCTTACTCAAATTGTGGATGATGAAATGAGGAGATTAGCCTCTTATTTATAGATGAGATTGATGGATGAGAGTCCAAAATAGAGCAATGTGGGACCAAGAATTAACCAATGGAAAAGTTCCACTTGTCAGCTTATGAGTGGATGGAGGATGTGCATGTTTTGAAGAATGTGTCAATAAATGCATATATTTGAATTTTGAAATTGTTGAAATGATATGCAAGAGGGAAGGAAGAATGCATTGAATGCCACTTGGCTCAAGGAAAAAGGACATGTAAGAGAGAGTAAATGCCTTGTTGGAAGGACAAAGTCCACTTGGATTTTGAATTCAAACTTGGGGAATATTCCTTAAAAGATGCCTTATTGAGGAAAATAGAGATTTAATAAATCAAATAAGTCTATTTTCATATGCAAGTGGTAAAACCTAGAGGATGGGACATGAGAGGAGATTAAATTAATCAAAGTTAATTAACTTAATGAAGGGATTAAATGATGTGACCTATTTGACTTAAATTTGTGGATTTATTTAAATCAAATATGAGAAGAATGTGATAAGGGATTAATTAAATAAGAATTTTTTATTTATTTAATTAAAAGAGATGATGTTAGATTAAACTAAATAAGGTTTTAATTTATTTAATTTAATAGATAGACTTAAGAGATTTAATCAAATAAACATAATTATTTAATTAAAAAAGATAATTAGATCAAAATGGTCAATTTAATTATCGAAAAAGAATGACTTAATTAGATAACCGATTTATTTAATTAAGAGAGGAATATTGATGAATTTAATCAAATAAAGGTATTCAATTAAATGGTTAGACCGAAGGATAATTCAGGATGAAACGATGTTAGTGGTCAAGATCAAATGCACAATGTCAATCAGTACATTTTACATGTCTACAGTTTCTACCAAAAGTTCATTTGGAATTTCAGTTCTATTTGCAGTCCTATGATAGAAACAATGAGAGGAGATAGGAAGGATTTTAGATGGACATCTGGAGTAGACAAAAATTTTGAGTTTTTGAAGCAGAAGGTGATTGAGCAGCCTATGTTGGCTTTACCAGATTATAATAATGTATTTCAGGTAGACTGTGATGCAAGTGGAAATGCAGTTGGAGTGGTATTGAGTCAAGAAGGAAGATCTATAGCTTATTTCAATGAGAAGTTGAATGATGATAGGAGAAGATATTCAATATATGATCATGAGTTTTATGCCATAGTTCAAGCTTTGAAGAAGTGGAGACATTACTTGTTGCCTAAGGAGTTTGTGTTGTATACAGATCATCAAGCATTGTAATATTTGAATAGGCAGTGTAAGTTAAGTCAGAGACACATGAGATGGGTAGAATTCTTGTAGAGTTATACATTTTTTTTGAAGCATAGGAGTGGAAAGTCAAATAGATTTTCTAATGCTTTGAGTAGGAGAACGAATATACTGACAGAGATGAGAGTGGAGGTAATAGGCTTTAATGAGTTGAAGAACTTGTACGAGGAAGACCCAGATTTTGCAGAACCTTGGAGAGATTGTAAAGAACTAGTTTTGGAGGATAGGAGTCAGTGGTTGGATTATTTCATTCAAGAGGACATGTTGTTAAGAGGTAATTAGTTGTATATACCTCAAAGTTCAATGAGGGATAGCTTGGTGAAAGAAAAACATATTGGAGGATTGTCAAGACACTTTAGAATTGATAAGACAATAGCATTCATAAGTGAGCATTAATTTTGGCCCTAGATCCATAAGGATGTTAGGAATTTTGTGTAGAGTTGCAAATTTTTTCAAGTAGCACAAGGGAGTAGTCAGAATGTTGGATTATATAATCCTTTGACAGTTTTAGAGAGACCTTGGGAGGATATCAGCATGGATTTCATACTTGGTTTGTCGAAGACATAGAGAGGTAATGATTTTGTATTTGTGGTAGTGGATAGATTTTTTAAAATGGCACATTTCATACCTTATAAGAAGAAAAAAGATGTAGAACATGTAGTAGACTTATTTTTCAAGGAAGTAGTTAGATTACATGGATTACCTAGGAGTATTGTTTTAGATAAAGATGTAAAGTTTGTTGGTTACTTTTGTAGGACACTTCGGAAGAAGTTGATGATAGATTTGAAGTTCAGTTCCACTTTTCACCCATAGATTGATGGATAGACCAAGGTAGTAAATAGGATTTTAGGGAATTTACTGAGATTTTTGGTTGGAGAAAAGATTGGAAGTTGGGATTTAGTCATTGCGCAAGCAGAGTTTATTTAAAACAATTCAATGAATAGGAGTACAGGAAAGACACCTTTTAAGATTGTTACTGGATTTCATCCTAGAGGAATATTAGAGCTGATCAACATCAGTATGGAAGATAAAAGGAGTTCAGAAGTAGAAGAATTTGTAGAGCATATGAAGAAAGTGCATACTCAAGTGAAACAACAATTGAAATACATGAACCAAAAGTATAAGGAGAAAGCAGATGAAAAGAGGAGACATGAGGAATTTGAAATCAAAGATGAAGTGATGGTATATTTGAGGACAGAAAGATTTATAGTTGGAACATACAACAAGCTGAAGATGAGGAATTTTGGACCTTGTAATATCTTGAATAAATTTGATTCTGGAAATGCATATGAAGTGGAGTTATCGGATGGCATGGGTATATCACCTATATTCAACATTACAAATCTACATCAGTACCTTGAGGTAGAATTCAATGAAGACAGTAAAGAAAAATTGGAGAATCAGTTTCCTAAACAACAATCAGATGAGATTGAGGAGATTCAAGATATCAAAGATGGGAGGAAAACTCATGGAAGACAATACAAAGAGTATCTTGTGAAGTGGAAAGGTAGACCAATGGAAGATTCTTAATGGATTTATGAGGCTGAGGTAGACCATCTTGGTTTTCCTTTATCCCTAGAAAATTAAGGGACTCACTTTTCATTAAACCCATATGTCTGATGTAGGAGCATCCTTGGTTCTTGGCAATCTTGCATCAACTAAAAATATTTTCTTTCAATTTTTATTTTTTTGTTCTTGTTCTCTTCTTTCTCAATTCATGTTGGTGGATTCATCACATTTTCTCACCAGACCTTATGGATGAGGTTTACAACATGAAAATGTTCATTTTCCTTATTCCAAGATTTGAGCATGATTGGATCTTTTTCTAGCAAATTATTGCTTCCAGATTTCTTGGCAGTTTCTTGAACTAGCACCAGAATAATTTCAAACTTTTCAGCTAGTTCGATCATTTTGGATCATCCTTGTTGCTTATGGATCTTAACGGTGTGATTTTAATTGTTCTATGTAGTGTCCCCAACCTTCATTACAAGTCCACATTTCATCTTATGCACCTGTTGAAGAGTAATTCAAATTTGAGGTCGACCTATTCATGTGCACATTACATTTTCTTTCCTTGGTTAATGTGATGATCTTTGGCCGATGTGGATGTTTCTACATTCATGAATATGATATAAAGCTTGTAATAGATCTTTAGAAAATTAGTGAGTAAGAATAAGAATATTTTTGGATTCAAATTTCTAATATTTTTCTTGCATATAGGAGCATATTGGAATGTTGTATTTATAAACATGTTATACCAAGCCTGTTAGTTGAATCTGTAAGCTCAGATGTTGTCAACCGATTGTAACTAAGATTTCTATTAATGATAATATTTGCATCCACATTTGCCTCCATATTTTGTGTTGCTTTTATTGTGTTACTCTTGTTGTACGGTCTGGATTGTTTGCTTTGAGGACCCTCCTATGTATTAAAGATATTATTATTGCATTTGAACAAATGAATATTATATTTGAATGTTTGTCTCATAACATGCTTTGGATGTCAAATATTTTCCTAGTGAACCTTCAACCTCCACACCTCACAATTAATTTCCTCAAACAACTTTCACTTAGGAAACCTTCATTCATTAATGGTGTTGTAAAACAGTGTTAGCTAGTTTTCATAATTTTGTGTATACAAATCTAAAAAATTGATGAGAAACACAAACATTGGTTGGTCTTGTGAGATCGTAATTATATTTACCATTCAATGTCCATATCATTCTTCCATTCCTTTCATAATGCATATTTTAACCATTTTATATCACATATCCCAATATTTAACACCTTATATATTATACCACCTTCCTCCATATTTCATCTTATACACATATTGTTACAAGAAATTGTTCCTTATGCTCATTATTGACAAAATATCTAATACATTATTACTACACACCTCAAGTTTGCACTTCATGTCCTATATTCAAACCTTATACACCACCTTATGGTCTAATATTCCCTCCTAATTTCTTCCCATTAACCTCTAGTATAGTTCACCTTAAAAATGTTTTATTATCCCATCCTAGCTCATCCAATTAATCTCTACTAGTCCATTCTATGTTCCATCATCCCCTCTTGATCATGTCACATTATCTTGTCCTAATTCACTTTTTGTTCCTTTATTCCTTCCTAATCCCATCGCATTAACATTTAATAGTTCACCCTATTTTCCATGATCCCCTCCTAGCCCATCCCACTAATATCTTCTAGACCATCCTATGTGTCATTATTCCCTTCTACTCCCATCATATTGCATCCATTATTATTTCACCCTAGATGTTCCATGATCCCCTATGTTCCACCCTATGTTCCTTTATCCATTCTATGTTATACCATCATTATCCACATTTCATCCTAGATAGCTCTTCTCTATTATTACTACACACAAGGCAATTTCCCACTTCATGTACTATAGTCAAACCCTATATACCTTCAAATTCACCATATGTTTTGTTATTTCCCTACTAATCACATCCTATTAACCTCTAATTGTCCATCCTCTATTTTTTTATCCCATCCTATCCCATCCCATCAATCTATACTAGTCCATCCTATGTTCCATTAGCCCCTTCTATTGCCATCCCATTACCCTTTCTTATTTCACCTTATGTTCCATTATCCCCTCTTGGTCTTGTCTCACTATATTTCCCTCATTCACCCTATGTCCTTTATTCCCTCCTAATCCCATCCCATTAACCTCTAATAGTTCATGCTATATTTTTTATCCCATCCTAGCCCATCCCATTAATCTATTCTAGTCCATCCCATGTTCCATTATCGCATTTGACCCTCATCCCATTATACCCTCTATTATTTCACCATATGTTCCATTATCCCCTCTTGGTCTTGTCTCCTTATCCCTTTTATGTTATAGCAACCCCATTGAAATTCTATCCTATACATTGTTAGAATTAATCTTCCCTTCCACTTATTATTGACCAAAGTTGTCTTCTCCATTACTATTGCACACCTCAAAAACCAAATTCATGCAATATAGTAAAACCATAGACACATCCTAATTCATCATATGTTCCATTATCCATTTGAAAGTTGTTAGTAACATAGTAATCCTCACTTCATTCATGTGAACTTCATTGTGGAATTATCACTATGTTGATAGCATGCCCTCATTAACATTAGTTCATCAGCATATGCAATTTGAATCTCAATGAGTATTGAACTTTTGCATTTGCAATATTTTGGACTATCCCAGTGGACTTAGTATTTTCACCATTCTATGATCCATAAGCACTATACTTTGGTCTCAACTGAGGCCAACCATTTACTCTTTCATTTATGATAGTTATAAAGGGACTACCTAAACTTCTTTATATGAATGTTAGATATGTTGTTTCATTTGTAGTTGTTGACATCAGACAACCCTAGTCATATTGGTGGCATGATGGACCATGGAGTTACTGCAACAATAGCTAGTTTTGATCCTTTGAGAGAGGTATGCCATGGATTAGTCGATTTGACATTATATTTTCTCTTTTATGGTTTATTATAGAAAATTTTCATGATACTTTTATGTAGTTTAATTTCTATCTTGATGGTTGGTACAGGTGGTTTTCACTCTAGATCGTGGATGTGGTAATGCTGTAAATTTGCATGATGACTATATGTATGTGGTAAGTGATTATATTATGTTATATGTCATTCCACAATTCAATTTCTATGTATTAAAATGTTTAGTTTTTATTGTATTAGTTGAAGGTCTAGAGTGAAGAGAGGAGGAATAGTGAGCATGTTTGAAAGACAAAAGAACCAATAGGAACTCCATCTAGTCGAGTTTCGAAGGCAGCACGGGATATTTTTCCTTCCCCTAGAGGGAAATGAATATGTATTAGGTTCATTTTTTGTATGCCTATGTGGCATTTTGGAACATATGTTTTGTACTATCGATATATATGTGACATTTTATTTCCATATGGCTCTTTTGTAGTAAGCCTATATGGATTTTTTTGGATATAGTGTATATGCTTTTATCAATATATATCATTGTATAGCCTTACAAATTTTTGTTTAAAGAAAATCTTATTTTGCTACTGCCATTCTTGAATGATGTTATCATGCGTATTGTGTAAATTGTATGCTAGAATGTTGTAGGCATGCATTTTTTTACATCTAATAGTTAAATAATTATTGTCAATTATTCAATAAGCTCCATCTAATGTGTATTATGTAAATAATCTCCATTCCTAGTGGTTTGTATCATTTTCAATGCTTTGATTACTTGTGCTTCATTTATTCACACATATGCTTCACTTTTTCAAGTGTATACTTCACATATATTTCATGTATTCATGTGTATACTTCATGCTCCCAATGTATAATTCATGTTTTCATGTGTATTATTCATTATTCATGTGTATACTTCATGTATTTTCATGTATGCTTCATGCTTCTTGAGTTCTATTGTTGTCTAGTGGAAAGGATTTTAACACCAAAATGTTTCAAATGAATTGTAAGAGCTCCTTCCCATAAAAAAATATCATAGAAAAACTTTTAATTCGTGGTTGAACCTAACATCCAATGACTAATGGTTATGATTCTAAAGCTTACAAATCATTGCATTTTCATTTATAGAATAAGTGGATTTTTCAAACCTCACGGGCATATATATATACCTCTATGAACTTGTATCAATGTGCTTCAAAACACATGATAGTTGTTGATCCAACCAACAAAATTTATTTGCATCTAATAATATCACAACATTTGAAATCTCATTAAATGAAATAAATGCACTAGTCAGTTTTAGTGATATTCTAAAGATATTAGATATTTTTGTACAACAATATATGCTTGATTTTTGGATGCATCACCCATGTACAGTTATCACATTTCCCCCATATTCATCGTTTAATTAAGTTAGAAAACCTCCTTCCATTTTCTATGCATGAAATAACATGAAAAGTTATTGGGAAACATGGTCCTATAACTACTTCCACATCATTTTGTATAACTCTAGAGCATGAAAAACCATATTTCATGGATAATGAATATCCATATCTAATGTTTCATTAGTAGGTTGAGTTTTTCATCTTAGCAAGGGTGCACTATTTAGTGACAACAATTGTAGTTCAGACTCTTAAGGGATTCTACTAGTTGAACATAGCTCAGAGTGATTTGACATGTTTGGGTGCAAAAGAGGATCATGCCTAGCATAAACATACCCACTTGGATGTGTTGAAACAATTTTTTTGGTCACATGAGTCGTAGAAAAAAAGTTGCACAACTTTGCAACTTTTTACTACTTGCATTTGACATTTTTTCCCCAAGAGAAATGTCACCACCATAGGAAAAAACCTTTGAGATAGAAAAAAATAAGAGAGGTTGTTGTAGAGGGGCCCAACATGATACCATAGGCTCAAACAAGAAGTTTCTAAGCATCACAGTGTCAAAGTAATAGCCTGTCAAAGATTGCGGTCATTTTACACTTTGGACTCTTAAGGGATTTTGTTAGTTGAATGTAGATTAGAGTGATTCAACATGTATGAGTGTGATTTAGGACCATTCCTAGTGTAAACATACCCACTCAAATGCATTGGAAAAAAATTTTGGTCACACGAGTTGCAAAACAAGAGTTGCAACACTTTACAAATTTGCACTACTTGCATTTGACAACTTTTTCCCCAAGTGAAATATCGCCACCATAGGAAAAACCTCCGAGATAGCAAAAACTAAGAGATATTATTGTATAGGGGCCCAACATGATCCCATAGGCTCAGATGAGAATTTTCTAAGCATCACAGAATCGAAGTAACAACCCATTGAAGATTGCAATCATTTTACACTTTGGACTCTTAAGGGATTTAGTTGGTTGAACGTAGCTTGGAGAAATTTAGAATGTTTGGGTGCAAGAGAGGACCATGCCTAATGTAAAATTATCAACCTAGACACATTGGAATAGTTCATTTTGTCACACGAGTTGCAAAATGAAAGTTGAACCACTTTGCACTACTTGCATTTGACAACTTTTTCCCCAAGTGAAATGTCGCCACCACAAGAAATGCTTCTGAGATATAAAAAATCAAGAGAAGTTATTTTATAGTGGCCTAACATGATCTCATTGTCTCAAAAGATAATTTTTTAAGCATCACGATATCCAAGTAATAGCATGTTGAAGATTGCAACCATTTTGCACTTTGGACTCTTAAGGGATTCTGCTAGTTGAATGTATCTTGGAGTGATTCGGAATGTTTGGGTGTAAAATAAGACCATTACTAGTGTAAACATACCCACTTGGACATGTTAGAAAATTTCATTTGGTCACATGATTTGCAGAATAAAAGTTGCACCACTTTGCAATTTTGCACTACCTACTTTTGACAACTTTTTGCCCAAGTGAAATGTCACCACCATGGGAAAATGCCTCCAAGATAGAAAGAAATAAGAGAGGTTATTGTAGAAGCTTCCAAAAAAATTCAATAGGATCATATGATAATTTTATAAGCATCATAATGTTTGAGTAATAGGTCATCGAAGATTGTAGCCATTTTACACTTTTGACTCTTAAGGGATTCAGTCGATTGAACGTAGCTTGGAGTGATTCAATTTTTTTGGGTGTGAAGGAGGACCATTCCTAGCATAAACATACCCACTCAAATGTGTTGGAACAGTTCATTTGGTCTCATGAATTCTAGAACAAAATTTGCACCACTTTGCAACTTTATGGAGAACACCACTGATCCTATGCATCATGCTCAACCACTGATTTTATGAAAGAAGGCAATGAGTTGTTTGGAATTATCAAACATCTATTCTACAAAAATTTTCATTCATGTATACCTCCATACCACTAGAAAATTAATTAATTCATTTTTTCAAACATATCCATACCACTGATTACATTGCATTTTATGAAGCACACCAAGCATTTTATGAAACATATTCAAATCTTTGATTGCATTGCATTGCATATCTTTAAAACTCAAAGAATGAATACTTGAGAGGGAGAGAGAGTTATTAAGTTAGGGTGGGGGTGAAAACCTAAGAGATGGAGTGGAAGAGAGAGGAAATGTGAGATAGAGGAATGGGAGACCTAAACCCTCAACCCTAAACCATTAAAACCGAACCCTTAAACCCTCTACCCAATACCCTCTACCCTAAACCCTAATCCCTCAACTCTATATGGTCAACCCTTAAACCCTTAAACCCAACTAGACTGTCTACCCTAATCCCTCAAAACTATACCCTCACCCCTTAAAATCTTCAACCCTCAACCCTTAAAGCCTAAACCATCAACCCTCAACCATTAAACCCTCTACCCTCTACCCTCTACCCTCAACCCTTAAACCCTTTTAAACCCAACTAAACTCTCTACCCTAATCCCTCAACCCTCAACCCTTAATCCCTCAACCCTTAAACCCTTAAACCCTCTACCCAAACCCTTAAACCCTAAACCCTTAAATCATAAACCCTCTACCCTCTACCCTCTACCTTCAACCATCAACACTCTACCCTGAACCCTTAAACTCTAAACCCTTAAACCCTCTACCCTTAAATTGTAAATCCTAAACCCTAAACCCTTAAACCCTAAACCCTAAACCATAAACCATAAACCCTCTACCCTTAAATTTTAAATCCTAAACCCTAAACCCTTAAACCCTAAACCATAAACCCTCTACCCTCTACCCTTAACCCTCAACCCTCTACCTCAACCCTTAACCCTTCAACCCTAAAACCCTCAACCATCTACTCTCTACCCTTAACCCTTAAACTGTAAACACTAAACCCTAAACCCTAAACCCTTAAACCCTCTACCCTCTACCCTTAACCCTAAACCCTTAAACCCTAAACCCTCTACCCTTAACCCTTAAACCCTAAACCCTTAATTACTATCTAGGCACTCTACCCTTAACCTTCTACCCTCTAGCCTCAACTCTAAACCCTCTCTCTACCCTCTACCCTCTACCCTCTACCCTCTACCTTCTACTCTCTTCCCTCAACCCTTAACCCTTAAACCCTAAAACCCTCAACCCTCAACCCTCAACCCTCTACCCTCTACCCTCTACACTCTACCCTTAACCCTTAAACCCTCTACCCTTAATCCTCTACAGTCAACCCTCTACCCTCTAAACTCAAGCCTCTAACCTCTACACTTAATCCTTAAACCCTAAACCCTTAAACACTTTACCCTTAAACTGTAAACCTTAAACAATAAACCCTTAAACCCTCTACCCTCTACCCTCTACCCTCTACCCTCTACCCTCTACCCTCAACCCCCATCTCTCTCTCAACCCTAAAACCCTCAACCCTCTACCCTCTACCCTTAAACCCTATACCCTTAAGCTATCTACCCTCAACCCTCTCTCTCTCTCAAATTCTCTACTCCTCTAATTCTGCTACTCTCTACCCCTCAATCCTAACCTAAAACTCCATACCCTCTACCCCAACCCTTTTAAAACCCTAAACTCCTTAAACCCTCTACCCTAAACCCAAAACCATATCTTCCTCACTCCCTCTCCTCCTCTCACCCTATCCCTCCCACATCCTCCTCCCACTTCCTCAATTCTCTCTACTCACTCCTCTATTTCTCTTCCCTCTACCCTTAACCCTTTATCATTTACCCTTAACCCTTAAACCCTCTACCCTCTACCCTCTACCCTTAACCCTCTACCCTCTACCATAAACCCTCTCCCTCTCTCTCTCTAGCCTAAACCATCAATCCTATAGGTCATCAACCCTATGCCCTCAATTATCAATCCTCTAGCCTAAACATTGGGTCCTAAACCATCATCTATCTATGTCCCTCCCTCCTCTTCTCTCCTCTCTATCTCACTTCTCCCTCCATCTCTCCCTCCATCCATTATGCCCTCTCTACCCTAATCCCTCAACCCTATACCCTCAACCCTTATACCCTTAAACACTCAATCCTAAACCCTCAACCCTCAGCCCTTAAACACTAAACCCTTAAACCCTCCACCCTCTACCCTCAACCCATTACCCTCTACCCTCAAACGCAATCCCTCAACCCTATAACCTCAACCCTTAAACACTCAAAACTCAACCCTAAACCGTCAACCCTCTTTCTCTCTCTCTCACTCCCTCTCACTCTCTCCCAAGTCTCTCCCTCCTACTAAGAGAGGGGGAGAGGGAGAGGGAGAAAGAGGGAGAGGGAGGGGGACAGAGGGGGGGGACAGAGAGGGAGTGAGAGAGAGATGGAGTGGGAGAGAGATAGAGAAAGTCAGTGAGAGAGAGTGAGAGAGAGACCTGGGAGAGGGAGAGGGGGTAGGAGGGAGAGACTTGAGAGAGAGAGGGAGGGAGAGGGGGTGGAAGGGATAGACCTTAGAGATAGGGATAGGGAGAGAGGGTGGGACACTAGGATGGAGATACCTAAGATAGAGGGAGAGAGAAAGACGGAGGGAGAGAGGGAGAGAGAGAGAGGGAGTGGGGGAAAGGGGGGGTAGGAGGGAGATAATTGAGAGAGAGATGGAGGGAGAGGTGGTTGGAGGGAGAAACCTAAGAGAGAGGGTGGGAGGGAGAGACCTGAGAGAGTAGGAGAGAGATGGAGTGGGAGTTGGAGAGATGGGAGAGAGATATAGGGAGTGAGAGAGAGAGAGATACTTGAGAGAGGGAGAGGGGGTTGGAGGGAGAAGGAGTTCCTAAGATAGAGGCATGGGAGAGAGA
>VDFB02193867.1:421107522-421128180 GCA_007258455.2 Sequoia sempervirens
AGAGGGGGGGAGTAGGAGGGAGAGACTTGAGAGAGAGATGGGGGAGAGGGAGAGGGAGGGAGAGAACTAAGAGAGGAAGAGAGATAGAGTGGGAGAGAGATAGAGGGAGTGGGAGAGAGAGGAGTGGGAGAGAGGGAGTGGGAGAGATAGAGGGAGTGTGAGAGAGAGGGAATGGGAGAGAGATAGAGGGAGTGAGTAAGAAGCCTGAGAGAGGGAGAGGGGGTAGGAGGGATAGAATTGAGGGAGAGACAGAGAGATAAATATAATGACCTAAGTGAGGGAGATGAAGTGAGAGAGACAAAAAGACCAGAGGGGGAGAGAGAGGGAGTGTGAGAAATGGGGTTGGAGTGAGATAGATTTATCTAGGTGTGGTGGGAGGGAATGAGACCTGAGAGAGTGGATTGGAGTGAGAGAGAGTAGTATAGGTAGCATGGGAGGGAGTGAGACTTGAGAGAGAGAGACTTTAGAGGAATAGAGAGTAATCTATCTGGGGTAATGAGGCAGAGAGCATATGAAAGGTAAAACCCCAACTATCTATCTATGATCATAAACCACACACTCTCAACATTATCAAAGTGGACAACCAAAGAGAGGGGAAAGTTAGATTTTGTTCAAATCAAGTCATTTGGAGAGTGCCAAATTTGGCACTCGCTAAATAGCATGCCAAATTTGGCGCATGACAAATCGCATTCCAAATTTGGCACACACCAAATTGTGTGCTCACCAAATGCGCTCGCCAAATCACCTGCTTTTGAGGAGTGAATTGATAGGATTTTCCAAATTTCCTCATATTTTTGTTTGTTCTCACCATCACATTTGCATGTATTTTAATGCAAGTTTATAAAAAAATTGTGATGGTGTTAACCTCTATCTTAGCTATCTAAATATATAATTATTTTTTCATTGTGATTCATTTAAGGTTTTGATCCATAACTTCTATTGTAAATTCCTCCATTTTTTATCAAAAACCAACATGTGCTAGTTTTAGGATAGATTTTTACTTGTTCATCAAATTTTGAAACAAATTATTTTTTAAAAGTAGAATCCATTCTACACATGATGAAAAGAAAAATTTAATTTTTCATTAGTTTCTAAAGAATTTAGAGGGGGAAACGCTCAAATTTCAGCTTTTCAACATGTTTCCACTTTTAAAATTTACAAAATACTATATATTCATTAAAAAAATTATCTGAAAGAACAAGGATAAACTACATGGTGTTAGTTGATTTCTCACTATTCAGATTTTTAAAATTCTAAAAAAAGCTAATCAAAAAGGGGGGAGCCCTCAAGTGCTATGTTGCTTTTTTTTTATAAAAATAGGATCTATTTTGCCCCCCTTTTTGAGACCCTTAATATTCATTAATTTCAAAAAGAATTAGTATCTTGGAAACTAGACTTGGAGCACTTCAACTCTTGTTCTTCCTACATCTTGAAATTTCAAGCGTAACTATCTTCATTTTCTCATGCAAATCAGATTTTGCTAATTTTAGAAAAAAAAAGTGGCATCTTAAGAGACAAAATTGTGTCATAGATCCATGCACTTACCCATAGATTTCACCCTCACCAAACAATCTAAGAAAATTAAAATATTTCTCAACAAACTTAAAACTTCATAGCATAAGCCATTAATTCCCACTTGCACTTTAGTATACTCACAATAAATAAAGATTAGCAAATAGTAAATGCACAATGTCCTCGTTAAAATGTCATGCATCGACAGAAACAATGGGCATGAAGACATGAATATATCAAGGAATATTACAAACTCGTGAAATATTTCCAATAGCAACAAAACATTATGAATTGATTGAATTAATTAGAATAATTAAATTAATTACAAGAATAGAAAACCACGAGGAAAATACCAACAACCAATGAGAAAATTGCAAAAAAAAGGCTGAAATTCCATACTAATAAAATAATCCCACAAACTATAGCTTTTACATTACCCAAATGGCTCCTGAGGAATGCATTAATACCCATGACTTCAGTGAAAACATTAGTCTCCCACCTTAAAAGGAAAGTACTTACTACACAAGAGCTTTTAAATAATGCAGAGATATTTGCTACAACATGCATGCCAACAGGATAGTTATAAACCCTCCCTACAGTCATAAAATTTATAGCAATAGGTTTTGCATTTATCTATACCTAATTTTCATTTAATAAATTGAAGTGCAGTTGACATGCATGCCTGACAGACAAAAGATTAGTTGAATTATTAATAGTGTCCAACAAAGAACTCAACATTTATGAATTATGGTGTTAAGTCTTTAACTAAACAAAAAACATGAACCCATAAAAGCACTCAATGATAAGGAACAACATTGATTAACCCATTAGATGGACATTAAAAAAAAATTAAATGACTGTGTAAAAGAGATAGGAACTTTCAAACACATCCTTTTTTGATAGATTGTTAGATGAAGGTGAAATCGACGTCTTTTGATAGCCTTAAAAATTGACACCACAATCCATTAATGATGGATCACTAACTCATTTGACTGCAAAATCTGATGAAACTATCTAACAAAATATGTATAATTTGATGTATTGTCAGGTGCTCATAAAATTTGATGTGTAATTTTCAATTTTTTGAAATTTTATCCCCGATGTTCATCAAAATTTTGATGAACCTCGGGTTCATCAAAATGTTGGCTAGCATTTTCATCGAATTTTTGACAAACATGGAAAATAGAAAAAAATCAAATTGTGGCCGACATAAATAAAAGTGAGTTCGCACCTGATTTATTGCAACAGTGTTTTTCTCTACTTGAGACAGTTTGTGGAGAACTAAGGACGATTTTCTTGGGAAAAATTAGAAAAAATTCAAGATATCGCCAGGTTGAGGGTAGTCATTGTTTTTTTGTAGAATTCAGTTGTGAAGTCAAATTTGTAGTTCCAAGTTTGAAAATCATATTTTAAAGCAATATCTCATTAGATTTCATTTTTAGAGGTTTAGGGTTTTGAGAATTTCATGTCCAAATTTTGTTGTGTGGAATCACCATAAGATCACAACCAAGGAACAGATTCTTGTGACTATAATTATGTGATCCATAACTCTATTGGTCATGTGGCATAGTTGTGCTATAACAAATACATGATGCATTCATGTGTGACCCAAGTTTAATGTGGCTATGTTGTGATAGAAATGGAGGCACTCATATAATGTAGTTAATTCAGGTTGTATAATGTAGGTGTCAATCATCATTGGGTGCATTCAGGTTATCTCAAGTTTAACAGGTTAGGATGTAATTATAGCATGATCAAAGAGTGATTACCTCTTGCTTCAATAAAGAGCCTATAACTCTCGTTGATATGTAGAGTGGTTGTGTTATATCAATTATGTAGTGCATTCAAGCACAACCCACATTTAATGGGCTATTCTAGAGAGTGATCAATATTTTCTAAACCTTATTAATGTTACTTGACATATATTTGCATAATTTTAAATTTCTTAAGAGGCTTTTGAAGTATCAATGTATCCAATATAGGGTTTAGAATTATTTCTTTTAATTAAAAAAATAAATAAATGATGTATTTCCCTATAATTAGATAATGTGGAGATCTCCTAAATCTTCCCCAGCACACTATCCTCTTTGGCACTGTATTCATTACTTCAGCTTCTAGGGTTCTGCATGTGACATCTTTAATATTTTCATGACCATGGCTTGTAAATACATCTCAGTCTTTACTTTAATCCTTTTCATGGTAACCCTTGATTTCCATAATCCACCTTCAATCCCTTCTAAGAACAGTGTTAAGCTAGACTGCATAGTATGCATATAAAGCAAGTCCTTCATACCTGCCATTGTTCCAAACCACCACTCACTGCCTTGCTTAAAATGTTTCCTCCATAAGCACAATAGCATGTTTTAAAATCATGGTTGTCAGTGATTGACCATTAAGGTCACCACTTTTATCATGAAGATATAATGAGATTTTTGTCTTCAAACTCAAGGCATTATGCAAGATAACATTGTGAATTATTTGTTGTGTATGATTTGATTTTCTTGCACATTTACTACTTTGCTAACTTCCTTTAAGACTAGGTATTGCACCCTCAGCTTCAATCTCAAACAACTCACTCACTATCAGTTGAAGATTCCTTTCATGAGCATCCTTCTATAAAATCAAACTATGCCCTATAGACTACCTACTTACTATAGGGAACTCATTGTTTCATGGTATTGTAGTTCTTAAGATCCTTCAACCTTATTGAAACTACTTCATAGTCCACAAGGTATTATTCACTATTCTCCCATCTTTGATCAGTCTCAAAACACTGCTCAAACATGCAATCCATTACCTCCATTATACATTAATGGCTAAGAAGAAACATTGAAGCTATGATTACCACTGTTACTTCATTTGGACAGTCATTCCCTGATTGCATTCTCCTTGTCTAACACTAACAAAATCATTTGCAAAACCCTTAAGGTCAACAAGGGGGTAAGGAAACTCACTGTTAAAATCTCCACTTTACTATGCAAGGTTTGAGCTTTATTATCTTGTCATTGCTCAACCTCTTTTTGACTGTCACATCTCAAGTGACTATCATTCATCTTACCATAGATTGCATTTACAAATTTCACTAAGCTACATAGTGTGCTTGTTATTGGCTACAATCTTTAGATTGCAAAATTTTGTTATTACCTACAATGTCTCAATATTTCTGGTATTGCAACCTCACTAATCCACTATAGTTATTGTTTATGTTTCTATGGAGGACTAGTGTTTGTACCCTAATCATGCTCTTACCAATGCTTCTATTATTTTTTATTAGGGCTTTCTCAATTTTGAGAGCCCTAGGGATAAGCTTGTCATAAGAAGTGACACATTGCATCTTTAAATAAACGGATAAATCTGTATTGACATTAGCAATGATGATTCCAACTTTTTGCTCCATAGGAATGGGTTACTTGCTCTTACTAGCTCATGACCTCCATCATTGTAGGAAGTTTTCGATCAAGTTCCATATTCTAATTTTAGGAGTCTTAATGGTTAGAAATTATAGTAAAATCAGAATTTAATAAGTTTTGGAATTAGCATTTTAAAGTATTTTTTTGGGTCATTAACTTTTGACTATCTTCTCTTTTGCAGGGGTGGTTGCATGCCAAATTTTTTTGGTGTAAAATATCAGAATTATTAGATTATGTTACCTGTCTATGAATAAAAATTATTGGAGTGTGAGTTTGATATTTTTTGAAGATCTAAATCGTCAAGCTTGGTAAAGAAAAATCATGTCAGATAATATTAGTCCAAAACCAAATGAAGAGACACTTGATATATTGTGGGCTAGATTGAAAAGAAAGGGTGATGGGAAATTTTATTGTCCTTGCAATAATTGCAAGGGCTTAAAGATGAGACGAATTTTAATCACAACAGCTGAGAAACATTGTAGGAAGCATGGTCACGTTGAAGGGGGGCATGATTATCGTCCATTGGTAATTTGTTCATTATATGTGTTTATATTGATTGAATTTGTAAATATTTATATCATTTTAACATTTTATATATATATATAATCACTTGATCATGATCATGGTTTATTTGTGTCTATCATTATTATAAAGGTGGGGAACCCTAGGGCAGATGGTATGGATTATCACGGCCTGGAGAATGTGGTTTTGCAAGTGGATGAACATGGAGTTGTGAATATCGAAGATGAAGTTAATGATCCTATGCAAGAAGATGATCATGCGCTAGAAAACATAGTTGAAGATGATGGTATGAATACATTGATCCATAACACATTTAGTGGCAAAGATGATCATGATGATCAAGATGACTTTGATGATGTTCATGATTTACCTATACTTGAGAAGGCATACGAGCCCCTTTATGAAGGCTCCCAAACAACTCTTCTCTCTATTGTATTGTTACTGTTGAACTTGAAGGTTATGAATGGTTTATCAAACATAGCAATCTCATGGATTTTAAGGTATGTCATATATGTCATTTTTTTTCATCTATTTTAATTGTTGTTAGTTCATCACTAGTAAATAAAGGATGAAATATGTACTATTAATATTCTTTATATGAACAAATTATTTTTTGTTGTAGATTGATTGGTAAATTTTTGTCACCACCATCAAATATTTTACCTCGCTCATACTGAGATTTATGTGCCATTATGAAAGGTATCGAAATGGAGTATCAAGCAATAGATGCATATCCTAATGATCATATTATATATCATAAATAACAGGAATTTACAATAGAATGCCTAGAATGTCATATCAGTAGATATCGAATAGATCAACTAACAAAAAAGGTGCCTCATAAGGTTCTTCGTTATATTCCCATTATTCCATGTATGCAATGATTATTTAGGTGTGAAAGCTTAGCACAATTTATGGATTACCATGCACGGAATAGAAGTGGAGATGACATTCTTCTAATGCCTACGAATGGTTCTACATTTAGGGACATGGAGGAAAAATGGCCACATCTGAAAGAAGAACCTCGTAATCTCAACCTTTCATTGGGAGCGGATGGTGTCAATTCATTTGGAGAGCTGAGATCTATTTACTTAGTGTGGCCTATTTTTGTTATCAACAATAACATTCCTCCATGGATGTCAATAAAGAGGAAGCACATAATGTTGTCAATGATTGTTCCAAGTATTTGTTTACATCAATTTTCTTTAACGTAGTAGCATCTCATTTGTCTTATTTTTTGCATAATGACATATTTTTTTCATTCAATAGTCATGTACATTAATTTATATATATTACAATAAAATGATTATAATAATTATGTAATGTTTATGTTCATTCAACTAGGTAAGTACCAAGTTAAAGATATGAATGTTTATATCGAGCCTCTTATCGATGAATTACTAAAGTTATGGAATGGTGTCACAATGTATGACATCTTTAGACCAATAGGACAAAGATAATTTCAATTCCATGTAATGCTTGTATGGATAATTCATGATGCACCAGGGCTAACACATTTTTGTGGTATGTTATAATGTTTGACTGCACTTTAACAATAATTAATTTGATGAAGTAGATATCATGCATGTTTTTAAAATAATATATTCATTATATATAATTATAAAAATTGACATATTTAATCCAATTATATATGATCTTGAAGGTCTTCAAACAAAGGGAAAATTTGTATGTCCAATTTGTGGTCCAAAGATGAAATCTCGTCGTTCAACAAGTTTAGGAAAGCAGGTGTTTGATGAGTATAGGCACTTCCTCCATAGAAATCATAAGTATCAAACTATTGAAAAACATCTTTTCAATGGGCAAGAGAAGACTACATCAAAACCATGAAGAATGACACCTTGCCTATGGAAGTTGGAATATAATAGAATTAATCGTCAAGGTTATACATTAGATCAAATTGTTTATCAATCATATATGATATGTTTTTAATTTATATTTTTATATTGTGTTGTGTTTACTCATGTTGTAATTGAAAATGATTGTCGTTGTTAATTTGTTTAACTTATATGCTTCATGAAGGTCGTCAAGGCATTAATGGTTGACTTCCACAGGGACTAAAAAGTTATCCCAGACAATTTAGTAGGTTGTCCTACTATGAGCAGCCACAAATTGTGCATTTGTTTGATACAATGCATATCAGAAAGAATATAATAGAAACGTTATGGAAAATATTAGATGGAAGGCATGACAAAGAAAAAATTGTCAAAATTTGTAGTGACATTCAAGAAGCCAGTCATGCAATGAAAAATTTCATTCAGTTAAATAGCGATAGAGACCAAATTAATATAAGTTCTCTTCCTTGGTTATTAACAGAGCAACAAAGCAATGCTATCAAAGAATTCATTCAAAAATTTTGATTTCCCACAGGATTTGTTGCGAACATAAACAATATAATAACAAAGAAAGGTGAATTTGGGTCATGGATGAAAATGCATGATTGGCATACCTTCATTAAGGTAATTATTCTAGTATATTATATACACTTGTATAATGCATGTACTTTTTCTTGTATTATGTTTACTACTTTTAGAAAAATAATGAAAAGATCATTTTATAATTTTTGCAGTACGTTCTACCTCTATCTCTCCCAGACAAATTTGACAACAATGTCAAGCAAGTTATATATGATATTGGAAAATACATGAGGTAAGTAGTAAAATTTGTTCAATTCATTGTATACATCTTATAATTGCCATTTGTTTTACTTGTTATGTAATATACTGTATATTTTTGTTAAACCTCATTAATATATTTGCACCTTGAATAACTTGCAGATGGTTGTCATCTAAAGAAATACATAAATAAATAAATTATTGGAAGAGAAAAATTTCTCATCTAATGTGTGAAATGCAAAATTTTTTGCTTTCAACATTTTTCAATGCACAAGAACACTACCTCATACACCAAGTTGAGGAGATTGAACTGTGTGAACCTATACACAAAAGGTCAATGTGGATGGTTGAGAGGCACTTGAAATTTTTGAAGGCTTTGGTTAGACAAAGAGCACATCCTGAGGGTTCTATGGTGGAGGGATATATGGTATACCAAACCATAGTGTACCTTAGTGAATGTCTTCCTAAGTTTGCAGCAAAGATCCATGTAGATCACATTTGGGATCCCAACTCCATTAACAAATTCGAAGGGGAGTACCTGATGGGGAAAGGTAGATTGAGGAAAGTGAGAGGTAATTATAAGATGGTCAAAGATTAATTGGAATACATTTTACATATGGTTTGTATGTATATTGTACTTATTTAATTTTTAATCTTCAATATACGTCAATTATAAATTAAAGTTGTATGCTGTGGTATTTAACTAATTATACATCGTTTGTGAATTTCCTTTTTTTTGGATACAGTTGGTCGAGAGTGGGATGCACTAAATTTGTACATTTCCAACAATCTTGATTGGATGATGGTATGGATTGAACGATGTCAACAAGCTGGTCGCGCATTAACATGGGAAGGTGTGGCTTCATTGGTTAAAAAAGCTCATCACAATGGAGATTCCAATGTTACACAAAGGGAAATTGATTTAGCATATGGTTTAAGAGATAAACAAGTATGTATAAATATATTAATCACCCATATTATTTAATTATTTTCAAGTATATTGATGTATATATATGTTGAGATTGTTTTCTTTGCATACATTCAGCCAAGAATAAATATGTTTATCAATTGACGATATTGCAATAATTTTTACATGTTTGACATATTGCAGGTGAAACACCACAAGGCTATGTGGTGCAATGGTCATAAATTTCAAATCAAAATATTGGATGACATGAAGAAAACTTGTGATTTTGGTATAACTACAGTATTTCAGGTGACTAATGTTTCATCTAGAAGTGACATACATCTAGAAGTCTCAGAAAATTGATACTATGGGATTTTGGATGATATACTTGAGTGTGACTTTAAGTCCTTTAGATAATTATATTCGTCGTCCTATGGTACAAGCTATGATTGAATGAAAATGATCCTAAGAGAACTGTTATTGAACATGATAATGGATTTACTATGGTTAATACAAGGTTGATCAAGCGAGCTAGAAATGAGACCTATGTTCTTCCAAGCCAATGTGAGAAGTTATTTTACTCCGAGGTACTAGGTAAACCAGGTTGGTTAGTTGTTGTTAGACATGATCCAAGAGGAAGGTCGATAAAGTATAATGTGGTGGAAGAAGATACCGAAGAACTAGAAGATGATGTAGGTGATGATCAGGATCAACAGTTAGTTGATGATGTCCTTGACGAAGATGTCAAAGAGGAGGAACTAGATCATGATGATGTAGGAGTTAATGTTCATGAAGATGATATCAGTGTGGATGATGACATTATTGAAACTGAAATTGATGACGATGATGATGATATGACCAATCCTTATAATGTCAAATTTGGATTGGATGATACAGACAAAGAGTTGGATGAAGAAGAAGATCAATGACATTGAAATGTATAAGTTATGTGATTATATTATCTATTTGATATTAATTTATTGATAGAATTATATTTGAGTTATGTGGTTACATAATTAATTCATGATGTTTTTAATTTTTATGCCATTACATAATTAATTTAATGATGTACTTTTTAATGTTTGAAAGGTCAAAAAATTAAAATATTTCAATAGTGATGTTAACAACCTTGAAATTAGTGTGTTTTATGTTTCATGTGATCATAAAACATTAAAAATTCAGTTGTAGAGGTGGTTGTTCAGTGGTTGACATGTATGTTGATTTATTTTACAATGTAACCAGGTTTGTCTTCTAATCTACCTATGGAATTTCCAATTCCAATCGAAGGAAGCTCGAAGGATTTGGACCAACTAATGAGGACTTTAAAAACCTCCTACACTTTGGGCTCTGCAAGACCCAGGAGGGTGAACCCTTAATGTGTTTACAACCTCTACACCATTACTATAAACAACATTAACAATAGTAGATGATCTCACTTAATAGCTCAACATGATAAGATAATATCAACTAGAATTGGTTGTTCATAGACAATATCAACTATCTAGAGAATGAGATAACTAAACACAATCCATTGTATAAGATAGTCAATGATTTGAAATTTGTAGCAAGCTCTAGGCAAAAAAAACAAATACTGAACTACACTAATAATTACAACTTAGATCAGTGCCATATATCCATTGTAGGAGTCAAATTCATAAGCATCTAGAGGTTTATAATAGATTTAATACATCACATATAAGATCCCTGACAATATTGCATTACAATTTCATCAATATACATTCTAACCCAGGACTACTTATCAAATCCTCATATAGCACATATCCACCTATAATCCCATTCAAGCATTTTAATTAATTCCTTGAATTAAATCTAAAATAGAATCATACACACCACAATAGTGAGATGGATAAAACAACCCTTAGTTATTTCATTCAAAGTTCAAATATGCATGTACAATGAAGAGACATTAGCTAAAATTTTCATTTCAACTCAAATGTTAGTACTATTATACAACATTAAATCTCTATGAATGCAAAACCTATTACAGAATGACTCAAAACCTAAATTGCATTTCTCTAAAACCATCGGACTTTACAATTCGCTTTGCAACTTCACCTAAACTCGAAAAATATCATCTAACTTGCTAACCCGTACTTCCAGCCTTGAAATCCTTCTTATAGAAAATGAAGGAGAAAACAAGCACTGGGCCAGAAAGTACACCTATCACCAGTCAATTGGAGCACCTAGTGATATTCCAAAATTTGTTACAATAGCCACCACCTTGAAAAATATTCTTGTTCATCATATTAGTTGAGGAACATTGATGCAAAAAACCACAAGAAAACTGCACTGAGAAAGTTGTCAACACAAAACTGGAACCGTTGCAACCACAACATTTGATCTGCCACCTTTTAGTAGTTCACTCCTTTTACTTCTCAGTCAAATTTTTAGTTACCCAATTCTAGTACTCATCATTATTCGGCCAGTCAAAATTAATTACCTCATCCACCTTGGTATTATAAGGTGTGTATTTTACCACTACCTGATTCAAATCCCTTTCAAAAGATTCCAAAAATGAGCTGGTACTAATGATTTTGTCCATACAGCTCACCAACAAATCATAGTCAGAGTCATCACAAATTGAATTGACTTGATCATTGATGGCCTCACTTGCTTGATCCTACCATTATTGAAATGACCTGATTTTCCCCTGCTCATCAATTATATCGGGTAACAATGTGTTACCCCAATCATTGAAATTATTCACCAGCTCCCTAATCTTCCTACTCAAGTCATCTGGTAAGGTCTGAAAACCTTGCAATGATTTTACTAACACATGAGTAGGCTTTAATGATTGGGGCCTATTATTTATATCAAACCTTGAGGTCTTATTCATGATATCCATATCAATGCCCCTAGGGATCCATTTTTCAATTATTGGTATCACTACTTCCTGATCCCTATCAATATTATTTATTGCTACTAATAGCAAAGAATATAAAGAATGTATACATAGAAACAACCTTTTCATTTAAATGCCTCAAAATAGTAGAAACAATTTCCTTTTGCTTTAAGAGAGATCCCTCATCACTTTTCTTTATTGATGCCTGCAATTCATCAATTTTTTGAAAGAGCTGCTTCTTTGTAGGATCAATAGATCACTCTATTTCTTCTTCAACTTCCTCTAAAGAAAGGGTGAGGACAGGATTCTGACTAGGAGATCCTAGTGTGGAAACAATTGGAGAAGCAGGAGGCATTGACCTTGCTGTGGAAGGTAATGTACTGGTTCTTGTAGCACTTGATGTCTCCCCAATCTTCTTATACCTAAACCTCTCCACTTTAGTTTTCAACTCAACATTTTTTTGTTGCATCTTGTTGTACTCCTCAATCAAAAGGTTATATTTTTCCATTAAGCTCTTCCTTTCCGCTTCCGCCCTTTCAGTAGTCTATTGGGCCAATTTGGCCACATTCATAGTCAATCTAGTGGCCTTGGTGGTTGAGGTCTCTAAAGCTCTCTTTATTATCAACACTCCCTTGAAATTTGGATTAATATCAGAAACATTTTGTTTTCTCCCTTGTGGGGCCAATGCCCAAATTGCCAGAGTTCCATATTCCTCGCTGAAAATAGAGTTTTGCAATGTAGCCTTGACCTCTTCTTCAGAGTCTTGAAAGGGATTCTTAGACTTCATAATAGCATTAAAGGCTACTGCATTTTCAATGTCCCATTTAGATAGAATTAATACACTAGCCTAACTCACCAATTTTTTTCCTTCTTCAGGAGTGATGTTCTTGAATTCTTCCATTAATTCAGCTTTTACGTCCTCATCATTCTTCTGGTTTGACCTGTTAGGCCTTAGTTCTCTTCTCTGCCTACATTTATCTTGATACACTTCAAACTTCATCCTCCATACCAATTGCAAGAATATAGGAGTTTTTACAAATGTATTGTCATTTAGAAACTCCCTGCATGCCTCCATTCTTGCATCTTGTACACTTTTACCTTTCATATCTAAATCAGATAAAACTAATTCAGCTAGCCTAGGAGGGGAAGGCATACCAACTTGCATGTCTTGGTAAGTAATAATAATCTCATCCATCAGATCCTCCTGTGGTTGATCAATTCTTTGCCTCTTAGGGCTTGGCTCAGATGGTGGTGATGAGGGATTGTCTTCCGGTGATGATTCTAAATCAATAATTTTGATTTCCCCAGGTACTTTTAATTTTGGACTTGGTTGTGGAGGCACTTTCATAATCTATTTTCCTTTTCTATTCACTTCTTCTTCATCACTACTACTATCCTTTTTCCTCCTATAAATGGGCCACCTTTTCATAGGCTGGTATGTTGGCCTTGTTTCAATTGGTCTAGCACCTTGCTCTTGTACACTTAGACTCAATTCTAAATTTACCTTTTTTGTCCTCAATGTGCCCATAATTTCCTTGAAGTTTCCCGTTAGAAAATCAATTTTTTTATGGTGGGGACTGAACTCCAATAGTGGATCATATTTTGGATCTATTTTGTGCACATCTAGTAGCTTACCATAAGCTATCCATTTCTCCTTGTTCAACTCCTGTCTATTCAAATCAAATTCATTTCTAATCAAGTCTTTAGGGAAATTCAACTCATGCACAAATTTTCTAGCTTTTATTCTTTTTCTAAAAAGAGTAAAGAAACCCTCAAGATCATGTTGCCACTTTGGTCCACAACTCAATGGTAATAATGAAAGAAATTATTAAAATGCATACACCCTCCCTTTGAAAATACAAAATTAGACACCATTGTATAATCTAGGAAAAATGTTCCCTTACCCCTTCTAGTGAGGTTGTCCTCATGAATACAACCTATCTGCCATATAACTTCTGCAAATCCCACTCTTGGTGGCACATTGTATGGCAGTATATGAGGGGCTCCTTGAAAATGATATACTCTCAAGACAGTGCTGACTAGGTATGGGATAATGTCACCCCAGTTATGGTAAACCTTCAATTCTAGCTTCCTCTCCTTTGGCCTGAGGAAATCATGTAATTCCTCAAGGATCCTAGGTATATTCACCATTAATCTAGCCCTTAATCTGGAAGAAAAACAATTATCAAATTGCACATAACTAGCACTTTCCTTATTACAAGATAAATCTATAGCCCATATCTATACTGGCAATCTTTCTCCATCAACTGATTGCCTTAATTTCATCCTCTTAGAGAAAAAGTTAGTAGTCTTAAACAAAAACATATGCATTAGCATAGAATACCAAAAGAATTGAGTGTCGGTATTATTTTTTTGCAGGTTTGACAGCCCTTCATGCATCCTCTCAGCCAAGAAAGAAGCACAGTTATAGGTCATAGAGAAGTTAGGGTGTTGTATTTGCACTCCCATGAACATATAAGCAATGGACATTACCGTACTAAGACTGAAACCCAAAATCTAACATAAGGAATAGAAAGTGTCCAAGAAATTTTTTGCAAAATAATTTAATTTGAAAGGTTCCTAGTCACTAGGGCTGATATGAAATTTTGAACCTCCTGCCTTAGCCAGATGAGGTGGAAGCAACTTTGCTCTAAAAAAATATTTCAACTTTGCATACTCCTACTTCATTTCCTCAAGGTTGATAGGAACCAAGTCTTCGCTCAATTCAGTCAAGTCAAAAATATGTTGGACCTCTTCTCTATTAATGCTCAATAGAACCTTTCTATCATTGTCCCTGATTATCCGTGTAGCAAGGTCATATCTTGCAGCCACTACCCTAAGCAGGTCTACACCAGGGAATACATTTGGTACCACCAGCTTCCCCATATCATACATCCATCCATTTGAAAAAGGGTGAGGCAAATTCCTCTATCCGTACCACAATTTGAACAATTTCAAGCCAGTAAGGGGAACCCTAGCATCAGCAATGTTGGAGCAATTATACACTAACCCTTCCCCCAAGATTTTCCCTTGCATTAGGACCAATCCCTTCCTCCTATCATTCGTTGACAAGGGAAATTGATCTAGGAAATCATCATATAGTTTTCATTTCAAATATTCAATCTAGCCAGAATGTTGCTTGGGTGGTGCCATCTCGAACAAACTAGGGCTTCTTTACAACGTTATAATTCAGATAGCTAGGACTAACCAGAGATAGAAAATTACAAGAGAAAACACTACAATTTCTCACAACTATAATTAAACTATATCCCCAACACATTCATCAACAAGCTCACAGCACATCCAGCTAATCCTTTCCCAAATTCAAATGCAAAATGACCAGGAGGCACAAAAAATAAACTCACGGCTCTATTCATAGAACTCCCAAATTCTAGCTGCAGAAACTCACAATTCTACCTTCAGCTCTGAAACTACTCCACAAAATAGTTGAATGCTTTGTGATATAGACCAAGTAGGAAAATTAATTTTATTGTCAATCAAATCATGCTAGCAAGTGTCTCATTTTCCATTAAAGCTCAATTTCACGCTGCACGAACGGCTCCAACCATATTTGATGTAGATTTAAATTCAAGTCATCGATTCTTCAACTTGATCAAATCATCGACGGCCACCTTCAAAACAAGCTAACACAATTGGCAAGTCCATGTGGTGGTTTCCCGCGATATCACAATCCTAAAAATGTTGATCACACGATGGCGGGCAACCGTTGATCCTGAGCATCAATAATCTCATTCCTTTAACACAATCGCCAGCCATGTCATTAACCTTTGTGAGCAGCTTTTCCAGTGAGATTATAACATATCCATTGATTTAGAACATGTGCGTCTCGAGAACACTTTAGTAATTTTCCCCTTAATACATTTAAAGCCGGCTAGTGTTTCCTTTACTCTTTAGGCTTCATCGGATGAGACACGTGGCGCCCACCTATGATTTCGCAATCAACCCAAGCACCATCGTGGGATGGTGGGGAACGGCTCAAATCAAATGGCAGTTGGTTAGCAATATTGCAAATTTGATCCCCCAAATAGGACAAAGAAAAAAATAGAAAAGTTGATTTTATATAGATCTTATTTGTTAATTTATTCTAAAATTCTAATTAATAATTTTTTAATTAATATAAAATGAATATTTAATTTAATCTAATTTAATTGTATTAGATAATTAGTAAAACTAAATAGATAATAAATATTTTATGGATTTTAAAAATTAGAATTTAGTTTAATTTTATTTGTAATGTCAAATATTAAAATTTTAGATTGAAATACTTTATTGATTTTAAAATATTTATAAATTTATAAACTAATATTAAGACATTAATAAATATAACTTGTGGCATAATGTAGTAAAGATGCATCAAATTATTTATCATTCCTTCAACTTCACCGGATGAGACACGTGGTGCTCACCTGTGATATCGCAATCAATAAAGAACTCACAACTTTTGATCATGCGATGGCAGGAAACCGTGGATCTCAACCATCGACAATCCTATGTGTTCAACACAGTAGCCAGCCTTGTTATTAACCATCAAGCACCTTTCTCCTGGGATTATAACATCTCTATTGATTTAAAACACGTGCATCTTATAACTTCTTTAGTAAGCTGCGGCATAATGTATTAAAGACCCATCAAAGTATTTATCATTCCTTTGGCTTCACCGGATGAGACATGTGGCGCTCACCCGTGATATCATGATCAACTAGTGGGGTCATCACGGGATGGCAGGGAATGGCAGAGATCACACAACGATTGATCTACGGCCACGCGAACTTGTCCCTCTACAAAATAAAAACATTTATTAGGGGAGAGAGCCTAGTAGTCGTGTGGGGTGCAAAATAAAAACATTTATTAGGGGAGAGGGCGCACTCAATCATGATGATAATCCCCAGTCTTACCACATATTTATACTATATATTGTAAATAAACAATCCAAATGTAAATAAAGAAAGATATTTATACAATCCAAGAAAATAAGTTAAAATGTATTTAATAAAAAATTATATATCAATTTTTTTTCTTTTTTAGATGAATTAAGAGTATGATTTAAAATATTTTAATTCAAATAACATAAATGATAAATTGAAGTGGGAAAACTTGAATATTATTTTAAAATTTTGAGGTTTCATATTTATATGTGTGAGATTGATCTAATATTCTAGAAAATGAATGTTAAAATATCATGAAAAAATAGGCATAGAATGAATGTAGAAGTAAAATTATATTTGCATATATTCATAAAATAAGATCTAATAAAAAAAATATATATGCAATTAAAAATAAAGGAAAAATAATTCAACCCAAATTTAGATAAGAGAGATAATTAGATTATATGTTAACTTTAAGGCTAGGGTTAGGGTTTGATTAGGATTAGTGTTCGCTTAGGGTTATGATTAGAGTTATGAATCTACAACTAGGGTTCAATTGGGGTTATGATTAGAGTTATGAATCTACAATTAGGGGTCAATTAATGTTCACTTAGAGTTTCTTTCTTGGGGGAAGTTTATTGAATGGTAAGTGTATTTTATAAAATTAATATGTCAAGAATTAATTTTAGATAATAGTACATGTGATTTTTCATATGGCATTAAATTGTAGATTAAAATTAATAATAGATTTCCTTCCTTCTTTTGCATTGTAAGCTACCATAATATATGGCCTTAAAATCTTATTCATATTTTGAGCTTTTCTAAACTATACAACATGGCATCCAACAAAAAAATTTGTTATGCATTTTTTCCAAGCACAAATCCTTAGAATTCTTAATGTGTTACTTAGGTTAATTCTTTATTGCAATAAATAAATACACACTAATATATATTATGGATTTGAGGGAAAATAGTAAAATATTTATATATATAGAAAAAATTAAATGCAAGGGATTCAAGTACATACTTTTTCTTTTGTTAATGTTGATGAAGATACAAATCTTGATGAAGTGCCAAATTTGATGACATGATGATATAAAAAACTAGAATATCTTTACTCTATGTGGCACTTGAAATTTTGTACAAAACTATAACTAACTCTACATCAAATTTGTGACTTTGGACCTATTTTGCATCAATAAATATGAGCTTTGACACATGCCTCCTAATCTATCATACAATATGTACTTAAATACTCAAAATAGTTGGGAGTAGTGTTGAGATTGGTGGATCTTTGGGAAGGTCCAATGCTTCACCTTTGTATCTCTCCCTATAGATAGAGGTAGAGATGAACAGGCAGGATCCATCGATCAAAAGACGAAAGAACCGAAAGACAGATCGGGGATCTTTTCCAGATCAAGATCAGGAGATAAAGATCCGGAGACGAAAGAATATCGGGCTTTTCGACAAGACCGGGAAGATCCAGGACATCGATTGAAAAGTCGATAAAGGTATCGAGGAAAGCAAAGAAAGATCAAAGGAAGATCGAGGAAAGAACGAAAAAGGAAAATATAAAGTCGAGGTAAAGAGAGGGGAGGCCAGTTCGTCATATCGTTATTCAAAAAAATTTTATTTTTTGACAAATATGTAATTTTTTAACCATTTTTCCTGTATTTAGTATTAAGATTTTTACATCTTTTAACAATTCAATATAATACAAATAAAATATAGTTAATAATTAAATTAACTAGCATACCTATATTAATTAATAATATATGTAAAACACACCAAGAGTTATCTTTATCAAGATGCCTATTGACTTGAAAAAATGCTTACATTTTCATGAATATGAATTTGGAAAGCAATCAATTTGATTTCATTATTGTTTGTGTCATTGTTTATCTCAATTCCCATATATAGGGTACACATTGAAATTTGAAATCATACCAACTTTTCTATAACAACAATCAACCAAGAACAATAAATTTAAAAGCAAAAATGTTCATCAATCATTAGATTTAGTATTGACAGCATCAAAGAAGTATATCATGACAAAATGGCATTAACTAACTTAGATATATCCACTATTTTTTTTTAAATGTTTGAATACATTGTTAATATAGCTTTGCAATTGAGTCTAATAAAGCTTTACTCTCAGATGAATAACCAAACTTTGTTATTATTATGACTATGTATTTAATCCTTTGTTCATCATTATAGGTCTCTTTTTTGTAAGGAAAGCTAAGGTGCGGAAACAACTCTCCTAACGTCAAAACCTCAGGGAAGAATGTAGAGACACTTTTAAATTTTACAATTTTAGTCCAATTAAGATGCACTTGAAAGAGATAACAGAAACAGAGAAATAATCATACACAGATGAACACCAGATTTACGTGGGAAAACCCTTACAGGAGAAAAACCCACCACACCAAGAGAAGTCACTTTGTATTACAGTAATGGAGATTACATATAGAGACCAGACTTATCTTTTTGATGTCAATTTATAGCAACATTCACAATGATCAACCTTGTACTGAAAACATTCAAGTTACAGTCTTCTCAAAATAGAATTCACACTGATACACATTGAACTATTCATCCAACAATCAATCGAACCGATCACAATCTTCCATCTCTGAGTATAACCATGATGCCCCTGTCTATCAAACTTCCTCTCAGTAATGGCCGCAACAGTCCAACTACTAGTGGTTCCCATTTTATTCCTTGATTAGTCGAGGACAAACCATGTAGGATGGTCAATCGGTCAAAGGCATTCAACCTATGTTCGCATGTCGGTGAGACACTAATCGTGTCTCCCCGATGCCACAAAGACAACATTCGATATTGCTAAGAGTCCTTACTATTGGCAAGAGGTTACACCGAGTCCAAAAAGCCATCACTAAGACTTCACCTTGTCGCCAAGACCTCATACCTACAATCATCACTTGTATCACTATTGCCAGGACTTATCGCTACTCACCAAGACATCATACTGATGTTCACAAGTTATTTTGAAGTGTCCAACAGTCACATGACTTATCACTTTCGCTGAGAGTTCTTATCAAAGTCTCCAAGTCACCCCGAGACCACCTTTCATTAGGAGTCATACCAATAACAAACCATAACATCGTTGAGACAAACACCCGTCGCTAAGACTTCATACCGAGACTTCCACATTACCCCGATGAGCATCAGTGAGACAAAAATATGTCGCCAAGAGTTCATAGTGAAGCCTCTGTGTTACCCTGAAGACTCCAAGTGAATACCTATCGGCGAGACATTCATATCGGTAAGACTTCATACCAAAACATAAACCTTTCGGCCAAGTCTCCCTGATATCCAATAAACACCAACCATCGGTAAGAGATCTCCACTCGATAGAAGGTTACAGTGAAGGCCACAAGTCATAGCGACAACACCAGTCAGCAAGACAGAAGCAAGGTCTCGGCAACCTAAATATTTTGTAAGGTTCCAAAGTTGTTGGTCGGCCAGACAATATGGATGTCACACTGACATTGCTCTTCCAGAGGTTTTAGCCTGTGAGATTGAGGCACATATTTCCAAAAAAAATTCACTTGAAGTTTAAATATGTATCTGTTGAAAAGGACCTTTTGTATAATGTGTGAAAACTTAACATCATCTTGTTTTTCATGCTTCAAAATTTTCAATTCTTTTGTTGTTACACCCATAATTTCTTCTGCCACTTCTTCAAAAGTTGTAATCCAAGTGAATGAAGTATGGTCTTACACTTTGCATTGAAGTATATATTTATAATCACATTCAGGGAAAGTTTTATCACATCTTCCACAATACCACTGACCATTTTCATTAGTGTTTACCTTCTTTTTGTAGTGCCTATCTCCAATTTTCAAGGGGCATGTTGTATAACAAAAATTTCTACCTTAATGAAAGATAAGGTAGCTTT
>VDFB02193867.1:421128280-421143084 GCA_007258455.2 Sequoia sempervirens
CTCTTAGGGCTTGGCTCAGATGGTGGTGATGAGGGATTGTCTTCCGGTGATGATTCTAAATCAATAATTTTGATTTCCCCAGGTACTTTTAATTTTGGACTTGGTTGTGGAGGCACTTTCATAATCTATTTTCCTTTTCTATTCACTTCTTCTTCATCACTACTACTATCCTTTTTCCTCCTATAAATGGGCCACCTTTTCATAGGCTGGTATGTTGGCCTTGTTTCAATTGGTCTAGCACCTTGCTCTTGTACACTTAGACTCAATTCTAAATTTACCTTTTTTGTCCTCAATGTGCCCATAATTTCCTTGAAGTTTCCCGTTAGAAAATCAATTTTTTTATGGTGGGGACTGAACTCCAATAGTGGATCATATTTTGGATCTATTTTGTGCACATCTAGTAGCTTACCATAAGCTATCCATTTCTCCTTGTTCAACTCCTGTCTATTCAAATCAAATTCATTTCTAATCAAGTCTTTAGGGAAATTCAACTCATGCACAAATTTTCTAGCTTTTATTCTTTTTCTAAAAAGAGTAAAGAAACCCTCAAGATCATGTTGCCACTTTGGTCCACAACTCAATGGTAATAATGAAAGAAATTATTAAAATGCATACACCCTCCCTTTGAAAATACAAAATTAGACACCATTGTATAATCTAGGAAAAATGTTCCCTTACCCCTTCTAGTGAGGTTGTCCTCATGAATACAACCTATCTGCCATATAACTTCTGCAAATCCCACTCTTGGTGGCACATTGTATGGCAGTATATGAGGGGCTCCTTGAAAATGATATACTCTCAAGACAGTGCTGACTAGGTATGGGATAATGTCACCCCAGTTATGGTAAACCTTCAATTCTAGCTTCCTCTCCTTTGGCCTGAGGAAATCATGTAATTCCTCAAGGATCCTAGGTATATTCACCATTAATCTAGCCCTTAATCTGGAAGAAAAACAATTATCAAATTGCACATAACTAGCACTTTCCTTATTACAAGATAAATCTATAGCCCATATCTATACTGGCAATCTTTCTCCATCAACTGATTGCCTTAATTTCATCCTCTTAGAGAAAAAGTTAGTAGTCTTAAACAAAAACATATGCATTAGCATAGAATACCAAAAGAATTGAGTGTCGGTATTATTTTTTTGCAGGTTTGACAGCCCTTCATGCATCCTCTCAGCCAAGAAAGAAGCACAGTTATAGGTCATAGAGAAGTTAGGGTGTTGTATTTGCACTCCCATGAACATATAAGCAATGGACATTACCGTACTAAGACTGAAACCCAAAATCTAACATAAGGAATAGAAAGTGTCCAAGAAATTTTTTGCAAAATAATTTAATTTGAAAGGTTCCTAGTCACTAGGGCTGATATGAAATTTTGAACCTCCTGCCTTAGCCAGATGAGGTGGAAGCAACTTTGCTCTAAAAAAATATTTCAACTTTGCATACTCCTACTTCATTTCCTCAAGGTTGATAGGAACCAAGTCTTCGCTCAATTCAGTCAAGTCAAAAATATGTTGGACCTCTTCTCTATTAATGCTCAATAGAACCTTTCTATCATTGTCCCTGATTATCCGTGTAGCAAGGTCATATCTTGCAGCCACTACCCTAAGCAGGTCTACACCAGGGAATACATTTGGTACCACCAGCTTCCCCATATCATACATCCATCCATTTGAAAAAGGGTGAGGCAAATTCCTCTATCCGTACCACAATTTGAACAATTTCAAGCCAGTAAGGGGAACCCTAGCATCAGCAATGTTGGAGCAATTATACACTAACCCTTCCCCCAAGATTTTCCCTTGCATTAGGACCAATCCCTTCCTCCTATCATTCGTTGACAAGGGAAATTGATCTAGGAAATCATCATATAGTTTTCATTTCAAATATTCAATCTAGCCAGAATGTTGCTTGGGTGGTGCCATCTCGAACAAACTAGGGCTTCTTTACAACGTTATAATTCAGATAGCTAGGACTAACCAGAGATAGAAAATTACAAGAGAAAACACTACAATTTCTCACAACTATAATTAAACTATATCCCCAACACATTCATCAACAAGCTCACAGCACATCCAGCTAATCCTTTCCCAAATTCAAATGCAAAATGACCAGGAGGCACAAAAAATAAACTCACGGCTCTATTCATAGAACTCCCAAATTCTAGCTGCAGAAACTCACAATTCTACCTTCAGCTCTGAAACTACTCCACAAAATAGTTGAATGCTTTGTGATATAGACCAAGTAGGAAAATTAATTTTATTGTCAATCAAATCATGCTAGCAAGTGTCTCATTTTCCATTAAAGCTCAATTTCACGCTGCACGAACGGCTCCAACCATATTTGATGTAGATTTAAATTCAAGTCATCGATTCTTCAACTTGATCAAATCATCGACGGCCACCTTCAAAACAAGCTAACACAATTGGCAAGTCCATGTGGTGGTTTCCCGCGATATCACAATCCTAAAAATGTTGATCACACGATGGCGGGCAACCGTTGATCCTGAGCATCAATAATCTCATTCCTTTAACACAATCGCCAGCCATGTCATTAACCTTTGTGAGCAGCTTTTCCAGTGAGATTATAACATATCCATTGATTTAGAACATGTGCGTCTCGAGAACACTTTAGTAATTTTCCCCTTAATACATTTAAAGCCGGCTAGTGTTTCCTTTACTCTTTAGGCTTCATCGGATGAGACACGTGGCGCCCACCTATGATTTCGCAATCAACCCAAGCACCATCGTGGGATGGTGGGGAACGGCTCAAATCAAATGGCAGTTGGTTAGCAATATTGCAAATTTGATCCCCCAAATAGGACAAAGAAAAAAATAGAAAAGTTGATTTTATATAGATCTTATTTGTTAATTTATTCTAAAATTCTAATTAATAATTTTTTAATTAATATAAAATGAATATTTAATTTAATCTAATTTAATTGTATTAGATAATTAGTAAAACTAAATAGATAATAAATATTTTATGGATTTTAAAAATTAGAATTTAGTTTAATTTTATTTGTAATGTCAAATATTAAAATTTTAGATTGAAATACTTTATTGATTTTAAAATATTTATAAATTTATAAACTAATATTAAGACATTAATAAATATAACTTGTGGCATAATGTAGTAAAGATGCATCAAATTATTTATCATTCCTTCAACTTCACCGGATGAGACACGTGGTGCTCACCTGTGATATCGCAATCAATAAAGAACTCACAACTTTTGATCATGCGATGGCAGGAAACCGTGGATCTCAACCATCGACAATCCTATGTGTTCAACACAGTAGCCAGCCTTGTTATTAACCATCAAGCACCTTTCTCCTGGGATTATAACATCTCTATTGATTTAAAACACGTGCATCTTATAACTTCTTTAGTAAGCTGCGGCATAATGTATTAAAGACCCATCAAAGTATTTATCATTCCTTTGGCTTCACCGGATGAGACATGTGGCGCTCACCCGTGATATCATGATCAACTAGTGGGGTCATCACGGGATGGCAGGGAATGGCAGAGATCACACAACGATTGATCTACGGCCACGCGAACTTGTCCCTCTACAAAATAAAAACATTTATTAGGGGAGAGAGCCTAGTAGTCGTGTGGGGTGCAAAATAAAAACATTTATTAGGGGAGAGGGCGCACTCAATCATGATGATAATCCCCAGTCTTACCACATATTTATACTATATATTGTAAATAAACAATCCAAATGTAAATAAAGAAAGATATTTATACAATCCAAGAAAATAAGTTAAAATGTATTTAATAAAAAATTATATATCAATTTTTTTTCTTTTTTAGATGAATTAAGAGTATGATTTAAAATATTTTAATTCAAATAACATAAATGATAAATTGAAGTGGGAAAACTTGAATATTATTTTAAAATTTTGAGGTTTCATATTTATATGTGTGAGATTGATCTAATATTCTAGAAAATGAATGTTAAAATATCATGAAAAAATAGGCATAGAATGAATGTAGAAGTAAAAATTATATTTGCATATTCATAAAATAAGATCTAATAAACAAAAATATATGCAATTAAAAATAAAGGAAAAATAATTCAACCCAAATTTAGATAAGAGAGATAATTAGATTATATGTTAACTTTAAGGCTAGGGTTAGGGTTTGATTAGGATTAGTGTTCGCTTAGGGTTATGATTAGAGTTATGAATCTACAACTAGGGTTCAATTGGGGTTATGATTAGAGTTATGAATCTACAATTAGGGGTCAATTAATGTTCACTTAGAGTTTCTTTCTTGGGGGAAGTTTATTGAATGGTAAGTGTATTTTATAAAATTAATATGTCAAGAATTAATTTTAGATAATAGTACATGTGATTTTTCATATGGCATTAAATTGTAGATTAAAATTAATAATAGATTTCCTTCCTTCTTTTGCATTGTAAGCTACCATAATATATGGCCTTAAAATCTTATTCATATTTTGAGCTTTTCTAAACTATACAACATGGCATCCAACAAAAAAAATTGTTATGCATTTTTTCCAAGCACAAATCCTTAGAATTCTTAATGTGTTACTTAGGTTAATTCTTTATTGCAATAAATAAATACACACTAATATATATTATGGATTTGAGGGAAAATATTAAAATATTTATATATATAGAAAAAATTAAATGCAAGGGATTCAAGTACATACCTTTGCTTTTGTTAATGTTGATGAAGATACAAATCTTGATGAAGTGCCAAATTTGATGACATGATATAAAAAACTGGAATATCTTTGCTCTATGTGGCACTTGAAATTTTGTACAAACTATAACTAACTCTATGTCAAATTTGTGACTTTGGACCTATTTTGCATCAATAAATATGAACTTTGACACATGCCTCCTAATCTAGCATACAATATGTACTTAAATGCTCAAAATAGTTGGTAGTAGTGTTGAGATTGGTGGATCTTTGGGAAGGTCCAATGCTTCACCTTTGTATCTCTCCCTATAGATAGAGGTAGAGATGAATATAGAATGAGAGAGGAAAAGGGATAAAAATAGATAGAGATATAGAGAGAGATAGAGGGAGAAATAAATATATAGAGAGAGATAGGGAGATAGAGGGGATATATATATATAGAAAGAGAGAGAGATGGCAAGATAGAGATATAAGGAGATATAGAGAGAGGGGAGAGAGATAGAGAGAGATAAGTAGAGAAAGACAAATAGAGATGGAGAGGGAGATAGAAATGGGGGAGATAGAGAGAAAGAGAGAGGGAGATAGATAAATGGGAAGAGAAAGACATAGATATAGAGATATATAGGAAGATAAAAGGACAAATAGGTTGATATATGAAGATAGATAGGGGTATAGGGAGGGAGCGAGAGATCAGGGAGAGATGGGGAGAGATAGAGAGAGGGACAGAGAAAGGGAGAGAGATATGTAGAGAAGGGAGAAATAGAAGATGGGGAAGAGGGAGATATATGTAGAGAGGGGGAATGGAAGAGAATGGATGGAATTACACACTATATTTTATTTTTTGACAAATATGTAATTTTTTAACCATTTTCCTATATATTTAGTATGATTTTTACATCTTTTAACAATTCAATATATAATACAAATAAAATATAGTTAATAATTTAATTAACTAGCATACCTATATTAATTAATAATATATGTAAAACACACCAAGAGTTATCTTTATCAAGAGATGCCTATTGACTTGAAAAAATGCTTACATTTTCATGAATATGAATTTGGAAAGCAATCAATTTGATTTCATTATTGTTTGTGTGTCATTGTTTATCTCAATTCCCATATATAAGGGTACACATTCAAATTTGAAATCATACCAACTTTCTATAACAACAATCAACCAAGAACAATAAATTTAAAAGCAAAAATGTTCATCAATCATTAGATTTAGTATTGACAGCATCAAAGAAGTATATCATGACAAAATGGCATTAACTAACTTAGATATATCCACTATTTTTTTTTAAATGTTTGAATACATTGTTAATATAGCTTTGCAATTGAGTCTAATAAAGCTTTACTCTCAGATGAATAACCAAACTTTGTTATTATTATGACTATGTATTTAATCCTTTGTTCATCATTATAGGTCTCTTTTTTGTAAGGAAAGCTAAGGTGCGGAAACAACTCTCCTAACGTCAAAACCTCAGGGAAGAATGTAGAGACACTTTTAAATTTTACAATTTTAGTCCAATTAAGATGCACTTGAAAGAGATAACAGAAACAGAGAAATAATCATACACAGATGAACACCAGATTTACGTGGGAAAACCCTTACAGGAGAAAAACCCACCACACCAAGAGAAGTCACTTTGTATTACAGTAATGGAGATTACATATAGAGACCAGACTTATCTTTTTGATGTCAATTTATAGCAACATTCACAATGATCAACCTTGTACTGAAAACATTCAAGTTACAGTCTTCTCAAAATAGAATTCACACTGATACACATTGAACTATTCATCCAACAATCAATCGAACCGATCACAATCTTCCATCTCTGAGTATAACCATGATGCCCCTGTCTATCAAACTTCCTCTCAGTAATGGCCGCAACAGTCCAACTACTAGTGGTTCCCATTTTATTCCTTGATTAGTCGAGGACAAACCATGTAGGATGGTCAATCGGTCAAAGGCATTCAACCTATGTTCGCATGTCGGTGAGACACTAATCGTGTCTCCCCGATGCCACAAAGACAACATTCGATATTGCTAAGAGTCCTTACTATTGGCAAGAGGTTACACCGAGTCCAAAAAGCCATCACTAAGACTTCACCTTGTCGCCAAGACCTCATACCTACAATCATCACTTGTATCACTATTGCCAGGACTTATCGCTACTCACCAAGACATCATACTGATGTTCACAAGTTATTTTGAAGTGTCCAACAGTCACATGACTTATCACTTTCGCTGAGAGTTCTTATCAAAGTCTCCAAGTCACCCCGAGACCACCTTTCATTAGGAGTCATACCAATAACAAACCATAACATCGTTGAGACAAACACCCGTCGCTAAGACTTCATACCGAGACTTCCACATTACCCCGATGAGCATCAGTGAGACAAAAATATGTCGCCAAGAGTTCATAGTGAAGCCTCTGTGTTACCCTGAAGACTCCAAGTGAATACCTATCGGCGAGACATTCATATCGGTAAGACTTCATACCAAAACATAAACCTTTCGGCCAAGTCTCCCTGATATCCAATAAACACCAACCATCGGTAAGAGATCTCCACTCGATAGAAGGTTACAGTGAAGGCCACAAGTCATAGCGACAACACCAGTCAGCAAGACAGAAGCAAGGTCTCGGCAACCTAAATATTTTGTAAGGTTCCAAAGTTGTTGGTCGGCCAGACAATATGGATGTCACACTGACATTGCTCTTCCAGAGGTTTTAGCCTGTGAGATTGAGGCACATATTTCCAAAAAAAATTCACTTGAAGTTTAAATATGTATCTGTTGAAAAGGACCTTTTGTATAATGTGTGAAAACTTAACATCATCTTGTTTTTCATGCTTCAAAATTTTCAATTCTTTTGTTGTTACACCCATAATTTCTTCTGCCACTTCTTCAAAAGTTGTAATCCAAGTGAATGAAGTATGGTCTTGCACTTTGCATTGAAGTATATATTTATAATCACATTCAGGGAAAGTTTTATCACATCTTCCACAATACCACTGACCATTTTCACTAGTGTTTACCTTCTTTTTGTAGTGCCTATCTCCAATTTTCAAGGGGCATGTTGTATAACAAAAAATTTCTACCTTAATGAAAGATAAGGTAGCTTTTATCACTATCCAATAAGGTTTAACAGAGTTGGCAAGGTCTCAATCCTATATTTGTGAGATACTAGGGTTAGGAACAAATAGGGTTTAGGTTAGGGTTGGGGTTCATTAGGGCTAGAGTTTAATTAGGGTTAGGTTTCAATCAGGGCTAGAGTTTAATTAGGGTTAGGGTTAAGGTTAGGGTTTGGGCTAAATCAGGGTTAAGGTTCAATTAGGATAAGTGTTCACTTAGGGTTATTGTTAGGCTTAAGATTGGGGTTAATAGTGGGGTTGGGATTTAGACTGGGGTTAATTAAATTATATTAGTTTATGCTTTTATTAAAGATCAAATATAGATGTAATTTTGAAAATTATATATATACCTTTTGATTTATGTTTTAGATCTAAGATGATCACATTATTGTTTATGCACTGCCTAAAATAAAAACCTTACTTATAATCATAAAATAAAAACCAATGACGTCATAATTTAAACAATAACAAACAATACAACTAATTAATTGAATATTTTATAGAATTTAAACTAAAAAATTGATTAAAAATTGAAAAAAAAATTATTCGCAAGATTGATTTATATATTAGATTAAAAAAGGTACAACTATCTGCAAACATAGGAAAGCTTCCGCCATTGATTACTAGCAAACCCTTCCCAACCACCACTACCAAAAACCACCCCAAAGATGGTCAAAACAACAACCAACCAGCCAAAGACATGGAGACCCCTCCATCCAGATACCACCACCCCACCATCCAAGCCAACTACCAATCCAAAATTCCATAAGGGTTTGGCCCCAACCCTAAACATATGAATCCCCAGTCATCCAAAACTCCCAAACTAGCTATTAGAGATCAAATTTATAAAATTCGGGACAGAAAGATGCCATTGGACCATAGAGATAAACTCTAAAAACTATCATAACCAACAACTATACAAGGCATTCATAGGAAATTATTCAAAATAGCAAAATCTTCAAATAATTTTACCCACTTGACATCACCCACAGCCATCAGGCTGAAGAATTTCTTTAGGAATTCAATGGCCACTGCCACCACCATTTTGTGTCTGCTCAATGCCGGACCGCTCAAGTCAAGAAGGAATGGGAAAAGCTTTACGGCCTCGTCTGAACCTTGAATAGCTGCAAAGTCACTTGGTCTTAGGATGCCTCTTCCCTCCACCACAAAACTCAGCACTTCATTTACCCCTCCCACCAGATCCTTGTGAAACATCTTAACCAACAGCAGTTTAGCCACAGCCTTGGATTCACCATTGTCTAGAAGAGATACCAAAAACCACGAGGAGATGTGTAGATTGTCCCAGCTGAACTCCTTGTTAGCCAAATGACCAGCTCCCAGGATTATTTTGGTCACCACCAGAACTAATGGGTCCTTGTTTAAGAGAATTTGCTTCAGTCGTTGGTCTTTAACATCTCTGAAGGAGGCTTGTCTAGCCGAACATTTCAGAGAGATTGGTGTGTCTGCACCAAAATTTTCCAGGCCATCCACGGAGACTTGAATGACAGAGAGAGATCGCTTCGCCATGAACGCCACCGCCAAAACAAATAAATTTTGCTGCAATTGTCTGCCACTAAAGTCGCCACCAACCGATATGAAATGGAATGAAATGAAAAATTTTAATGACGTCCACGAGGCCAAAGAAGCCTATGGAACCCAAATGACTTCCCTCCACATGTGCCACATTTAATTTGAATGAAACTACATTCAGGGAATGATGCCTATGGCATCCTCGAGCTCTATGAAGAAAATTGCTGCCTCCATCACGTGACCAACCTCCTAGTCACACCCACCTACGTCCCCCATAGCCCCTTCCTTTTCACCACCTCAACACCTAGCTGGCTCTCCTAGCAAATCAGTGCGGGAATGAGAAAAGAAAAGAGATAGGGGGAGCCCACCCAGGCACTGGCTATCCAGCCCCAAGAATGCACCCGACCTCATGCATGGATGCATAGCATATATCCCCCACAGTTTCTTGATTTTCTCGCTGTCAAACTCCATGGAAGACTCTGTGCAAATAGACTCCGTGCAAATTGTCAGCATTTAATAAAAATCATAGTTAAATTACTACTTGTTGGAAGACTATAAATGAAAGCTCTGCCATCTTTTAGCTAACTATGGCATTTCATAATAATTTAAAACATTTTAAATATAAAAATTTAACATTTATTTTAAAAAATAAGATTATATTTTATTTTTATTTTTATTAAATATATATTACATTTTGTTTCATTTCTTCATGTAGGAAATTTCAATATTTAATTATTAAAATCTTAGTAATAAAAAATTTGAGGTAAAATTTAAAGGTTTTTATTTTAAAATTAAAATACATATAAATATTTAATATAAAGAAGCTTGTTTAAATTTTTCAAGATTTGTTTCTGATAAATTATCATAGATATTAAATTTTGAAATGCTTTAATGGCATAATATTAGAGAGGGGTGAAATTTTTTTTATTTATAATTTTTAAATTTGATTTATTCAAATTCTTATAACAAAATTTTAAATATTTAATGTATAATATTTTAGGTAAATCTTTAAATTTTAAACTTTTTTAATATAAAATGAATATAAATTTGAATGTTGTTTTAATTTTTTGGGAATAAAATTTTAAATCTTTATTGTATAAAGATTTTAGGCCAAATCTTCAAATTTTAAGGATTTTCTTAATATAAATTCTTTAAATAAAATGCTTAGTTATTTTTTTTTTTTTTTAAAATCATATTTTGATAGTTGAATACATTCAAAATATTTCTAATATATTGTTTAATTTTTAAATATATTTTTTTTTTTTTTTCAAAAATATATTTTTATTTTTAAAAATATATTATAAAAACAAAGAATACATAATCAATAATAGATAATAGATTTTTGAAGGTGAATATATCTAGGTATGTTAATATTGTAAGTTTTTAACATTAAATTGTTAACATTTAAAATTTAACATTTGAAATAGAAATTTTAAATATTATATTATAATATTTTATAATTTACTTATATAGTATTTTGGATAATAGAAACAATTTTGATTGATTTAATATTTTCTAAATTCATTATTGAATTTAAATCTTATAATTTATTCTCTAAATTCATTATAGAAACAATGTATGAGAATTTATTATCTTGATTTTGAGGGCGAAGTGTGGCTAGATAAGGTTTCTATACATAGTATATGTAGGAGAATGGTATCTCTATTTTGAATTATTCTAAACCTTGTTTGTATGTAGTAGTTTTTAAATTCATTTTGTTGTTATACTCTATAATTAATAATTTATATATTGTACTCTCTCTATACATGATTTTTAGCAAGATTGGGGACACTAATAGAACCTTCATTTATTTATTTAAAAAGATTAAGAAATGTATGAAAATATGACAACATGAAAACCATGAAAATAAATGTGAAAATAAAAATTTAACATAGTAAAAATGGCCAATCATGTGCCAAAAATGAAAAGAACCATTTTTTGTTACTCTAATATTTGAACCACATACTAAATTACGAAGTGCATTTTATATATGTATCCTGCAAGGAGCACAATATTGGGAATCAATGTGAATGATTCTCATCAAGAAATTAGACAAGCTTTGAGATTGAAGGACCCAAGCTCTTTGTAGGTTTTTAATGAAGATTTAATTAGCCACTAATAGGAACAATAAGAAAATAGATAAATGTGAAAATAAATCCTAATCTCTAAGAGTGTTGTGCTAAGAATTACATATACATCTCATAAATTTCAATAGAGACTTGAGACACATTTATAGAAATAAAGGAAAGAAATAGCTATTTAGATAGTTATTAATCTACAAAAGATTAGGACCTACTTCAAGAGATTAATAAAAATAAGTTTTTATTTATAATTTTTAAATTTGATAATTTTGAAATTATCATTGATGTAAAGAAATAGATAAAATATTTTTCAACAAAACAAATAAAAATGACAAACAAATGTCGATTAATCAGAGAATAACATGATATTTAAAAAATATAATAAATAAAAAGGAGAATATGCATAATTTTGTACATAAGCCATCAAAAGTCTAAATATACTATCTTTATAAAAAAATCTTTAAAATCACTAAAAATTATTAAAAACTTATTAAGCTCCATGAAAAACTGCTATACCTTCCATATAAAGACTATACAACTTTGTAGTACTTTATAGAAACAAATTATGTAGGATACCAAAAAATTGTTAAAAAGATAAGATAAGATAAAATTATATATGAAATTAGTCATATTAATTTCATAGTTAAAAGATAATTCTATGGATCTTTAAATATACATATATAATAATCTTTAAATCTTTATTTAAAAAAAAATATATTATATTTTATAAACTTATACATTAAATTTTTTAATATTTAAGTTATACTAAAATCTAATATGTTCAATATTCATTATTATTTTTAAATTATAATATTGATTAAAGATATATAATTATATTTATAAGATTTAAATTCAATAATGAACTTAGAAAATATTAAATCAATCAAAATTGTTTCTATTATCCAAAATACTATATAAATAAATTATAAACTATTATAATATAATATTTAAATTTTCTATTTCAAATGTTAAATAATTCTAATGTTAAATTTTTATAATTAAAAACTTACTTTTTAATGATGTTAGTAAGTTTTTTAATTAAAATTAGTGTTTCAAGCATATTAACATACCTAGATATATTCACCAAAATCTATTATCTATTATTGACTATGTAATTTTGTATGTATAATATATTTTTAAAAAACTAAAATATATTTATGAAAAAAATATATATATTTAAAAAATTAAACAATATTTTTTAAAAATTAGAAATATATTAGAAATATTTTGAATGTATTCAACTATCTAAATATGATTTTTTTTTAATATACCTTTAAAATCACTAATAAAAAAAATTAAAGAGTTTATATATATTTGTTTAATATATTAAAAAAATATTTTATATTATAAAAATTTTATAAATAATTCATAAAATATTTTTTAAATATATTAAACAAAACATATATAAAAGTTTAACCGTTGTATGTAGGCCCGAAAATAAAAAATGTGAGGGTTACAAATTAGGTTTTTTTTGCATGGAAGGCAAGCTGCTGGCGATGGCATGGGATGGGTCCTATCATTTTGATAGCTGACAGACCGATAGAGGCAGGCAGGCCATGGATGGGCATACCATTTTGTATGTTGTGTAGCCTGCTCCTGACTTGACTAGTTTCCCTAATTTCTCCGCTTTTGCTCATTTTTAATGAAATTCCCCCCAGCCTTGTCAAATATTTCATTTTAAGTGTTTTTCTTTAGAAGTAATGAAACATTTAGAATATATCACACAAAAATTTCCTCGGGCCCTACCTTGTACAGTCCACCTGACACCCACCTATTATTTCACAATCAACCAAAGCAACATCGCGGGATGGCGGGGAACAGCTCAAATCAAAGGACAATTGATGAACAGTCATGCAAATTTGATCCCCTAGATGGGACATGTGTCTCCCGCTGGTGATATCACCATCCTACAATTCCCCATCACGGGATGGCGGGAAACCATTGATCTTGAAGGCATTTTGATCGACGACAGCATGAATTTCATCCTTCTAAAAAATAAAACATTCATTAAAGGGCAAGGGGACATTACTAGGTAGATGGAAAACAACGACATAAGTTTTTTTAAAACCATTCATCACAAGGCCAACTAGGACTTAGGAAAATAAAACCCGCAGAGGAAATAAAATATTAAGACCAAAGGGACCAAGCCTAGATGGAACGATGGGGCATAAGATGTTTTTAAAACCCTTCAAAAAAGGTAACGGAGAAATAGATCCCGACCAAGGCATTAGGTAAATACAAGGGTTTAAGATGAAGACAAAGCTAAAACCCCAGCCCTAAGAAATTTTCCAACACTATGAAAGACCAGTGACATAAGGCAGGGCATGAGTGAAACATTAGGAACAAAATTTGAAGTTCCAGTATTGGATAATTTTATATAAATAGTTTGTCCTATCACAAATATAAAAGGTGAGCACAATAAATAACATGTATTTTCCCATTAAATGTGAAGGATTTTCAAAAAGTTTTAGTGTTCAACTATTGTTCCATTTTTGTTCAATATAATTTATATTTTAAATCATTATGTGTTGTTTTTATAACAACAAATAGATTTTTTTTGTTCAACTATTAGTCCATATGTGTTGAATATAAAAGGTAGAGATCTCAAAGATTTATGGTTATCAATAACTATTTGGTCCACTTAGGTTGTATATTAATTTTAATTTAAATAAAAATATCATATCCTACAAGCAACAAATGATATTCTTTTGGTTCAACTATTGGGGGTTCCATGATTAAGTTTTGGACGAACCTTTTAAAAGTCAAATTTTAGACACTTCTCAAAAGATCTGCCTATGTGGGGAGTTGCATGATGAGTCGCACCTCCAAACCTTAGTTATAGATAAATAAGAGACTAGTCTACATTTTTAAAAAAATGAAGGTTCTATGATATTCCAGTCAATTGCTACATGCTAAGAAAATTAGCCTGCATGACTACTAGGCCCTCTCCCCTAAAGGAATAAGGGGAAATCAGTAGGTTGACGAAAAACAATGGCATAATTTTTTTTAATGAGGGAACATAGGACCAACAAAATACTTAGGAAAAATAAAGTCAGGCAAAGGAAATAAAACAATAAAAAAAAGTGGGCCTAGCCTAGACGTATGAAGCGATTGGGCTTAAGTCGTTTTAAAGCCTTCCCAAAAAGTAATGGCCAAATAGATCCCATCCAAGGTGTAAGATGAAAACTAGGGTTTTACATGAAGAAGAAGGTAAAACCCCATCCTTGGGCTTTTCCCAAACACCATAGATGACCAAAGACACAAGGTAGGATAAAATAGAACACAGAGAACAAAACTTTGAAGTTCCATCACTACCCATAACCCTAAACCCTAAACCATTAACCATTAACCCTTAAACCCTCTACCCTCTC
>VDFB02193867.1:421143184-421168980 GCA_007258455.2 Sequoia sempervirens
TTTGTTAAAGAATATAATATATAATTATAATAAGTTGAATAATTATATTATTTATTATGTAAAATATAGCTAATATATACTTAACTATATTGTAGAATATTAAAACCAAGCTAAATGGCACCAAAATTTTGAACTTAATTAACATACTATAAAACCTAATGAAACTAGATTGTAGCTCGTCAAATTCAAGAAGTGAAAGGTCAATACCAGCACCGAGGAAGAGTTTGGAGTAGTGAAAACAAGGTCAATGCCAGGGCCGAGGAAGAGTTTGGAGTAGTGAAAACAAGTTCAATGCTAGTGCAAAGGAAGAGTTTGGAGTTAAAACAAGCTCAATAGTAGTGCTGACGAAGAGTTTGGAGGAGTGAAAACAAGCTCAATACCAGTGCTAAGGAAGAGTTTAGAGTTAAAAAAAGGTCAATACCAGCTCCAATGAAGAGTTTGAAGGAGTGAAAACAAGGTCAATATCAGCGCCGAGGAAGAGTTTGGAGGAGTGAAAACAAGGTCAATACTAGTGCTGAGGACGAGGTTGAGGGCACTCAGGGAAAATCGACGACCAAGGGGCAATGAGTACTGTAAGTTTAGCACCCCCATTCTCTTTAACCTTCAATTTTCATGCCTAGTTTCCAAAGATCTTCCCGTACATTGGCACCCCCATTCTCGTAAAATGGTATAAGATAAGATAGAAAAAATAAAATAGCTTATATAGAACATATCCACCTACAATCCCATTCAAGAATTTTAATTAATTCCTTGAATTAAACCTAAAACAAGAATCATGCACACCACAATAGTGAGATGAATGAAACAACCCTTGATCATTTTATTCAAAATTATGATATGCTTGTACAATGGAGAGACATGAGTTTGAATTAATCATATCAATTCAAATGCCAGTACTGTCATAAAACATAAAATCCCCATGAATTAAAAACCTACTACAAAATGACTCAAAACCTAAATTGCATTTTCCCTAAAACCATCATACTTTATAATTGTCTCTACAACTTCATCTAGACTTGACCAAAAATATCTAACTTTCTAACCCATACTTCTAGCCTTGAAATCCTTCTTATAGAAAAAGGAGGAGCAAACAAGCATTGGGCCAAAAAGCACACGTGTCCCTAGCCAATTGGACCGCCTTGTGATATTCCAAAAATTTGTTACAATAGCAATCTCCCCAGAGAATCTTCTTGTTCATCGTGCCTGCTAAGAATGGTTGATGCAGCAACAAAAAATTTAAAGAAATATGTGCCTAGACTGTCACCAAAAAACAAAAATAGAATTTTTTGTAACTGGAAAAGCTAATTTTTCAACCATTAGCAGCCTACTCCTTTTCACTCTTCCTCAGTTAAATATACATTTACCCATTTCTGGTACTCTTCATCAGTTGGCCAATCAAAACTAATCACCTCATTCACCTTAACACTATAAGGTTTGCACTTAACTGCCACCTAATTTGATTCTCTTTCAAAAGACTCCAAGAATGAGCTGGTGCTAATGATTTTGTCTATACAGCTCACCAACAAATCATAATCTGAGTAACCCTATTTTTTAAGGTTTTGTAGTCCAAACATGATATAAAGGGGCTCTTACAACTCTTGTGATTACTGTAGCTTGTGTAAGAGGCCCCATGGATAATGTTGTAATTGTAGGATGCATGAATAGGGGGTAGGATGAGAAATAAAGAAGGTATAGTTGTTGTCCTCAATAATTTTGTGAAGAAAAGCATGTGAAATGAGAGGTTTAAGCCTAGGTTTCAACAAAACATGTATGGGAAATCTAATTTTATGAGTTTTTATCCATTTGCAGACCTAATGGGTTGTTTCTGAACACTGAATATAAATGATATACATGTACACACACACACACACACACACATATGTATGTATTTATGTATGTATGTATATGTACTTTTAAATGTAAATGTAAATGCAATTACTCGATGCTCTCCTAGAACAATAAATGCAACATATCATTAAAGAAATCTATATCTATGTATATAAATGTGTATTTCTAAATGCAAGTGTAAATGCAAAGATTATATAGTTTTGTAGTGTTATAGATACAACATATTCATAAATTAATGTAATTGAAATTCTAAATTCTTCAACACATATAATATGAAATCGATCAAACTATTAAACTACATGAGAAATATATGAAAACAGTAAATGCATGTGTATGTGTATTTGTAAATGTAGGTGTAAAATAAATAAGAATAATGAAAATTATAAAAGAATACAAGGAAAGGTCTCCTCCCTTCTTGGTAGTGATAACCTCGTCCACACATAACCCTTAAAAATTATGAATAGAGGAATATAATCTTTGAAGAACTCAAAGTTGATTCTCTCCTACCTGATGCAATTAGTCATTTTATCTGTACAAACATTTATAGTGATTACTAAAGGCACATAGACCAATTCTTCATAATAGAATAATTTGGTCATACTTTTCCAATGATGGCATTATGAGAAAACCTTAGGTTAAATGAATAATTCCTAGCTAAGTTCTTTAAATCATGTCCAACCGTATAAGAGAATACCGCTGCTATGTGTACCTGGATACCATGGAGAAAGGCTAGTCTTTGGGATCTTTCATCAATCATCCTGCCTTAAAACATACCAAAAATCTCCTAGCAATTAGACATAGGAAGATTTAATATGACTTAAAAAAAAATTATTGCCAAAGTGTGAAGCTTATGATGACTTAACTAGGCCTAGTACACACTCCCTCCCTGTTAACCACTTAGACATATGGAAATTAAATGTAAATTATATTCTATTTTTAGTCATGTAGGTGTCAAATAAACCACTTGGTGGTGTTTCCCTTCAAGTTTATTTACTTGAATGAAGAGCAAAAGTCCTTTGATTACAATTAGAGAATACATTTGAGGCCTTGGTTGTGTAACTGGTGGACCATAGTCACATTTAACACTTGTTACAAAGCTTGGGAGTTAAAACATTCAGTAGATTTCATTTGTGATAGACACATTTGGATGGTAGTAACAATAGCTTGCAATCTATCAAGACTTGATTACCTTATAACCTGTGAAATTCTAGCGATGAAATGACAGATTAATCATAATGTCACCTTGGGATCACATCACCATGAAAGAACTTCATCCAACATCTTTATGAGTGTAGGTACCACCAAATAGGTATTTGTCAAATCTATCTTCCTCGAGCGAGGGAAATTCAGGAAGAGAAGAGGAAAGTGAGACATGTAGTATGTCTAAAAGACGGAGATCAACTAGAGGTCAAACGATTAAAAGAAAATTTTGTAAACGCGTGGATTTTTTTCTTGCTGAAGGGGGGCCATGTTCTTATGATGATGAGAGCATAGGCGACATCGAGGTGCCCTTGAGGTACAAAAATCCACGGAAACAATGGATACCCAAGGAACTTCCTCCAATAAACATTAATTTTTGTGTCAATGAGATGATATATCGCATAGCACCATCGTCATTACATGGTTTGGACCTATTTTGCATGGACAGCATAAAAGTCTATTACAAAAAAAGTTACTGAATTGATGGAGTATGTCGGACCCTGTTATAGTTACAAAGATTTGATGCAACTGGTTCAATATACACAAAGTATGCATAGGTATGCACTATCAACAAATTATATACAACTAAAAGATAAGGATCAAAATAAAGGAGTGGCTATTTACATTGATGGAAGGCCAAAAGTATTAGGGAATATTGCAGGGTTTATAAATAGTACACAACTTGGGTCAACAAATAAGCAACCCAATTGCATATTTGAGGCGCACGAGGGAAACTGTGTATTCGTATGTGCGATAAAATCAATAACTATAGGGGAAGAGTTGCTAATCAATTACAATTTGAATCGCTTAGTTACAAACATAGTTACTATGGGGGTGGTGTGTACTATGTACCATTTTACCCAACCTCCAATTAATGACTCCAATATACCATTTATTCTTATGTTTTTTTTGTAAGTCTATTGGTTTCATTTTAGTAATGTTTTTTTATATTTAATTTTTGTCATAGTAGGACATTGATCGTACGGAGAATGCTCTAGCCCAGAGCATAGATCGCAATGTATTTTCAGGCGCTTCTACCTAACAGGTTTACCTCATTGTAATTGTACAAATTAGATACGAGCAAAATGTTTTATTATTATGTTTTTTTAAAAAAAAATTGGGTTAATTTCGATAACATTTTTAATATTCTTGTTGCAGTCGATTGATCAGGGAAAGGCACCAACAGTAGAGGAGAGCATCCATAGTGATTTGCAGTCAATATTTTGTGATGATGACATCTCTTATCCAGTAAACCCTCTTGATACGATAAAGAAGGTCCAAAAAAAATGCAATCAAGAAATGGTTAAGTTGATGTTCATAGTGCCTCAAACAAATGAGATAAAAGAGAGGGTGAAAATATTGAAAGAGAGATTACAAAACTTGCAAGTAAGCTATCATGAGGTTTTTAATTATAACATAAGTTCATTCATGGTTTTATATTTTGTACTCTTCTATGTCATGAACTAAAATATGTGTTGTTTTTACAGGGTTATTTGCCTCCTCGTGATGCTCCTAGCCATGATCAGGGTACTGCAAGTGCTGCTCGAGGAGTAGAGGTTGGTACAAGTGTCCATCCTAATCTTCCTACACATACGTCACATCTTTTGTGCCTATATTGTCATCTGAAATGTTGGCAACACATACCATGCAACATCCATTAATGCACCCTCTAGCAGCGAACGCACTCCATAACATGTGTCAGGACATGTACCTGGGGATGCAGAGGCCACTAGTACTAGTGATGTTTTAGTAGCATTTCCTGGATATTCCCATATTACTAGTACGGCAATATTGTCAGTCACACTTGTGGTGACCAAGGATTTCATTCCCATAAAGATAGAGAGGGTCCCAGGTACTTTAGAATGTTTTAATTATTATTATATATAATCCAATTGAAATTTACTTATTGATTGCTCTTTTTAGACTATTGATCCCATGATCATTTTGCAGGAAATGATGTTTTTTATAAACATCTAAGTGATATTACATTGGAGCTCTTCGAGCCCACCATACGTACATGGTGGAATGCCCAAAATCAAGATTTAAAAGATGAGCTCATTAACCGTTTAGTTGTGTTGTTCGGTGATAAAACATTCAACCGATCCAAGGTCCTTTAGAAAGATGATACCTATCTAAAGTATATGAGGGACCAATATAGGTCACATTTAGAGAAGAACAAAAAGTACGAGCGTCCCCACATGATTCTAGAGAGGGAGTGGAAGGACCTGGTGTCAGATGGAAAGGAGAAGGCTGAAAAGAAAAAAGGAAAGACACCACCAGGCCAAGGAAGGTATGTGATACTATCAACAATGTAATTATATACTAATTACTCTTTCTTTTTACACAATATAACTTATTTCAAACTTTTCATAGGCTTCCTGACATATCGAAGGCAACAAAGGAAAGACTAGAAAAACACGGGTAGCACAAACTTGGCTCTGGTGGTTATATGAAATTAGCCACATGAATTGTAAGTATCAATAAATGAAATATAGTATCCAAATAATAAATTGAAAAAAAAATTGGTTTTATCACACCATACAAGAAAAATTCATGATCTTATGCAAAAATGTAGGGCTCTGAATTCAACAAAGTTCCCACAAAAGATGATCTGAAGATTGCCTTCCAGCAAGGCTATGGAGCCGTGGATGAACGCCTAAGAGTCTTGATTGGGAAAACACAACCTTCCACTACATCCAACACGCAGGTAAATAAACTCAATAAAGTTTATTTGAAATTGAATACTTGTGCAATCCATAGCAGCATTAATCGTTTGGGGAAAAAATCAGCAAACCAAAAGTTCAGGATTTTTTGAAAAAATCAAATTTACAAAAAACACAAAAAATTGAAGAAAAATAGTTAGAAACTACTTTTTTAAAAAAATTAATGGCATTTCCATAGCATACAAACATTGAGAGTAAATAAAATACAGAGTTCAATCCATGAATTATAGAAAATAGATTTTTGTTTGTTATATTCATATCGTTGATTACATTACACAAAACATACTACAACTGCATAAATATTAGATGGTGACAGTTGTCTATGCTACCACATTTTTTGTACATGTCTACCAAAGCATTTTATCAAACAATTCACTGCCTTGCTGCTATGGCTAAAAGCCTAAAACAGTTGCTTTTGAACAAGTTATGGATGCTTGGAAAAAATCTATCAAAGCATAATAGTAAGCAATAGCATAGACAACGCAATGAACTATTTCAAAAAATGCCTCAAAGAAATGTGGTCTCATGGTGATGGAATGCCATAACAATCCATAGCAATTTGTTTGTCATGGCATTCGTTATGGCATTCCATCACCATGAGACCACATTTCTTTGAAGAATTTTTTCAAATAGTTCACTACTTTTTCTATGCTACCACATTTTTCATACATGTCTACCAAAGCATTTTATCAAATAGTTCAATGCCTTCATGCTATGGCTAAAAACCTAAAACAGGTCCTTTCGAACAAACTATGGATACCAAAGCATAATAGTAAGCAATAACATAGACAAGGCGGTGAATTGTTTGAAAAAATACCTAAAAGAAATGCAGTCTCACGGTGATGGAATGCCATGACAATCTGTAGCAATTTGCTTTTCATGGCATTCCATCACCATGAGACTACATTTCTTTGAGACATTTTTTTCAAGTAGTTCATTGCCTTGTCTATGCTATTGCATTTTTCATACATGTCTACCAAATCATTTTATCAAACAATTCATTGCCTTGTTGCTATGGCTAAAATCCTAAAACAGGTGCTTTCAAACAAGCTATGGATGCTTGGAAAAAATCTATCAAAGCATAATAGTAAGCAACAAGCCATGGTCTTATGGTTTTTTTTCGCGAAAATCAGCTTGATTTTATTCACATTTTTTTGCAGATTTTAAACACATATTTTGGCTATTTTGTAGTTTGAAATGGAAAATAATCATTGACCAAAAAGTCAACGATTTTTTCAAAAAATCGTCTAGCCTGCAGATTTTTTAAAAATCACGATTAATTGGGATTTTTTGCAGATTTATGCTTCTATGGAATGCAATCTATTCAATATTAATTTCCACCATAAAGTAATTACATGCCTATTTTTTTAAAACATTCAAGCAATGATAATACTGCACATGACATTGGAATGTAGCCTAGTGTGGGTGGAGCACAACCTACAAATGAAGGTCATGGTGTGCATCCTGGCACTTTAGAACATGTAGAGCGTGATCAACGTGTTGAGCATGATCAAGCTAGAGAAGATCAGGAACATGATGTGGCCCCATCAAGTAAAGAGGACCACTCTCATGTTCTCTTAAACATATTTAATTTCAATTGGTGTATTAATTAATGTAACCTTTCGTGTTTCAACTACAAATCAGGATTTAGAGGGTGTTCAGCATGTTGAGCATGAGTCTATATTAAAAGTTCAGGAACATGATGTGGACCCATCAGGTAAAGAGAACCACTCTAATGTTCTTTTAATTAATGAAATACTTGTAACAATAATAATAAAACATATCAGTTTAACATTTCTTTCTTATTGTAGTAGAACCCCCTTGAGGTGGTATCCACGTCATGAGCAGACGACTAGGCGTACATTAAGATCAGGAGTAGAGGGCAGAACAAATAAAGGGGGGATAGATATTGATTTATAAAATGATACTCCACTTCATCTTTATGTAGCTTTCAAAAAGAAACAAAAAAAGAAGTGATTGTAATCATATCATGATAACCATATTTTTGATAATATGTAAAAATTGAAAGAATGAATATTATATGTTAATGAATGAATGTGAATATATTAATTAATGAATGTTATATGTTAATGAATGAATGTTATATGTTAATGAATGAATGCTATATGTTATTAATGGATGAATGAATGATTAATGTTATATGATTGGGTATGGGGAATTGAGAGTGATGTGAGGGGGGGGAGGGGAGAGGGGCCAAATGAGCTTCCACCATTACGTGGTTGGCCTTGTTAAGTAGAGAATATTAAACTATTCTCGAAACAAAGAGAAGCTCGATAAGGTAATTCACTTTTCAATATAAGAAATGCATCGTTTGAAGCATCAAACCAATATGCAAAGATGAAAGAAAGTGCTAACTTTTCACTATGGTGGCAGAAAAATGATTCTTTCTACCTTGAATCCCTGCTCTACATCATAATTTTAAGTTGTTTCCATTCCAATGTTCTGAGTTTAGTTTGTTTGTATGGCTTTGTATGAATACCACATTGTGTTGTGTGTGGATTTGGTTTCAAAGCTCTGTTTCTTTTGTTTTTAGTAGTGACATAACTCTAAAATTTGACTTTTGTGCATAATAGGTTAGTGGAAAAATTGACAGCTCTGAAGGGTTTAGAGGCTCGATTGAGATAGATACACAGATATTTGGATCTTGTTGTTGATGGGAGGCTTTGACTTAACCATGAAATTTTGTACCATCTGCAAGTATGCAAAAGTTTCTCTACTTACATTCATTCTTGATCATAAATGTTGTAAATGATATTAATGCTTCAAACTTAAGATTCATTTCATTGTTATAATGATCAAAATGTTATACTTTGCTATACATTCAATCATTCTCTTGCCCCCTACCCTTTTCTCTCTCCCCCCTCCTTTTAAGAATTTTCTTTGTCATAAAAGATTCACATTTCTATCTCATTTACACAAATTTATCTGAAGGGCTAGAAGTGAATAAAGATATGTAAAAGATGATGGATTATGTCTAAACAACAACTTTCCATCTTATAGCTAATTAAATCCTTAATATTTGAATAGTTTAGAGCTCCAATAAAATAATTTCCCAAGATTTGAATACAAAGGCACGCGACTTGACTGATCTCTCACCTATGGTACATTTCAACGAATATTTTTAAAAAAAATTGCATTGTTTTGTCAAAATTTCAACACACATCCGACGAATCATAGAAAAGGTCCGACAAAGTTTCTATAGCTGGGACGAAGGATTTTTTCATAACTCGTTGTCCATTTCGTCGTAAGTATGAAGAAGTCCACCGACGAATCACAGAAAAAGGTTTGACAAAGTTGTTTAGGTGTGATGAAGGCTTCGTCGTAACTCCTTGTCCATTTCATCACACTTATGACATAAATAACCAACAAACCACATAAAAGGTCCAATGAAGTTGCTTAGCTGTGACGATGGCCTCGTCATAAATACTTGCCCATTTCGTCGAACTAGCAACGAAATTCTAGTTTTTCTTCAATGCCCATTTCGTCGATATTCTGACAAAAATTCAAGCCATTTTATGATGCCGACAACCAATGAATCTGCATCATTTTTTGACGTTTAATTCATCGTCGGACGTGCGACAAAAAAATAGTGACGAAAATGTTTTCGCCATTTCATTGCTACTCCAACAAAGATTTGTCGAACGACGGATGAACGTCCGTCGAAAAATGGTGTCAAATTCAATAGTGGATGCACTTGAATTTATTGATAATAAATGAAAAATAAACAGTTTGTGCAAAGACGCAACTATATCAAAGAACATTACAAAGGCATGAAATATTTTCAATAGCAACAAAACATTTCCAATTGATGAAATAATTTTATACCGAGACATTTTCCTATGTAGACCTAATTATAATTTTCATTTAACAAATTGAAGTGCAATTGGCATGCATGCGTGCAGAGAAAATATTAAAGTTCCATTCTTAACCATGGCCAATAGAGAAATCGACATTAATGAATCATGGTGTTAAGTCTTTAACTCAACAACAAAGAGTACCCATAAAATGCAGAGAACAACAAACAATAGACATTAACCCATAAAATGCACAGATGTAAAAAATTGTAAAATGACATTGTAAAAGATATAGGAACTTACAAAAAGCTCATTTTTTGCTTCCAATATGATAGACATAAACCCTCTCAACAAACATTGATTTCACTCTCATCAAACAATTTGGGAAAATGAATAAAGAATGCAAAAATGACCATGTAAAAGATATAGGAACTCACAAATGATGCTTACACTTCAGTCTAATATTTCCAATAGGAACAAAACATTACCAATTGATGAAATTATTTTATACTAAGACATTTTTCACTTATTTAGACCTAGTTTTCATTTTCATTTAATAGATTGAACTGAAGTTGGCATGCATTTGTGCAAAGAAAAGATTAGTTCCATTCTTAATTGTGGTCAGCAAAGAAGTCGACATTAATGAATTATGGTGTTAAGTCTTTAACTCAACAACAAAAAATAACCCATAAAAGCACTCAAAGATAGGGAATAATAGACATTAACCCATAAAATATAGAGAACAACAAACAATAGAAATTAACCCACAAAATGCAAAGATGTAAAAAACTATAAAACGACACTGTGAAAGATATATAGGAACTTAAAAACGCCTTGTTTTTCGCTTACAATATGATAGACATAAACCCTCTCAATAGACACAAATTTCACCCTCATCAAACAATTAGAGAAAATGAATAAACATAAATAATCCTTTGCTTGACAGACTTAAAACTTCACACCATAAGCCATTAATGGCACCTACACTTCAGTCTAATATTTCCAATAGGAAAAAAACATTACCAATTGATGAAATGATTTTATACCAAGACATTTTGCACTTATTTAGACCTAATTTTCATTTTCATTTAATAGATTGAACTACAGTTGGCATGTATGTGTGTAGACAAAAGATTAGTTCCATTCTTAATCATGGCCAGCAAAGAAGTCGATATTAATGAATTATGGTGTTAAGTCTTTAACTCGAAAATAGAGACTAACCCATAAAATCACTCATAGATAGGGAAGAGTAGACATTAACCCATAAAATATAGAGAACAACAAATCAAATAATAGACTTAACCTGGCAGATAATACAGAGATGTGAAAAACTATAAAACAATATTGTAAAAGATATAGGAACTTACAAATGCCTTGTTTTTTGCTTATAATACAATAGACATAAACCCTATCAACAGACACAGATTTCACCCTCATCAAACAAAAAGAGAAAATGAATAAAAAAAACAAATAATCCTTTGCTCGACAAACTTAAAACTTCACACCATAAGTTATTAATGGCACCTGCACTTCAGTCTAATATTTCCAATAGAAACAAAACATTACCAATTCATGAAATCATTTTATACTGAGACATTTTGCACTTATTTAGACGTAATTTTCATTTTTATTTAAAAGATTGAAATGTTGTTAGCATGCGTGCATGTAGACAAAAGATTAGTTCCATTCTTGATCATGGCCAGCAAAGAAGTCGACATTAATGAATTATGGTGTTAAGTCTTTAATTCAACAATAGAGACTAATCTATAAAGGCACTCAAAAATAGGGAAGAGTAGACATTAACACATAAAATGCAAAAAACAACAAACAATAGACATTAACCCATAAAATGTAGAGATGTAAAGAACTATAAAACAACACTATAAGATAGACATAAACCCTCTTAATAGGCACTGATTTAACCCTCATCAAAAAATCATAGCATATGAATAAAGAACGTAAAAATGACAGTGTAAAAAATATAGGAACTTAAAAACACCTCCTTTGTCGCTTCCAATACCATAGATAGAAACACTCTCAACATACACAAATTTCACCCTCATCAAACAATCTGAGCAAATCAATAAACAACACAAATAATCTTTTGCTCGACAGACTTAAAATTTCATAGCATGAGTCATTAATGATGTTGCACTTCAGTTTATTCACAATAAATGAAGCTTAGCAATTAGTAAATACATAATGTCCTCATTAAAACACCACGTGTCTACAGAAACACTAGGCGCAAAAACACAACTATATCAAAGAACATTACAAACTCATGAAATATTTCAAATAGCAACAAAACATTAAGAATTAATTGAATTAATTAGAATATTAAATTAATTACATAAATACAAAAAACCACAAGGAAAATACCAGTAGCCAATGAGAAAATTGCAAAAAAAACCCAAAAATCCATATTAATAAAATAATCCCACAAGCTATAAGTTTTACCTTACCCGCATAGTTCTCGAGGAATGCATTAATACCCATGGCCGTGATGAAAACATTAGTCTCCCACCTAAAAGGCAAGAACTAATAAAATACTACAATGTTATATACATTATAGTTGAAATGTTGTGTTGCGGTGAAACTTTCTTAGAGAGCTATACTTTACCAAGATTTGTATTTCGACTGGCACATATGAATTATATTTATCCACTTTTTGGAATATTTATTTACGCCAAAGGTGTATCATATTTGAAGAGGATTGAGCTAAGCTTTACGATCAACGGTTAGAGCACTTTTCATACTGTGTGAGATGATTGAAACTGTTTCGTCTGTTGATTACTGAGCTGAAAAATATGACGAAGTAGTTTTTGGTTTCCCCTTTCTCACACTAAAATCGTAGACCCAAGGATAAATGCATGAGTGGGTTGAATGTCCAAAGGAAATGGCACCCAAACACCTCATTACAACCTTTTCCATTTTGAGGCATTCAACATCACCAGCGGGTGGAAGGATAGAGCCGAAGAAACTTTTTTTTACTCCTATTTCGAATGAACTACACATTGAAAACTTTTGAACAAAAGAAAGTCGTAGGAGTAAAGCTAAATTCCACAACCTATGTTATAGCATAATCCTAGATTGTGAAAAAATGAAAGCTTTTGAACATGATATGGACATCAATAAAATCATAATGGAAATGGGGTATTTTTTAGATGTTGTAGTTGCCAATGCCATAGTAGATATTTATGCAAAATTTGGAAGTATACATAAGGCATGGGGGTTCTTTAACATGATTCCTTGAAAGAATTTGGTTTCTTGTACTATGTAACTTCATTGACTGCATGATATGCACAAAATGGCGTCTTTGGTGAGATTATAAGGCTTTTTAAAGAAACACCTAATAAAAATGTGGTCTTATGGACTAAAATGATATCAGGATATGCACAAAATGGGTTATGTTGAAATGTCCTTTGAAAATTTTAAGCAAATGAAAACGACAGGTGTAAAGCCAAAGTTAACAACCTTTCCTAGCATCCTCTCAGCCTATGCCAAAATGGGATATTTAGAATGGGGCAAGAACATCTGCCAAAGCATAATTGAGGATAAATATTTGTCAAACGTAGTTTTCAATGCCCTGATAGACTTGTATGAAAAATATGGAAGAATAAGCAAGGCATGGGAACTATTTGAAAAAATTCCTTAAAAGAGATTTCCTTTCAAAATGTACAAAATACTGTGCAAGCATATACGCAAGTCAATTTGGCAGGAGTAAAGCTAGACTCCACAAGCTTTAGTAGCATCCTCATAACCTACACTAAAATTAGAACTTTAGAACAGGGCATGGACATCCATCAAAGCATAATCATAAATGAATTTTTGTCTGATGTAGTTACAAGTTCCTTGCCAGACACATGAAAATTCAAGAAAATATAGACAAGGAAGTTGTGTTGTTTGACTAAATACCTCAAAAAGAAGATGTCTCATAGACAAGAATGATGGACGGATATTCATTAAACGGGTTTATTGAGAAGGCCTTCAAAACTTTAAACAAATGCAATTGGTAGGTCTAAATTCTAAATCCATGACCTTTTCCAACATCCTCCCAGCCTGTGCAAAATTGGGAAGCTTTGTAGTAGACTATGGACATGTAGCAAAACATAATTGAAAGCACATTGTTGTCCAATGTTGTAGTCGCAATACTCTTGTAGACATGCATGTGAAATGTGGAAGCATACACAAAACATCAGTTGGTTGACAAAATACCTCAAAAATCTATTCTCATGGAATTCTATCATCGCACATGTTAGACCCCCAAAAATACTTGATATTTTGAAGTCTTTTATCCTCAATGTCAGCATTGTATGTTGATTGCACACTGGGTTTAGGGTTTTATTTGAATAAAATTGTCATCCAAAATCCACTTATTGTCCTCGGATGTTTTATTTCTCTATTGACTTGTTGGTCTAGTTACCTATGATTTAAGCCACTTCTTGAGTCATTGTTTCACGTTTCTTACTACCCCCTTCGTTTTGAGTTGTTCGGTCATCCCCAGTCACAAAGTGTCTTAAATATTCCCAAAGTTGACCTTTATTCTCTTAATACAAATGACCAACACTTAAGTCATGAATTCCTGAGGGGTAAGATCTCATCGGCCTAGTCAGGCCCCTTTTTAAGATTAACTATTGTATGTGCATGCAGGTTCAATGATCACAAGATCATGAGATTCAATCTAAACTATTCCCCGTTGGCCCATCCATTTGAAACAAGTGAAATTTAATTATTGTGTGGTTAGAGAAACAATGCCACGTGTGTGTGGTCTTGGCCAATGTGTCACATCCCAAAGCCTATAACATTGAGATCAACGGTATCAAGAAAGCAAAGAAGGATGATCACAACCATTCCTTGTTGGCTCGCAGAAGAAAGATGCAGGCTCTTTAAAAATGGTGAGACCCACGAGATGCTTCCATGTGCACTCTACGGTTATCAGTGGGTGGGGCCCTCTCATACATGTGGAATTTCATTTCAAAAAATTCTGATTGGCTAACATTAGGGTTTATTGCAGTATAAAGTAGTAAGTACCTTAAATGCAATTCCATGCTTTTTCGGTTTTTTGAATTAGGGCTTGTTTTTAATTTGTTTTAAAACAAGTGTGTTTTGTTGTTTTTTCTTTCACTGCTTTGAAATTAGGGTTAATCTTTTCTTTTAAATTTTTAGCCCTATAAATTTCCCATACTCACCCCTTGTCCTAAACCGTAAGTGAAAATTAAGAGTTGAGTAGTTAAAATTCCTCTAAAAGGAACTCTTGCACATTCAAGCCCATGGCTCCCAAAGTTCAAGGTGCTTCCTCCTCAACCCAGTCTAGAACCCTATCTCAAGATGTAATCGCCTTGCTACCCCTGTCTACTAGTAAAAAACCAGAGGGAAGGGCCTTGTTTTGTGGATCAACTGTGAAGAAGGGTTTGATAGATAAGGCTTGTTTCATCAAGGATGTCGAAGTACCTTACATAGGGTAGCAAATGTTTCAACATTGGTTTGGGAATAGAAACCTTGGGGCTCCTTTTAGTAACCCGTGGGATTTGAATATGGGAAGATTGGTTGTTCCCAATGTGTACATGGATGTGGACCTCTTGAAAGATATCGCATCAAAGTATGATCCAATTTCTAGGGTGGTCAAAGCATATGATGGGGTGGTGATGTTAAAGGTAACTTGTGAAGAAATTGAAAAGGTGCTTGACCTACATGAAAGGAATTCAAGTATGCTTCCTCTGAATATGGATACTATCATAATGGAATATAACAACACCAAGGTATTCATTAGATCAAAAATGTTACCCCTACACACTGCAGTGGATGGAACTAGGAAACAATGGAGGAGGGCTAGGAATTATGATAGAGAGCTCAAACCCTTCCCAATGAGCTATTTTGTTGGTTATTTCAGAAAGACTGTATATTCTTTTTACCAAATTATAGGTGCCAATCCACCTGATACATTACAACAATAGTATAGCTACCTAGCTACACATATGCAACACCCACCATATAATATGATTTATGACTATGGAACTCACTTGATTGATCACATTCATGAGGGATTAGTTGAACTAAAATGAGGAAAACAATGGGTGAAGTTCTGGTGGGACTCATTGTTAATGCACATGTTCCTATATAACGAACGAAAAATCTTTAAGAAGGAGATTACATTAGAAAGGAAAAGGGATGATGTTGACTTACCTATTAAGTGTTGGACCTGTATCTTGGATAAAGATGATAAGAAGTACAATTTGGTAATCTTTAGAAATTATTTTCCATCCAAGATAAGGATTACTTTGGTGTATGAACCACCTAGGGTTCCCAAGGAGATCCATGAGTTCTTGAGACCTAGGGAGCGAAGGCCAGACTTGAATTTAAGCCATAATTGGGGAGATTTAATCTTATATCATGATAAGATAATTTTTCAGGGTGTATGGTAGTAGCTTGGGCCCATATGTTTCACCTGCAGATATTCCTTTGAGAATAGGTTTTCTTGAAATCATGAGGTAGTTGGGAGCTTCACAAGAAGCACATCTACCTGAATCAGCAAGGAAGGGGTCATTCTTCCTAGAGTGAACTATATTTGCATATTACATTGTGACCAAAGGTGAAGTGAAGGAATTAGAGCAGTTGCTAGCTCCTTATGAACTGATAATTGTGAATATGAGGAATCATGATCCAAAAGGCTTCATCAGTAAACTCAAAAGTGATAAGAAAATGGGTACCTTTGTGCATGCTTTTGATTATCTTGAGGATATCATTAGGAATCTTTTCAAATTTGAGGAACCAATGAAAGAAAATCCAAGTACCTAGCTTTTAGAAAGATGGTGGAAGCTAGGAAGAATAAAAATCCTCAATATGACCCCCTACCAAATATACAGGGTGATTTCAATAGGGCAATGTATGTCATGGACAATTTTGAGAATATTGTTGGTGTTTTGAGAGAGCAACGAGAAGTTCCTGATAAAGGAAAAGCAATGGTGGTTGAAGAAAGTGCTAAGGTGGCATTAGAAGAGAGACCTATGTATCAACCACCCAAACAGTTGAGTATTTATTCTAGGAGAAAGAAAGTAGCAAGTGAAGAAAGGAGTTCATTAGCTCTTGTTGTCTCTAATGAACCAAAAGTAGACTCTCCCAAGAGTGCAGTTCCAACTTCTCCTACACAAGCCTCTTCACCTGTAATTGGCTTGGATTCACCTCCTGAAATTTTTTCTCCTCCTGAGCAGCCACCTCAAAAGAGGAAAAGAACTAAAGCAAAATGATTGGTTGATTATTCTGACACAGATGAGGATGATATTTATGTCACCCCTGAGGAAATGCATATAGGAATTCCTCCCCATGAAGGAGCAGTTGCTTCAAGTTCAGGACATAGCACCCTCAGACTAGGGAAGCTTGATATTTGTGGAATAAATACTACCAATGACTTGAGGGAAGAGGCTAGCAAAGATTTTATGGAGGATGACTCATTCATTGAAACCTCTGCATTTCAAGATTTCTGGTGGAAATCCAAAATAGCAATGTATGCAAAGAAGGTTGCTATTGAGAGGAGCTTACACCCTGAATTGCCTAAAAGTGTTATTGAGGCAAATGTAAGAAGCATTATGAGAGATGAGCTCAAAAAGGTCAATGCCCAAGAAGGAAGAGAACTTGTAAAGAAGAATGGTGTGTTGCTATTGCCAGAGTGGAATATTGTTGATGCTATTATTTTGGATGCTATAAGAAGGGTTGAGAGACCTTTGGTACAAATAGAGGAAGAATTAGAAATGGCACTTCGAGGTTTAGCCTTCAGCAAGGATTGGAATGCATTGGTGATATGGTCATTATCTCCAGTTTCTAAGAAACCATCCCTGGCAGAGCCATCAGAACTTAGTGGACAATTGCTTGTAAAAAGAGTTGTTGATACTCCAGCTTTGGAAGCTGTAGACATGGTTGTTAATGTTGCTAGGTTTACCCAATCAACTATGGAGGGTCTTACCTTGGAGAGAGACAATCTCATAGTTAAGTACAGTGAACTTTTGAATGATTATGATAGCAACCAAAAAAAAGTGGCTACATTAGAAACCGAACTAGCATTCTATAAGAAAAGGGCAAAGATACAAATGGAATGAGGTCAACATAGCTCAAGCCACCCACCTTCAGTCTCTCCAAGGACATCTATGCAACATTCACTTCATAGTCAGTCTCTAGCAATAATACCATATGATCAAGGACAAGGGTCAACTGTAGAGGAAGAGACAAATAGACCAAGCTATAGTTCATCTGACAGAGATCAATTGCTTTTGCAAATTGAGGTATATAAGAAGTTGCTAGATAAAGTTCGGGATACCATGTATGAGAACATATCAAAGGTTTTTGACACTGCCTTAAAAATTTTAAATAAAAGAATTCAAGATAGACTCAATAGTGTGCACGAAAATTATGCTCTCGTGTTATGTGCAATGAGGTTATCCCACAAGGATAATTTGTTGGCCATACCAACCTTAAACAAATGGGTCTCAAGATTTGAAAGACTGGAGTTGATTTTAGTGGGAGTTGGCTAGCATGAAGATAAGTACCCTATTGTACATCTAGTTTATGAATTTGTGAGTGAATTGAGTGAGTAGAAGTATTAGGGATATGCAACCCCACTCAAGCAGAAGATAATAGAATTGTTATCTCTATACACTCACACTAATTTAGAATCACTGCCAAATATTGAGGTGTATAATTATGAAGTGAAACCATTACATATATGGAAGAGGGAATTGGATGAGGTAATTGATTCCTAGGTTGGTTAAATTTGCAAAGAAGCTAATATTGATGTCTTCAACAACACCCTAGAAAGGTTAACATTTCTTATCAATTTTCTAGAGGATTTTGATAGGGAGTCCAATGCAATTGTAACCAAATATTCTCCTTATAGGAAGACTATGGACAAAGTTATGGACTTTGACTAGCCATCTGAGGAAGAGTATGAAGAATGGGGGAAGGTTGTATGTTGGTAAGTTTGGTTTGTGAAACATATACTGGGTCATGTATTGTATAGGTCTAGCCTCAAAAATTGTATGGATAAAACATATGTTTCATAGAGATATATCGGTTATTGATGATGTGGAATGTTGACTAAGAAGCTGACTCACTTACAGTTCACATCATTTTGTCATTTTGCTCGATGGATTGGGCACGCTTGTTTGATATGTGTTTTTGAAAAGGCAAAGTTGCTCTCTTTTGCAAATGTAAATATTATTTGTCTTATGTGTATTCCCCCATATTTTAACGATTGCAAATATAACTAAATTTGGAATATACCTTATGGCGGTCCAATTCGATAATAACATGTGTACACTTGGCCTGAAGCTTGTTTTGCTCCCTTATTCTATAAAATGGAATTCAGGGCCATTTGTGTGGATCTTTTTTTGAAATTTTGGAGCTACATTGAGAGAATTAGAAAACACAGAGCAGATATGTTGAGAATCTAATGTTTTGAGTCTAGATAGTAAATTTAGTTAAATGTATGGCTTCTAAGTATATTGGAATGATAATGGAAATCTTTTGAGTCTTTAGTCTCTCCCTTTGGTTTTGTATAAGAATTATTAATGAAAATATTGATCAATGATCATTTCATTAATTGTCATTATGTTATGCTTTGATATGTGATCTAGTTTTGGCTCTCACTTATGGAGTGAGTTAAAATACTTAGATTAGATCATGAGTTTGTATATGATGTCATTTGGATTTGGTAAGAAGTCTTTTGTATTCAGTCATTAATTTTTGAATTACAAGGTGATATCACTAGATCATAATTGCTCAAAATTAAACATGCCTCATGTTTCAATTTGCACAGACTCCTAGCCCATAGATAATAGCACTAATCTTTTACCCATTTAACCTTTCTTGGGGTTTTGGTTCTTCGACTTAAGAGAAATCTTTCAAATTAATCATTGAACCACCTGGTGTTTGTTCTTGTTTTACATTCTCAACTTAAGATGCATAATTAACCCAAAGAATTGTCATCTTTGTGATTGATTTCATCTTATTTGCAATTGGTGAGAATTTTTTTGCCTTTATTTATAATGTATATGTAAATGGCTAAAATGAGTTATCTAACTGGCATTGTGGGAACACCCTCCTGAGTTTGGTAGAACCCGAAGTGCATGAGATAAAGAATTATACACTTTATCTCATTAGTTGGCCACTCATCTTGCAGATGTTCAAGAATTGAGATTGGCAAACTCATAGGCATTTGCTAAGGCTTTCTTGGTACGTTAAAATTAGCCAACAACACAATGTGCCCAAAATGGATTTTGCAAGGATTCTTTCAAGCTTTTTGAAATAATGTAAGTACTTTGGAACACCCTAATCATGGAAGCCTCCAAGGGTAATTTGCTTTCTCATAAATTCACAATTTTTGATTTTTATATTTCAATTGAAAGGTATGTCTGATGAATTGACAAGAATGGATAAAATTGTGTTTTCTCTTTTCACTGAATGTTGATATGGGATGATCGTTTCATCCACTCTGGTGTTAATTGAACTACAAGAGCGATTAATCAAATTACAAAAAATATTGCATGTGAATGGGAAAGTGACAAGATAAATGTTAATTATGTGTCACTGTTGTATACCAAGACTCCACTTCTAAAAAATCTATCTCCACATCCCTCTTCCTCTCCCTTGCTTAATGACACATAGTACATATTGCAATGCATTGATGAAATATTTGAACTGTGGAATCTTATTTATTTATGTCAAAAGATAGATCGCACAAGTGTTTGTGAAGTTATATTTGCATGATGCATAAGGTATGTTGCACTACACAGTACAAATAATAATAGAAACATAATTGGTATTAGTTTAATTGAAGTTTTTGTTTGATTAGTTGGTTCTTACTTGGGTGTAACAATTTGTTATATTCTTGGTACATCCTCCATTAATTTTGAATGGTGATGATATCTTAGTTTGTAACCCATCTTTGATTAATTTTATCTCAAGTTTGTTGGAGTATAATACTTAGATACAAGCTAAAACATTTCATACATTATATTTTAGGTTATCAGTGAAAATGCTTTTGGTTGTGGAATTTATTCTTTTAACCTTAGCTTGTTTTCAAATAAAATCTAGAGATTGAATGTTTAGCTTATTTTAAATGGAAGATAAGATACTACATTTACAGTTATATTTTTCAATGCAAATCCAACATCATCCTTGTAGATAGTTTAACTTACAATGAAAATGGAAGTTATATTTATGAATTTGAATATTCATTAGATGCTAAATAACATTCCTTGTATTTCCAATGAAGTGCAATTTCATCACAAGATATTTTGTTATAGCTTGAAAATGGCCATATTATTGTCCAATCCTAATAGATTTTTTGTGGTGATTTTTTCTTCCCCTTCTTGAAATTTTTAATTTTTGGTGCACCTATTAGAAGATGAAGAATTTGTGTGAAACATCCTCAAATACGCTCCCTTGAATCATGTAGCTGAACTTGAAAACATTTCCTCTCTTACAGATTTTCTTTTCCTACCAACTGCTTTATATATTACTAGTCAGGTTATCTCTATTGATAGGTGTAATTGAGTTTTTGAAGTTCATTTTCATTTTTTGGTTTGGTGATTTGTTTGTCATTATTTTTGTTTTGTGTTCATGAATTAACCTTTTGATGCATCAACATTAGTAGCATGAAATGTGGGTCTAGCTATGAGTGTGGAAGGCACTACAGTAGCCATGGAATTTGCAAACATAGCTCTCTGATCTAATAGTATAAGGAAGATTAATGGTGTGGTGAAAGTAGGGTGAAGATTAGTGGGATAATATACATAAATGTTGTATTCTCCCTACTAAGGTAGCCTTAGTGGTGCTTATTTTCATGGGTTATATCTACTTGTGGATGGTTCTAGTAGACACAAGCACTTGCCTGATTGCAACATTCCATAGCATGCTTCTCTTGAAAGGAGAGAAAGGTGGTCATGCTCATCATCATCATCATGGGTGTTGCAATGACTCGGATGTGAATGGGCATGCAAATCATCTTCACAATCATGATCATGATCATCATATTTTCAAAGAGAACCATGGCCATTAACAAAATCATAATTATAACCATAACCACAACCATGATCATGATCATGAACATTGCCATGACCATAACCATAATCATAGTAATAGCCATGAACATGGGCATGAGCATGAACATGAGCATTATGATGAGGGCACAGTCCAATACACAGAAAATAACCCACAAACAATAGAATAATTTTATTATTTAGAAAATGGAGCTTCTTACATGCAGAGGATCTCAAATCCCCAATTTTACAACACATGCAAGTTACAGAAAGTTACAAAATCACCCTTTCACAATATGCGAGCTTGTCCCCAAAAAGTTACCCAAAAATTAGAAACCCGCCCATAAATAGAGCTCCTCTTTAGTTTGGAGCCAAAACAACATTCAAATTTTGAGTTTAGGCAGTTTGGCGCTAAAAAATTACAAATTGAAGTTCAAATTTCAAAGGAACATTTGCAATTGTATCTTCTAGAAAGTGCGCCAACTTTCCGGGGCCATAACTTTTGATCCGTGGCTCCGATTCGCGAACCGTTTGAACTGTTGGAAAAGTCTCGAGGTCAAGAATGCGCTCAAAATTAGCTACACCAATTTCAGCAAGTTTTGGGGCCATTTCAGAAGCTCTAAGTGCCTCAAACCCAACTTGGAAGATTTTCTGGTGCAAATCTGGGAAACTAAAACTGCAATATCTTTCAACCCAGGAATAGAAAATAAAAACCGTAAATTGGGAATTTCATTATGATGAAAAGGGTATCCAAAAATATAAAAACATCTAAAAAATGATAAACTTGAAAATTTAACTATTTTTGGGTGATGCAAGATTGCCCTTACACCACTGGATGCTCTTGCATCAGACACCCAAGGTAATTTGAGAAGTGACCTCGTCACTTCTCAGATGGTGGAGGAAAACCAAAATGGTCGACCTATGCCTTAGGAAACTAAGATGAATCTTCAACAGGCTGTCCTTTCCATTTCACCAGATATTCTTCATACTGTCTGTTCCTAGTACTCCTTCCCACACGACTATCCAGGATTTTTTCAATCTCCTATTTTTCTGAAGTAGGTGTTGGAATCCCACATTGTTCCATCGTTGGTACTTCCTCTGCGCCACCTTTATGATACTCTGTCAAATCTGAAATGTTGAACACAGGGGAAATGATGAATCCATCTGGCAACTCTACCTCATATGCGTTCCCTAGATCATGCTTCTTTAAAATTTTACAGGGACTGAACTTCTTCATCTTCAATTTGTTATATGTTCCCACTGGAAACCTTTCTTTCCTCAAGTGGACCATCACTTCATCACCAATTTGAAACTCCTTATACCTCCTCTTCTGATCTGCCTTAGCCTTATACTGCATATTCATCTTGTTAATATGTTCTCTTACCTTCTCATGTATATCCTTGATGTGTCGCATAATCTTTAGCTTCAACACTTATTTTCTTCTCTGGTCCATCTTCCTCAATTCAGGTTGTTTTGGGGCTACCTCCATACACAATCACGGAATGGTGATCTCTGATCGCCCCGTTGGCCAATTGTTGTAAGAAATTCTTCACGGGGTAGATCAAGTCCATCCCTTGGGTTTATCTCACCACCAAACATCTCGATGCAGAGTTACCCATGCTCTATTAACAACCTCTATCTTCCCATCACATTTGTGGATGGTGTGCCCGGAACTAAACTGGCTGCGTCTTGGCTTCTTCCACAAGGTCCTCCAAAGTACCCCGCAAATTTGGTCTCCACGATCTAAAACAATACTCTTTGGCAGACCATGTAGCCTCACCACCTCTTTGAAGAACAAGTCAGCAATGTGGACTGCATCATGGGTCTTCTGACATGGAATGAAATGTGCCATCTTTGAAAACCTATCAACCACCACAAAAACTGAATCATTCCCATGTTGTGTCCCTGGCAAACCAAGAATAAAGTCCATACTTATATCCTCCCACGGCCTCTCTGGTACAGGTAAGGACTGATATAAGCCTGTATTCTGGCTCACTCCTTTAGCCATCTGACATACCCTGCAGCTTTGTACAAACTTCTTCACATCTTGTGTCAACTGAGGCCAATAATAATGCTCACTGATAATGGCAATGGTCTTATCTCGGCCAAAATGTCATGTCATTCCTCCACTATGCTTCTCCTTTATCAGGTTCTCCCTCATGGAACTCCTCAAGATACACAATTGACTTCCCTTAAATAACATGCCATCTTGGATTATGAAATCTAGCCACCTTGTCCTGTCCACTGTAACAGGTTCCTTGCAAGCTTTCCAAGCCTCTGCAAAATCAGGATCTTCTGCATATAGTGTCTTGAGTTCATTGAACCCAACCACTTCAATCTGCATCTTTGTCATCAATGTATGCCTCCTACTTAAGGCATCGCAACCCTATTGACTTCCCCACTCCTATGTTTCGAAACAAAGGTATAACTTCTGTAAAAACTCTTTATTTCATACATGCCTCACGATTTAAATTTTCCTTGACTATTTAGGTATTACCAAGGCACATTGATCGATTATATAGAACCAGAATTCCTTGTTGTATTAATATATCCATTTCTTTAATGCTTGGTATTGCATAAAACTCTTGATCCTTATCACAGGTACTTTCTCTTTGCATCATTAACTTTTTCTTGAAATAGGCAATGGGGCTTACTATCTTGGCTGTCTTGCTCAATGGCTGACACTAGCATCACAATCCACTGAAACACCTTGTTGAAATGCGGGAGGCCTAAAAGCAGTTATCATGCATACCTTCAATAGTTCAAAACTTTTTGCCACTCTAGTGCTCCACTTGAATTCTTTTCTATCCCCTCTCATTGTTTCAGTCAGGGGTCCACAAATACTACTGAAGTTTCTAATGAACTTTCTATAAAAACTAGCCACACCATGAAAAGATCTCACCTCGATAGCAGTTCTTGGGGTAGGCCATTCCAGAATAGCCTTCACCTTCTCTGGGTCCATCTTGAAACCTTCTGCTGAGACAACAAACCCCAAATACACTAACTCCCTCTTCACAAAACTACACTTCTTCAGATTAATCAACAGTTTCTCTTCTCTTAACTTCTCAAAGGGTCTCCGAATATGCATCAGATGCTCATCCAACGTCTTACTCAAAATCAAAATATCATCTAAATACACAATAATAAAACTTCCCAGAAATTCTTACAATACCTCGTTCATGAGCTACATGAATGTGCTCAATGCATTGGTTAGCGCAAAAGGCATGACTAACCACTCGTACAGGCCCTCTTTGGTCTCGAAGGCAGTCTTCCATTCATCTCCTTCTCGAATCCGGATCTGGTGATATCCACTCTTCAGATCAATCTTTGTGAAGTACTGAGCTCCACTCAAACAGTCCATTAGGTCATCCATCCTTGGCAAGGGAAATCTATACTTGATTGTTATCTTGTTTATGGCTTGGGAATCTGTACACATCCTCCACTCCCCATCCTTCTTTGGTGCTAGTACTGTAGGTACTACACATGGACTCAAACTCTCCCGTATCAAACCCTTTCTCAACAATTCTTGAACTTGTCTGTTCAACTCCTCATTTTCTGCTAGTCATTCTATGAGCTGCCTTATTTGGCAAACTGGCTCCAAGAATCAAGTCAATCTGATGACTGATCTTCCTTCTTGGTGGTAAACCCTCAGGTACATTATCAGAAACAATATCCTTAAACTCATCCAACATTTTAGAAACTTCTTCTGGAACCTTCTCACTATCCTCCTTACTCACTTTAGGAATCAATGCATAACACACATGCTCATGCTTCATATCTTATAAAAAATTTCTTCCATCTACATAACAAATTCTAGCACTACTGCATACCTTTTCTTTAGTCTCCTTCAGGGGTTTCAACTTGTGACGAACTCCATCCTTTGTCAAAGAATAAGTGTTTGCATGGCCATCATGTATAGCTCGCCTATCGAACTGCCACGGCCTCCCCAACAACATGTGACATGCATCCATGGGGATGATATCACAGAGTACCTCATCATGGTAGCTTCTAATCTTGAACTTTACTAGGCACTGCTCATTGACCAAAACTTTGTGGTCTTTCTGCAACCAGGCAATCTGATACAGATGTGGGTGTCTTTCCCTCTTCGACTTCAACTTTGTGACCATCTCCTCTAACACCAGATTATTGGTGCCCCCACCGTCAATAATGACATCACAACC
>VDFB02193867.1:421169551-421252170 GCA_007258455.2 Sequoia sempervirens
TCCTCTACCTCTTTGATCACCACTATTTTAATCACGAGGGTGGTAGAAATTGTCATTCCTTTGGCTTTGGCTGGTACCCACATCTTCACTTTTTTTTTCATTATCATTTCGGCTTCTTGAAGGTCTTCCACTGCCCCTTCCACTTTGACCTCCTCATCCTTTTTGCTTGCCTTCAAATCTTTTGTTCAGCTTCTCTTCCACCTTCAGAGCAAACTGATACACATCCTCAATGGTGGTCATTCTGACTAGGCTTAACTCCTCCTGAATGCTTGGTTGTAGCCCATTACGATATCGGGCTACCTTCTCCTTATTGGCCTCTGTGTGGCCCGTTCTGATGATTATCTTGTGAAAATCTTCAGTATATTCTTTCACAGACTTCTTTCACAGACCTGCTTCCTTGCTTCAACCCTTGCAATTTCTTCAACAGATCTAACTTGTAGTCCACTGGTATGAATTGCTTCTTCAGTTTCTCTACCATGAGATCCCATCTAGTGATCTTGAATTTTTCTCTTTGATTTCTTTCCAACTGACCTCTTTCCACCAAATACTGGCATGGCCCTTCAGCTTCATTTTCGCAAACTTAACCCGATCTGGGTCCTCTATTTCCTCATACTCAAAATATTCTTCTAGCTCGTTGATCCAGTCGATCAACTCTTCTGGGTTTAGACTTCCAATAACTGGGGACTTCTGCTCTAGGTCTTTTCCCGATCTTTGAAATGGCCTTTATTAGCCGCATTTGGTCTTGATCAATTGCTTCTTCTTCCTCTTCTACATTTGAACCTTCTTCCTCTCCTTCATCCTCACTTTCCTCCCTCAAGTTTAACCCTCTCCTCACCTGCTCTTGTAACGCATCAATTTGTCTTTGGAGGGCTGCCAGTGCATCTCTTCCACCAGCATTTCTGCCCCCTCGACCACCTCTGGCACCACCATGCCTACCAGGCATCACTCTTGGAGGCATTTTCCTTGACCTTGACCCACGACCATGGTCCTAGTGCAAACTGTCTCATGATCGGCGATCTGTCCACACGCTCAAGAAAACCTCGCTTTGATACCACTTGATGAGGGCACAGTCCAATACACAGAAAATAACCCACAAACAAGAGAATAATTTTATTATTCAGAAAATGGAGCTTCTTACATACAGAGGATCTCAAATCCCCAATTTTACAACACATGCAAGTTACAAAAAGTTACAAAATCACCCTTTCACAATATGCAAGCTTGTCCCCAAAAAGTTACCCAAAAATTAGAAACCCGCCCATAAATAGAGCTCCTCTTTAGTTTGGAGCCAAAACAACATTCAAATTTTGAGTTTAGGCGGTTTGGCGCTGAAAAATTACAATTTGAAGTTCAAATTTCAAAGGAACATTTGCAATTGTATCTTCTAGAAAGTGCACCAACTTTCCGGGGCCATAACTTTTGATCTGTGGCTCTGATTCGCGAACCATTTGAACCGTTGGAAAGGTCTCGAGGTCAAGAACACACTCAAAATTTGCTATGCCAATTTTAGCAAGTTTCAGGGCCATTCCGGAAGCTCTAAGTGCCTCAAACCCAACTCGAAAGATTTTCAGGTGCAAATCTGCGAAACTAAAACTGCAATATCTTTCAACCTAGGAATAGAAAATAAAAACCATAAATTGGGAATTTCATTATGACAAAAAGGGTATCCAAAAATATAAAAATATCTGAAAAATGATAAATTTGAAAATTTAACTATTTTTGGGTGATGCAAGATTGCCCTTACACCACTAGATGCTCCTGCATCACATTATTTTCATATGGTGAGATGCAATGCATTCATCTGTCATGGAGTAATTTACAATGAGTGTGTCTACCTCAAGCCCACAAATCATGCTACACTAATAAAGTCTTGATTGTTATCCACCCAAATAATACTAGTAGAATTGAGTAGACTCAAAATAGACCAACCACCTACTACAACAAAGGCAATTTACCCTTCCAATAAGGTTCTTAGCCAAAAATGAGTTGTTAATGTGGTCAAATTTCAATTTTTTAAGTATTGATTTCAACTAGTAAATTATAATATTGTTACAATGGTTTTTAGTATGGGCCACTTTTCACTAATAATGCTACACTAGATACAATCCCTATGGAAAATGGTACTATATTCGGGTGTTTGGATATGGCCCAAATATGCATTCCTTTGTAAATAACTCCAAATACAGTATCTTATTATATGTAATATGGATATGGGGATAGGTGTATCTGGGAAAGAGAAGAGAGATATATGGTAACTTTGTTGGTTGTGTCTCTTAATTCATTTTTTCAATGACAAGCATTGGACCAAGTTGTTGTAGGATTGACAATGGAGGTTGTTGGTCAGAAATTGAAAATGGTGAAACATTTTCTACATGCTTGGTAATGTTTCTTTTATAGTGATCCATATTCTCATTGGTTTTATTTGCTCAATAACGTTCCTATGCTAAAATCTACATGAATCTCAACTCAATAATTTTTAATGCCCTATTGGCTTTCATGGTGATGGGCACAAGTCCGAAAGTATTCACTCACTCCCTATTTTACAGATATGTAAATCTCATTGTATGATTTTTTGTCCACATTTAGTTGGGTTCTAATTAGTGATATTGAAGATCTTCGTTAGTTTAGATTGGTTTAGTTTCATTGTTTAGATATTCATGATTTAGGCTTCTCTAAACAAAAATGAATACTATAGACAAGGAATTAGCCGACTCGATTTAATTGAAGGGAGACATCCTTTTACCTACCGTAAAGCCAAAGATTTTCTTTACATTTATATTTATATTTATTGTGTTTTGTCATTTAGGATTCCTTTATAATTCATTTACTTTATGCATGCTTCAATTCAAGGGTAATTGTTTAATATTTTTTATTTCTTTGCAATTCCTCTTTTCTTTCATTTTAAGGTATCAAATAAATTTCACTTTTTTGAGTGCATTTTTGTATTTTTGTGGTTGGTACAATATGCAGACATAAATGCTTCCAGATTTTGGTGGTTCTTGACACTTGAAGTGTTCTAGCTGGTTTAGCAAGTATTGTTGTTGTTGGTTATGTATTTTGTAAGTATAGACTTTAAGTAAGATCTATAAATTTAAAGACTACCATAAAGGCGTTCCCTTGTTTCCTTTGATTTTAGTTAGCTCTACATCTTAATAATTCCCTAGCTTAAAAATGCTACAATGTTGAAATATTGAAATGTTTTGCAGTCATACACAGATTCTAAAATCATGGCTATAATGTCCTAATATATGTCATTGGACAATTAAGGGTACAAACTATATTCACATAATGGTGTAAGAACTTTGCATTATACTCACTACCTATTCTTTCTAATACTGAAAGATTTCAAATTTCATGGATTTTCAAGTATCAAGATTGCTTATGTTAAATATAACAAGTGATGTTTTCTTCTAATTCTGACTCTAGGAGTTTTTACATTGAACTAATTCTAGTAATTTTTTTGCATTCATTTTAGTACATATTTATATACCTTTACTATATTTTTTCACTCTTCAAGGGACTTTAAAGAAATCGCATCTTTTACGCTTATCAATTACAAGGTTGGGCAAATATTTCATGACCATATTCACCTCCTAAAAGTTGTGTTAACATTTAGAGTTGATAAAGGAATCATGCAATCCCCAACCCTTTTGTAATCTATTATCCAATCTATAGTTGGGCACCAAACTCCTTTTGATTGCATTATTCAATATCATTGGATTCCCCCTTAGTTATAATTTGTGACAAACTATCTAAGAAACCACTATAAGGCCCAAAATTGGGGCTTGGATTTCCACTTCATTATCAATCCCTAGTTTTAATTTCCTAAAAGCTACAACCTCAACCTTCCCTTCCAACTATGAATAAAAAACCTAGAATCTCATATAACTTTGGTTCCCACATGACATACTAAGTTGTTCAACATTGGGTACTATCAGTGATCAGTGTTGTAGGAGTGATTTGTTCTAGTGTTGATCTTGACACGATGTGTATTGTATCAAACATTAGTTATCCCCACACACTTTAGACTCGACTTTGGGAGATCCTTGGAGACCCTCATATCTCTTCATTCCTTAATGAAACGTGAAATTAGTATTAATTGGTTGATTGTTATGTATCATTTAATATTTAAATAATAAAAAACTAAGAAAGCTATATATATATAGAAAAAAAATACTTTTAATCATTCAATTCAGATATAATAATAATAGTTTTAAAAAATGCATTTAAACATCTATTTTATAATATTTGGAAACTACTTATTTTATAATTCTTTAAAGAGAAAACAAACCATTACACCAGAAATTGTAAAAACTAGATCAAAATTTTGTCTAATTGACCTTCCACAGATCTTCGGCATACCCATTGTACTCCAAGGTGCAATTGCTAGTTTAAAACTATTTTAGAATAATTTATAAATTGATAAACATCAATGAGGTAATAAACACATAATTGTTTATAAATTGATAAACATCAATGAGGTAATAAAACATAATTGGCAGAAAAGAGCATGAAAATGCGCGACATGTCAATCCAGATGATATAATATCTGATTGTAAGCAATCTATTTTTACAAGCAAATCCTGAAGTCAGATCAGACCAATTTCATACTAGAAACACAGCAGAGCCACAATTAAAAAAATGTTTATAAACTCTTGAAGGCTTTAACTATTTGTTATTTGAATGGAAAATATATACCCGGGCACATGATCATTTTGGATGGCAAATATTGTTAACGGATGTATCGAAAGAACCAACCTCCTGCCGTGGAACAATGGACTTGAAATACAGAATCTTAGGGCTTATTAATCTCCTCCGGCCACTCTGATATTTCCAATTTGCCTCCATATTGTTCAGACCTAAAATTTTCACATTCTGACAATTCTATCTTGACTGTTGTTGGCAGGGTTTCGATCTTCTCTATATAGTCATTTCGACTAATGTGGAGAGCTTCAAGTCTCGGACAACAATCTTCAGTAATTGAAATCTGTGCCACACATGTCTCGTTTATTTCTATGACCCTTAGATTGCATAACGCAGAGGAAGACCCTGACCTAAAATCCAGTTCGGTGAGCGGGCAGCCAGAAATCTTCAACCTTTTAAGATTAGCCAGTTTTGTTAATCCTTTTGGTAAAGACCTCACTTCCGAGGACTCTATACATAAATGTTCTAAAAGAGTCAGGCGCCCAAGAGTCTCGGGTAAAGATTCCAAGTCAATGCAATCGATGATTGACAGACTTTTCAAGCTGGACAAATCTCCAAGAGAAACTGGCAAGCTTGTCAAGAACGGACTCCCAATTGTCAGCAATTCCAATTTTCTTAGTTGTCCGATGTTGGGTGGTACAGCATCTAATCTGGTTTCTTGAAGACGAAGCTCTCTCAACCAAGCCTGGTCTGTGATTTGATCAGGTAATTGCCTCAATTTGAGGCATCCTGAAAGGTACAGATTCTCAAGGTTTCTGATGTTTTCTAGGATGTCTCTTTGAAGGGCAAGTTTCTCGCAACCAGATAAATCGAGAAATTGCAGTTGTGTCAATCGCTTAAAAGAATCTGGTAATATCCTCAACTCCTTGCAAGAACACAAATCTAGATGCCGTAGGCTTCTTAAATCTCCAAATCGAGCGGGCAGTGATGACAGCAATGTACAATGTCGTAGCTCCAGACGCTCAAGTGAATAGAGATGACAAAACTCTTCTGGCAACTCTTCAATGCCAAATTCTTTACCAACATCACCTAACAATGCTATTTTTTCCAAGTAGTTCAGATTTGATATTGAACTTGGAAACCTATCAAAACTGGCACTCCAGGTACCAGTAATAATCAGCTCTCTCAACTGCAAAGGAGCCTGCACCCAAATTTAATTTGAGTGAAATAAAAAGCATGATTAGAAGTAAAGATTTAGAAAGAACAGTAAAGCAAGCTACTTACATGCGTTTTGTCGTTCCACAATTCTTCCAACTCATTAGCACCATGAAGCTCTAGAACTCTTAAATTTCTCAATGTAAGCCATGATGGAAGATTTCTTAGGGGAAAACCATCCCAGCAGAGGAACTCAAGATCTTCTGGTAATGATGAAATGTTTTCCTTTAACTCATTTTCTTTCATCATGGAACTCACCGTTCCCACATCAGCACTAATGTGCAGTTCTTTCAACTGGGAGGGCGCCTGAAATTCAAGATAAATTTGTATAAACTCTCATTGACAAATAAATTTTAAAAAAATGTAGTTCGGAGACAACCATTACATAATGCACTCCAATATAACCTCAACAGAGACCCAGTTTTTTAGATCAAAATACCTGTATGCTGCTACAAAGCTGCTCTTTGGAATGCCTCTCAAGCTGGAGACACAGAAGGGAAGCTGACGTACTTTCTGATTGGCTGAAAAAGAATGTAAATTGAAAACCTGTGGACTCGTCGAAAAAGGAATGGTAACACCTCACATTGGTCTGAGTGAGGATATTTTTCAAACCCTTTAACTCCTGCATACACACAAGCAGCTTAGTTTTCTATTTATGTAGTAACGAGTTAAGATTTGTAATTAAATTACTCAGGAGAAATGTGCATACCAAAGATTTCAGATCTTGAGAACGCCATAGACGACAAGGGAGGTTGAGCTCAAGTGACATTTGTCTTCCCAAGAGCCTCAGGTGCTCATGCATTGTAAATACAATTTCCCCTTCTTTATTCGAACTCAAATTTTGGATTTCTTCTACAAGACACTTATCTTTCAGAGTTTCCAGTGCCTGGCTGCTCCATCCTGATCCCTCGAATACTCTTTTGGCTATACTGTTCGGTTTACCCCAAAAGAAACAAGCTATATCCATGAAAATCTGTTTTTCTTCCTCGTTTAATCCGTCAAAACTTGTTCTCAATTTTTGCTCTACTTCACTAGGCAGCCTCTTTTTAACTCTAGTCAATTCTGACCTCCAATAATCATTGGTTCCGCCGTGAACGTGCCTGCCCAAAACTTGAAGAGACAGAGGTAAGCCTCCACATACGTCTACGAAGTCGTCAACCAGCAACTCGTATCCGCTACGTGGACGGGGTTGGCCAAAGGCATGCCAACAGAAGAGTTCTCTGCCATCATTTTTATCTATTCCTTTCAGATTATAACGAACAGTAATCCCTGCGTTTATAAGCACCCTAGCGTCACGGGTTGTGACAATAACCAGACTATTATTAGTTTTATGTAAGATATCCATGACCAGTAGAGCATCTAACTGCTCCACCTGATCAATGTCATCTACGACAATGTGAAAACTTGAATGGGAGCTCCTATGTATACAACTTTTGAGATAGCTTGTTCCTTCCTCAGTACTTGTAAAATTGAGATGATCTACGTTGAAGAGATCTTTGAGAAGCTTCAATTGCAAAGACAATAAATTGCCTTTCTTAGTCGCTTCTCGCACATCAAACAAAATACTTGCTCTGGTGTATCTCGAACGCATTCGGTTGAACAAACCTTTGGCGACAGTTGTCTTCCCCGTTCCAGGCATGCCGAAAATGCCAACAACCTTAATAGTATCATTCTCTTCTTCCAGTCCGCACTGGTTTTCCCAATCTTGTACAAATTCACCAAGACAACGTCTTTCAAAATCTTTCACGAGATTGTCAAGCCCCACTGGATATTTGGCGACATATAAAGGCGTGGTCTTTTGTATTTCGTCTTGCACTGTTGTTACTATGCTTTTGCAGTCACTGAAACTTTATAAAGTGAAAGCAGAATTATATGAGAAAATAGTAAACCAGGTTTGACGGGAGAACAGAATTATATAGAGTAGCACTACCAAAACCACAGAAAGATTACCTATGAAATTCTTCTCCAGCTATAAGTGAAAGAGATTGAAGGGCTTCCTTCCACTCGTCGAGCTTGTCCAGGTACCTGCCCTTTTTATAATAATTCCTGAATGCATCAGCGTATAATCCTTTTTCAATGTAGCGGAGTTCCCATGGCTTCACTTCATAAAACACAGGAATAATTTTGGCCTTGCTTTCTAACATGAGAACCAGCTCAGCCAGACACCAAGGTGACTCTGCATATCCTTTGGAAAAGATGGCTATGTGTACAGATGCCGAGCGAATGGCGGTCTCAATAATAGAAGATATTGAAATTCCAAAATCTTTCTCTTCGGGAGCAAGAAAAACCCGTATTCCCAGCTCCTTAAGGGAGTTGTAAAGCTGTGTAGCCAGAGTGGATTTGACATCGGGGCCTCTGTGGTTGATGAACACATCATACAAAGTTGAAGATTCAGAAACCTTCCTTCTTCTAAAAGAGGGGACGATTTCCTGATTTTTTTGGCGAGATGAAGAACTTGCCATGGGTTCTAGTTCAATAGCTAACAACAGATTAAAAATAAAGAGATAGCAAGGAGAATAAGATTTAATTTCAGTATGCGTAATGAAAGGTAAGAGTTTATGTGGAAGAGGAATGACGGGGTGAACTAAATAGATACTGCAGGTGAGTTCAGTCCTATCATCGGAACAAGGAGCAAGAAGAGGAATTGGCAGGAAAGTAAATAGAAATTACCTAGACAATCCCGGACGTCTACAAAGGGGGTGGGTTCATTCCTTCGCTCAAAAGTTCCAGGCTAAAAATAAATGAAAATGCCAAACCGAAGTTTGTACGAAAACTGGAGCTTAAAAGAATGATTCTGTCCACTTAAAAAGAGGGTACAAGCATATATGCCTGTCCACGTGACGTCACTTTGTTGACTCGTTGAGGCTCGAAGCCTCTCCGAGAAAAGCAATAGCGTTTGGAGTGCAATATTTGGAAAGCCCATGGCATTCTCTATTTATTTTTTTAAAAATATATTATTAATTAAAATTTAGTAATATTGTTAAGTAGTTCTTAGTTTATTATTGAAGTTAAGCAATTCATAAAGAGTTTATTAAGTATTGTTGAATGTAAGATTAGTGATGTTTCAAATGGATGAGACAAAAATTGTATTCCAAATAATTTTGATAGAATGGGTACTCCTCAAGTCTTAATTTTAAGTAGAAAGAAGTCGATTAATAAATACTCTTCAATCCTTGATCCTAAGTCAAATGAGATTTGATTATTCATGCAAATGTGATTCAAGCTTTTAGAACCAACATAGTGCTAAAAAATTCAAGATTTTGATACCATACATTTCTTATCACCATTATTTGATAGCTACATTCTTTTATTCTGTCTAATTTCTAAAAGAACTATTTGATGCATGCTTTGACCCACAAAGAGAGTTGGTTGGAATAAAGGAGCTTATAGTTTTGATGTTAGTAGAAACATCCTTTTATTTCCCCGTACTCAAGTGACAATTTCTAAACATGCAAGCTTCTCTATCATATAACACTAAGAATCTCTTATCTTGATATTAAAAGAAAGTTTTCAAAGATGGCCTTGAGCCCTTAAATAGGCACCAAAATATTGTGTGTCTCATAAAATTGTGCATTTAGGAATAAAACAATCCTCAACTTCTTGTCTCCTAAAAGAAAATTGGACACATCTTTTCAAGTCTTGGAATTTGGTTTTTTATCTTAGTCATTAAATGATGGGAGTTGACTTGGTTCTAGGAAAGGGGGACTGTAAAGTCCATGAGACCAATGGTTTTGAAGGTGAATGTCTACATCACATATTTGGAAAAATGTAGATGCGTAATAATTTAATTTTGGACTCAATAAACTAGGGGGAGGAATCCATGTATGTTGGTTGTAGGCCCTAAAACTGTTCTCTTAAATGCATGTGTGAATATCTTTTTTATGCACTTTGATATTGTGCCCCTCTATGAAAACTTGAATAGTGGAAAATTATAAATGGAATGTGAATAGTCTATAGAAGATACCTCACACTAGTTAACCTCCATTTATTCCGCTATTTGAAGAACTCCAAAGAGTGTAAGTAAGCATAACAAGGGTACCTCTAAGTACTCTTTATACCATCTATAGAAGATACTCTTGCAACATATGACGAATGTCATAACCCTTCAAAAATAGGAGATTCCAAATAGAATTCCTAGCTATTTTTTTTCCTTTTCCCAGAAGACAAACGATAATAGTAACTTTGTATTTACATGAGCTCTTTCACCACCATTGGTTAAATGGTTTCACCTCTTATCAGTAATTTACAAAAAGCATTAGGAAAATAACTAATTAATGGATTTACAAGGTTGATGTCACCTAAATCCTAACATTCTCCCACTTGACATCATACATTATAAATTACACGCATAAAGATACATCAACATCAAATTAAGTACAGTGATCAAGGCCTATGGCCTTCCTAAACCAAGAGAACTTATTTGTGGTTACTGGCTGTGTGGGAGAATTTGCAACATTATCCAAAGTGTCTACTTTTTCAATCAAGATTTGTCCATTCTCAACCATTTCTAGGACAAAGTGATATTGAACATCAATATGCTTAGTACAAGCATGATACGTAGAATTCTTAGGCAAACATATGGCACTATGACTGTTACATCCAATCCTTGTTGATGGGTGTTTTTGCACTTTTCAACACATAAAACACACAAGTGTGATGTCTCTCTTGAAAGGTGAAAACCTGCAACTAAGTTTCAGAAGATCACCCCAAGGTATCTCAATTGTTAGGTCATGACTTGCAAAAATAGCTTAGTTGATTGATGTGGTTTGCCGGTAATCACAAAGGGCCTTTATGGTTCACAAAGCATGGAGTTTTCTTGAGTCTATGATGAAGTTTCATATTTCTAGAAGTGAATGAATAGTGACAACAATGTTAAGACAATAGTCTGAAACTCACTTTGGTCATCTGATTTAGCTTTATAGTGATGCTAGAATTGTATATTTAACTCAGACTTTAAAAGAAAAAGAAAAAGCAAAAGGGCTTAGAAGTGTTCCTAAGTCTAAAATTAAGTTGAACAGTAATAATGGAGAATGCTACAGTGCACAGACTTCCAAACTAAGTTTTACTTGACCAAGGACAACCCACAGTATCATAAAACTAGTGCAATCTTCTAAGCTTACTTATGATTTTTAGACTGCAACATGAATACTTAAAGCATGCACATACATAGTTGAAATTAAGTGTTGTAAATGAATTAGCTCAGACTAACTTTACACAGTAATTTGTCATCAACAAACTACCAAAAATATGAGCTAAAAATGCATCAAACACTATAGCATACATCCACCATTAAAGACAACATGAACTACTAACAAAAAATGAACTAAAACTTAAATAAACAATGATGAAACAAACTTGTGGAAATAGAATCATGCACACATAAAGAGCAACACACAAGAAACCATCAATTGAATGCTTTTCTTATGTATTGTAGTAGCATGTCTCTACACAACAACTCATCTCTCACTCTTTGAAAATGAGAGGATGCCCCCATTTATAGTTTTCCAAAAGAAGAATGAATGATCAAGATCCATTTACAATAAATGGCTCATATTTATTCTAGTTTAGGGTTTCACCTAACCCCATATGAGTACAAAAGTTTACAATATAAAATAAAGTATTTTGTCTTTTTCTTATTTTTATCCTATAATATATTTTGTTCTCTAGTTGATTCTAACAATTTAGCTACTTTAACAAATTCTCTTCAACTATAATGGGATTACTAGCTTCTTTATGTGATGTGGCATATTCTACAAATTTCCCAATGATAGCTAGTAGCTTCTTTTCTTTAGAAAGATCAGATTTGGAGATCTAGAAGGAAACTCTATTGAATCCTTTCATCATCTGATCTCAGTGCTCTATGCACTTTGGCATAGCTCTAATCATTTGTTCAGACTCTGAGAAGGCCCTTACAGAAAAATCCATGAAATTGACTGACAACATATCACCAGCCCCTTGCTCTATTCTTTGATGGAATTCGCATTTAATTTTCTCCCGATCCAACTCCAAGGCGAACATCTCATAGCCTATCATTAGCTTCAAATACTCATTTCATTCAACCCTATGGTCCACGATCCGCTCATGATTGGCTTCTAATTTTTGCAGAGATTTCTCCAAAACTCCTTTCATATACTCAAAGTTCAGTAACCACGCCTCAGGTAACTAATGATCTTCTTTGGGCAGCTCCAATTACTTTTCCCAGATTTCTCAGGAGAGCTTGAGGATGCTCTCCAACTTTGGATATATAATTTTGTAGAGTTATGGGAACTCTTTCTAAATATCTATTTCTTCCTCAACTTCCTTCTGGAGAACCCAAAACTCATTGTACATCTTTGTTGCACAACTAATGCCCTTGTCGCCCACGTTAATGACTCTCTTGAACCATTCTGAAGTAGACTTAGTCCAATTTTTCATTTTCTCCATTTTATTTACTTCTTTGGAAAGTATGGTGGATGTAGGTATAGAATTCCTCCTCTCCCAATGAGTGGGAAAACTGTCTACAAGCCACATCCTCATGAACAATCTGCCTATCCTTCAGGCCAATCTAGAAAATCCTAATATGCTATTCGATAGTCCTATTGGGATCATTGATATGAGACTTAGAGCATAAATGCTCAGGATTTTTTTGCATGACATTATAATTGTTGAAGGCCAAAGGTGAAGGATTGTGAGCCAAAAAATCCCTTGGTGGTTGTAGAGGTGGTAGTGGTTGATTAACTAGAATCTGGGATTGTTGGATGGGTGTGGAATTAGGCTCAGTAGGAATGGGTTCAATGGAAATGGACTCAGAATCAGATAATGAAGCAGAAGATGGCCAGATGGATGAAGATGATGATGCTTTCCCCTTCTTGGTCCTGCTTGACCTGGTAGGGATTCCTAACTCTTGAAAATATCTTTTTGCTATAGATCTTATTTTCCTTTTGAATCTCTATGGAGATATTGATGATAGAAAATGCTCTAGCTTTATTGAATCAACCCTCCTTCTAGCACCAATCTATTGACGATGTTTTTTGCATAGCAACTCAGACAAAATATAATATTCTATCTCTCTTGAAAGGTAAATCTCTATCAGCAAGCCCCAAGAGATAACCCCAAAGTCTTTCATGTCAGGTCTTGACAATGCATAAACATCTTATTGATAAATGTGAAAATGATGGTAATCACAAGGGGCCTTACAAATGTAAATTTGAAACTCCAATAGTCATCAAATGTGACAATAATGGTGATACTTTGTGAATATTGCTCTAATAATGATTCAAAAGAAACAGAAAAAGATATAGGGTTTAAGAGTTATCTAATTTGACCTAAGATAAATTATGCAAACAATAGAGTGTTCAAGATGGACCAATCTTCCAAAACCAATCTTTGATTAACCAAGATTAAATCAACGGTATCACAAAGATAGTGAATTCTCTAAAGGAATCGAATGATTTTCAGATTTTAAGTATTCAAACATGCATTCAAACATTCACAATTGAACTTGAGTATAAAATAGAGTTGGTCGAAGCTAATTTTACACAACAATCTACAATCGATAGATCACTAAAAGTATGGACCAAATATTCCTCAACACCTCAAACACTTTATCATGAACATAAATGAAAGGAAACTAGCTCTAATATTAATCATAAACTAGCTTACCTAAAATGAAAAAGATAAGAGTCACAAGAACCATGCACAAATTAATAACACATAGAAGAACACCAAAGATCAATGTCATAGCAATCTCCATCAACTAAATAAATAAGAGGTTTCATTCCTCATTCTATCATCCACAACTTGAGTAAACTTACTATACTCAAATTCATAGCAATCTCCATCCATCTTATTGAGTATTAGCTACGTTATGCAGATTTTCATTTTGGAACACATTGGAAGCATTCATCAAGTGGGTCACTCTTCATCAAGCATCTACATTGCATCATTGGTATTGGGAAAGGGACAAATTTCACATCAAATTGGCACTAATTCCCTCAAGAGATTAAGAGTTTTCATTGCTTTAGAATAGGATTTGATATCTTTGGTTTATGTTTGTTGCGTTCTTCATTTCATTTCCTTTTCTTTGCAATTCAAAATGATTTCTTGAGGAATCATGATACTAACCTTGCATTTGATCTAATATAGTGTTTGTCTCTCATGTTTTTACAGGTTTGGAATCTTGGTTCACATTTTGGCGCTAGAGGGAGGGCTAACCAGAAGTTCTAATCACATTTTTTCATCAAATTTTGTGTTTTTTTGTGGTTTTTTGGGTGTACAGGAAACTCCACTGCTGGTGCATTAGCGTCACAGTTTAGGACCACTAGGAATCTAGCATCGCTATATCACACCGCTACAAACTATAAACTTTGACACTTTCTATTTCTCACCCGAGATTCAAATTTCTAAACAACACCGTTGTGTCTTTCTAGCCTATTGGAATCTTCTCAAATTTCAAACTCAACCGTTGGCTCAAATAGCGACGCTGACTGGCAAGCAGTGTTATATAGCATCGCAGACATTTTCAAACTCCGACGCCTTCATGGGTTGTACCGCTGGAGGGAAGTAAACAGTGAAAATTAGTTTTATGACATGTGCTTTTTTCAAATTTTGATCACTTGGATTATTCTCTGACCTCCTGACCTTTGTTTTTGTAATTTGATTGGTTTTTTCTTATAGGTTGGCTTGATTAGAAGTGAAGAAGAAAACAAGCATAATGACATCACTTCATGATACCAACTGTTTTTGAACACTTTAGTGTTTGTTAAACACTCTTAGAGGATTCACTATCCCTCTTAAGGAAAATTAGTTATCTTCCATGCTTAGGATACTAGATTTCATTTGGGTCTAAAAAGAACATTACAATTTCTTCATACAAAAAGGCTTAAAATGAACTTTAGGACACAAATTTACTAGAGTTGGTTTTGGATTTAACAATTGAACAAGGAAAATTTTCACATTTCCTTTGGTGCTTAAAAAGAAATCATTATTGCTTTGTGGGTCTTAAAATGAACATGTGCTACTTTGTTTTGTGATTGCTTACTCAAACTAACACCATTGAAAAGATGTATGTGCTTCTCTCATGCCTCACAGCGATCTTGAGAATCAAAAGGAGTTTTGGTGGTCTTAGGTTGGGATAAAGTAATTTCCCCCACACTTCATTTTGGGATTAAGAATTGATCAAAACATCTTGCGAGTGTGAGTAAACCTATCACATGTATTCTCTCTTTGTTTCTTAACAAAGGTCGATCGAGTTATGGATATGTTTGCTTGCTAGTGTTTATCTTACAGGGTCTGCCTTGTGGAAAAATTACTCACCAAAGGGAACGACCCAACCGATAACACTCTAAAGCCAAGAGTATTTCCAGCCAAGATATAAAAGTGGGTACTGGAACAAAGGCTAGTATCACGTGGTTGGCTCTGACAAGAAGGGAAACAATGGTCTCTCGCCTCGATGGGTCAACTCCTATGAACAAAAAGTCCAAACTAAAACCCTTGTTGTAGAAAGGCCAAAATCCTTATCTATTTGTTGGTGCAAGAACGGTCGTTTTGAAGCCGCCCCACACTTTTATGATTTTTAGTAGAGATGGAAAATACGACATGGGAGATTCATGGGTATTGATGCTTGGTTACCCCAAAAGAAGTGTTGAGCCAAGGAGGGGAGCCAATGGGGTCAAGCATCTAACCATTCACTAAAAATAAGCATAGCTGGACTTGTCCAAGTGGGGACTCAACAAATATAGTCTTTCATATCCATAGGATTGTGCTCGTTCTTGGTTACAAAACACTTTGCTTGTTCAAAAACATTTAACATTTATCATCAAAACCTCAAACCCTTTAGGAAGCAAATACAATTTACCAAATTCATGTGTTATTGCTTTCCCTTGGGATTTTATCCTTAGAGGTTTCTAAACACTTGGATTTATATCTCAATTTGCTTACTAAAGTTAACAATAGGTAACCCTTGCCTTGATTTCATCAAAGTTCCACATGATATATTTTGTGGAACAAGATGAAGTTGAGACATTGGACATCTAGTTTGAAAACCTAATCAAGAAGTTTTTGCGGTAAAACAAAGTCATTAAGCAAAGACTAAAAACAATCGAATCCCACACATGTGTTCCAAATGATTTCACGCAAGATCAAGATCAAGAAACCAAAGATAAAATCTCTCAATATAAAACATCACCAAAAGTGTCTCTCAATGCTATATGAATTCAAATGAAATTTTATTTTTAACTTCTATAGGAAAGCTTCAAGAAATAATCCTAGTTTGTATTTATTTTATTATTGTCAAAACCCAAATCCTTTTAGAGAGTTTGAGCATCTTGTTTAGAGAAAAGCATGTTCTTCAAAACTGAGGTCTAGTAAACAAGTGTATTTTTTAGGTAAACATAAGATCAAAATAAAATCTTCGTCCATCTTCAAACATCAAACCCAATATCATCTCATCATCAACTCTTTGAAAATATTGGAAAAATCCTTCATGTTAAACTTTGGGCAAATCAAAATCAAACCAATCAAAAACCATCTTGTTTGATTAGATGTGTGTAGATGCATCCTTCTCCACATATTTAGTCAAATTATCAAATCTTGTGAAAAAATTCATCCCTTGATAAACATCCAACATCTTGGGATTTAGGAGTTCATTATCCAAAATCAAAATCAAACCAATCAAAAAACATCTTGTTTGGATAAGTGTGTTTAGATTAATCCTTCTTCTCACACCTAGACTTGAATTAGCATCTTTTGAAAAAAATCTACTCTAGGACAACATCCAACCTCTAAGAGTTTATGAGTTCACCATCAAAATCCAATCAATCCCAAAGCAAGCATCAAAATCAAAGTCCTAAAAGTTTAACATATCCTTCAAGATTTTTTCTCAAGAGTTCCAATCATCCACCAAACATCCATCTTACATCCATATCATTATCATCCTTTGATCTTTAAGTCATCCTAAAAATTTCTTTTGTACCTATAGATATATCATTATAAATAATTAGAGGTTCATCTCTTATATTCTTGAAAAATTGATCCCTATTTCATGGTGCAAACTAGATCTCAACACAAGAAGGATATGTAAGCCCACAAAGAAACATCAACCTCAAGTGATCTCATTCAAATGAACACTAACATGAATCATGTTGGATCAAGCAATTCTACAACCAATCTTTCACTCCCTCAATATCATCAAGAGGATGGACAAGTGGAATACCTCACAAAAAACCCTCAAGGTATGACCCAAGATGAGATTAATGAGATGGTTCAAAATCCTGAAAATCATAGGATTGTTAACATCATGATGAAATTCCATCCTCAACAATATATGCTCGAACTATTAAAATGAGGGACTAAACTCCCTTCTGATTATGACGTGAGCACTATTGTGGAACCATCTTCAACATCATTCACACTTCCCATATCATCTACACCCCCCATCATATCAACATCCCAATTTCAAAATATCACTCAACCTATCCCCCAAATCAAATCATCAATTGCTCCAACCCAACTGATAGTTAACAAAGGGAGTGTTTTTCTCAATGCATTACAAACACACCCTCTTGTAAAAAATCAAGATTTGGATGCAAATACTATCTTGGGTCAAATCATCCCCCAAAATCCATCACATCCATATTTCCCCCTCACCTTTCATAATGACCCATCATCATCATCATTTAATGCAACACTGCAAACCTCTCTCCCCATGACCTCACAAGGAGAAGATGACCTATTTGGACCGGGGGGCATTTTCAATCCATCATCATCATCATTTCCTCAAGGGAGCTTACCACTCACTTTCCCACCACTCCCACCCTTGCCATTAACATCCATCTCACCTCTTGGTTTAGGACTGCCACCAATTTCGCCACTCATTCAAAATCCCCTCCCAACCATCAATCAAGGCATCATACCAAAACCTTCCATCTTGTCATCAACATCACAACAAAATATGGCAACCATCCTCATATCAAAAACAAACAACACGTCATCTATCATCCCTCAAAACATGGTATCTCAAGGACCAAGCATATCAATTGCACCATCAACTACAATGGTGCCTCTCAACACCACAACAAGCAACATTCCAAATCCATCTCCACCACCACTACCACCAAACACGAACACATCAAACCAATACAATATTGTGTTGCAAGTAGCTCAGCAAGCTACCTATCAAAAGGCACTCCAGCAAGTGCAAAAGCAACAAGCCACACAACTAGCTACTCAACAAGCTGCTCAAGCCACGCAAGCTGCCCAAGCTGCATTACAAGTACAACAAGCACAATAGGCTGCACAAGCTCAAGCCTTATTACAACAACAAGCACAACAAGCACAAGCAGCCCAAGCTGCATAAGCTGCATAGGCACAAGCATAAGCTTAGGCTCAAGCACAAGCTCAAGCTCAAGCTCAGGCCCAATGTCAAATGCACACTCAAGCCCACACACAATATCAAGCATAACAAGCACAAGCACAAGTACAATATCTTGCATAACAACAAGCATATCAACAAGCGTTGAAGCAATATCAAGAACAATAGGAAGCAGCCCAATTAGCAGCTCAACAACAAGCGTTGTTGGCTCAACAACAACAACAAGCTCAGCAATAGGCCTTAATAGCACAATAATAATAGGACCAACAACAAGCATTGTTGGTACAACAACAATTGCAAGCATATTTGGAGCAGCAACACATGCAAACACCATCCATCAATATACCAATCAATCCATCCATCCCACCAACAACTGAACCACCTCAAAACACTTTCATTCCACACCCTAATCCACAAAATGATGTGACGACACAAATCAAGTTGCTCTCGCAACAAGTGCTCAACCTTTAATCAGGGTGAACCACAAAAACACACAACTTGTGTCCTTATCCATTTGAAAGGAGTCTTGTAATGAAACCATTCCCAAAGGGATTTTAGATCCAAAAATTTGACAAATATTGTGGGACAGGAAACCCTGAAGATCACATCAGGGAGTTTCAGGTTCATTGCATGGAAGTTGCATATGATGATACCTATCTAATGCGGCTATTTCCTAGAAGTTTGGCAGGCCAAGCCATGGACTGGTTCTCTCACCTCCCTCCAGGAATCAAAAAGTTCCAAGAAATCATAGATGCATTCATCAAAAATTGCACATTCAATATTGCGATGGATGTCAGTCTAGAGAAACTATTAGCTCTGAAACAAGGAAAGAATGAATTATTTGCTTCATTCCTATAATGATGGTGATCCAAGGCCAATTAGAGCAAATGGGCCATGTCGAAAGAACAAAAAGTGTGCACTATCATCTCCAACCTTGAAGACGCCTTGGCTTTCCATCTCAAAGTCCAAGGGATCACCACATATGATCAGTTGATCTCCAAGGAACTCAACAATAAATGAGCCCTTGCTACACAACCAATGACACAAACATATCTTGATCAGCAAAGCAACCACCCATCTTCAAGCTATAATGACAAACCTCACACATGGGAAAGAAACAAAAACATTGTACCAATGATGGTGTTGTCAACACCAAAGTTGTCATCACTACACCTCGAAAAAACACACCCGCACCGCAACAACAACCTCAAAATCACCATCAAAACAATCGCCAAGCCAACATAATAACTCAGCAGCCAACTAACCAAACCATCAACAATGTCAATGATTAAAGTGGGCCACCCCAGTGAAACAAGAACTCCCCCAAGTGGAAGTACACCACCCTTGGGGAACCACTCGAGGTCATCATGAAGAAACTAATAAACGAAAACCTCATTAAAGCTCCCACTTATGAGAATTACCAGGAACCAGATATCAAACCACCCTGGTACAATGAAAATCAGCTCTGTGACTTCCACAAAATCAAAGGGCACACCACTAACAGTTGCATGAGGTTGAAAAACCTAATCCAAGACCTCATTGATCAAAAAATCATAAACGTGGAACAACCAGCTAGAAATCAGAACCTTAAAATATACATGAATATGATGCCAAACCATAACAACAAAGGCAACAATAACAAAGACAAGGAGAAAGGTACCTTCAACAGTGTGAATCATGTATATGACCATGTCGTCGCATCCCTAGATGACTACTATGCTACCATCACCATCAAAGGAGCCCATACCAATTGTGGATTCACCACAAGAGGTGGCAAAATTACCATTGCAGGATCATCTCAGCCAAATAGAGCACCGACACCCAACTCCACACTAGTAGAATTTGGCAAATAAATGACTACGTGACTAAAACTTTTAGTCACGTGATTAAAAATTTTAGTCACATGACTAACACTAGTAGAATTTGGGAAATAAATGACTAATTTGGTCATTTATAAGTGACTAATTTGGTCATCGGGTAAAATCACAACTAAATGACTAAATAAATGACTAATATTAGACAAATAAAAATGACTAAATAAATGACTAATATCAAACAAATAAAAATGACTAAATCTATGACTAAATAAATAACTACTACTCCTCTATTCTTTTTTCTTTCAAAGTTGATCATAATTCATAGAGCTTAAGTCGTCCACCTCATGGGACCCCCACCTAAGGGGGTCATTTGATCGCCTAGGTTGCTTGGTGCACCAATAATAACTATTGTGTGGAAGACATTTTGTCTCGGTGCAGTCTTAAGGCCTTCACATATTTTATAAAAAAATTTAACATTTACATTCTTTAACTTTTATTACTCATTATGTTAATGAATCATTAATGTTTTGAACTATGATTTGAAGCTAGTTTTATTTTCTTGTTGTGTTAGCATGTCAAATGTATCAAAGAGAAATTGTGGTCAATTTCACTAATAACACAACAGAATAATTAGTCACACAAATAAAAATTAGACAATATGGTATTAAAATAGATAATTAAAAAAAATATTTTCAATTGAAAAAATGAGTGGTATGATAATATAATAATATAATAATATAATAATATAATAATATTATTATATAATATTATATTATTATATAATATTATATTATTATAAAATATTATATTATTATATAATATTATATTATTATATAATATTATATTATTATATAATATAATATAATATATTATGAATATTATTAATATAATATAATATAAATATTATATTATATAATATATATTATAATATTATATTATATAATATTATTCTTTAGAAACATGTATATAAATTTTTTGTTTTTTTTTTTAGATTTATGGTTTGTTTTTTATTTTTTTTTAGACAGAATGCGATAGACCGACCCTCTATAAACCTGCCATCTTGGTAACTTTGCCGCGGATTTGGTGAGTTTACTTTTAGATTTATTTATGTTTTGTGAATAAATTGATTTTTTTAGAAATATGTATATAAAATTTTCCAAATACATAAAAAGATACTTGTTTTTAAATTTTAAATTTTTTATTTTATAGATTTTTCTAAATAAATAATAGAGATATATGTTTAGAAAGATATTTATAGATTTGTTTTTTTATTTTTAGTAAATCTTTTTTATTTTATATTTTAAGAAATTTTCCTTTTTACATAAAAAGATACTAAATTTATAATTTTTTTATTTTTAATCTATGGATTTTTCTAGATTCATACAATATAATATAAATATTATAATATATTATATAATATTTATATCATATTATTATTATTAATATTATAATATTATATTACAATATATTTAATAGTATATAATAATATAATATTATAATATTATAATATATTTAATAGTATATATTGTATAAAAACCTAATTTATTTAAATTCAATTTCATTTCAATTCTTTTTTTAGCAGACATAATGGATGCCATAATTTTCTAATCCCCTCGTCCAAACCTTATTTTCTGGCTGCAGCTCACCAAATGGGAGAATTGAAAGGTCAAAACTAGCGAGGAAAAGTTTGGAATTTTTAAAACATACTGTAAAACCCTCGTCGAAACCTTATTATGTATCGATTTGCATTTTACATGTATATTGGGAGTTGTTTCTTTGGTCTCCTTCCCATTACAGTGCTATATAATGTTGAGTGGTTGCAGCATAGGTGGGAGTCAATGCCAAGCAGAGACTGTTTGGTTTTAGAAGGTGATCCAGATAAAGTTGTTGCTGATCCAAGGGCTACCACTGATGAGTCAGAGGATTTGGAAGTGGCTGTAGGAAAAAGGGAGGTATGCTATATGCAATTTGTTTATTTACTTTCTTTCTTGTACCTGTTGCTGAAATCTGTGAAATTTGTTAATATTTTTAACCTTTTGCTCCTAATTCCTATATTAGCGCATATTCATCATTGAAATTAGTTTGTTGATATCATTCTTCTTCTACCCATTGAAGAAATTTGTGGATTTCATGTGTACTTTAGTTTTCTCCCCTATTTCTAGTTTTAGAGGCATGCCTTATAATGAATTTGGCTGGTTGCATTTTTTTTCCTCTGCCTATCATTGAAATATTTGTAGTTAGTTCATTTTTTTTAATTTTCTGCTTCATGTGCTAGCTGTTTAAGATATGCCCATCTTTGAAATTATTTTTTTGGTTACATGTTTGTCTTCTATCCATTATGAAATTTATTATTGAAATTGGTAAGTTGGATACATCTTTCTTCCACTCATTATTAATGAAATTTGTGTAATGAATTATTTTGAGTTTTGATTCATATTACTAATATATTAAAGCCTTGAAGAGTGGCGTTGTTGACAAGTTTTCTGATCCATTCTCCATGCATATGGAAAATATTTTGACAAATTTTCTATCATCTCTAAAAAACATAACTTTGTTGGTTGCATTTTTTTCAGGCAAACAATCAGTGGAGATACCATTCAACTTAACTGCATACTGGAATATATTACCCATTATTGGTATTTTTTTTTGGTGTTTGATTCTATTCAATGTTGGGTATTTGCAAGGGCAACCAACCTTATCTATGCAGGGTGAAGGAACCTAAATGTTGAAACCTCATATGTGCTCATTATTAGGATCTAATTGTAATTTTCATTTAAAAGAAACATACTCTATTATTCGAACTGTCAACTAATATTTTTCCCACTTGCAAGAATGAAGTATATGTGGTGAATATTCATTATTTTTTTGCATGAATGTTACTTCACCTTTTTGGGCATTTTCTTTTGTCTTATGGCTACTTGATGGTTTGAGATTAATTCACTCTCAAGGCTGCATGTTACTGATTGATACATTTTGTAATTTGGTGTCATTTTAGTCTCAAATGTTGCCTTTTTCATTGAGCTTAAATTGTTGTTTATTCTTTATTTTATCTCCCCAAGTTATGCTTATTTTTGTGAAGATTCTCATCTGTAAATTTCAACAATCTTATTGTGCATGCAATTTTCATTGTCTTTTTAAAGTTTGTGAGATGGTTTTTGGAGCTATTTGCATAAATGTTTTCTTTTTCAAAGTTTTGAGCCCCGATAATGGATTCATTATGAGGTCAGAAGCCATTGTTGTATCCAAAATTATGAGTGCTCCTACCCTATGAATGTTTGTGGTGTTAAATCATGAAGCTAAAGTAACATTCATGCAAAAACTCAATGAAGCTGAAGTAGTCTTTTAAATTTTGGAGTAGAATTTGATAATTTATTATTTGAACTATCACCTTTCTTTTGTGACTACAGATTTACATGTATGAAGGGTCCATTTTTTGATGATTTGTTTGGTTGTAAGGCACGTTGAAATGTGGAAAATAAAAGTAATGGTAGTGAAGAAGCTATCATTAGCCCATTCTCAGCTTAGCCATGCATTAACTTCAATTCAAAATTGAAGTGAAGCTCATCTCAAATGTTCAGTTTTTTCTCAAGGCTATGAATATATGGAAAACAAAAGCCTTGATTTGTAAAGATTTGTAAAGTATAACTGTTGTAAACATTTTTGAGATTCAAATCCAAATGAACTTTGAAGAAAATAATTTCATTGATATGTTTTGACTTATTAGTGAGGATGTAACCATTGAGGTTTTGATTTGTCAATGAGGCTTAATGAAGTAAATTTTCATACTGATAAATATTGTGTTGTGGCTCCTCTTAATTTGTGATCTATTTGCGATCAATCATATTTTTTCAAGAATTTTAGTCTTTATTTCATGGTGTTTCTCTCAACATTTGAATATCTATGATATTTGAAGTTCATACACATAAATTTGTGAGGATTAATTTAGATTTGATTTGTAACTTGAATCAATGATTCACCCAAATAAATGACTAAACCATGACTAAATAAATGACTATCATGACTAAAATAAATGATTACAATGATTAAATAAATGACTACCATGACTAGAATAAATGACTACCATGACTAAATAAATGACTAAATATATGACTAAAATAATGACTAAATAAATGACTACCATGACTAAATAAATGATTAGTTAACAACAATCAATGACTAAATTAATGACTAAGTATATGATTAAATTAATGACTAAATATATGACTAAATAAATGACTAATCTAACGACTAAATCAATGACCAAATCAATGAGCAAATCAATGACTAAATAAATGACTAAAATAGTTTAGTCATAAATTTGGTTGTGTTATAAATGACCGGCAATAAACTACTAATGGTCACGTGACCAAAATTAGTCATTTATATGCAATTTTTAGTAGTTTATTTAATCATATATTGTTGTTTGTGTACTAGTGTCAGATCTATTCCCAGTAGTTACAATGTCCTTAATCTGTTGAAAAGAACCCTAGCACAAATCTCCATCATGGAATTGTTTAAAATTTCATCTGCCCACAAGAAAATCCTTGAAGAAGCATTAGCCTCATCTACTGTCTCTGTAGATCTTGATATAGAACAATTCCAAGCTATGGTTAGTAATATCATTACTCCAAACCTCCTTATTAGGACTTCCCTACCCAACCATCTCATAATCGCGAACTCCATCTAGAGGTCCTAATATATAAGAACAAGGTCAAGAGGGTTTTGGTGGATGGAGGTGAAGGGTTGAACATTTGTTCCCTTAAACTAATAAAGAATTTGAGAATATTTGAAGATACTATAGACAAAGGCAAGGGCATTACAATTAGAGCATATGATGATCAAGAGAGAGTGTTGCAAGGCACTATCCAACTCCCTATCCAAGTAGGACCAACAATAATGGAAACCACCTATCAGGTCTTGGACCTTGATTTTCCATATAATATTCTCTTGGGACGTCTATGGATTCATGGGATGCAAGCAGTGGCATCTACCTTTCATCAATGTGTCAAATTCACATATCAAGGCGAAGAGGTCACAATCCATGGAGATCCTAAACCATTATCTTATTGCAAGAGTCTAGAAGGAAAATAATACAAAATCCCTCAAGTGCTTAAAAATGATGAAGGACCATCAACATCGTATATTGATCCAACCACTCTCACTTCCACTTTTGCGACAGAGACACCTGTCATTCCCGCCATCCCTGTCATCTTCGACATCAAGCTTATTATTCAAGACAATGGATGTGGAAATTATACAATCCCAAAGAATGCCTTTGTAGTAGGAGAGTCACCACAATCTCCCAAGACAAGAGGAAGACCGCAATCAAATGAAGCCTCCACATCCCAAACATCCACACAAGGATATTCCAACTTCAGAAGTTGGGGAGATCTTGGTTGAGATATAATAGAGGAGGACCCATCTCATCTCCTATATCAAAACAATAACCCAACAACCAATAGACCAATGGATGACAACAACAAAGGTTTACAAATGATGCTCCCAATGGGTTATGACAGAAACCAGAAGCTTAGAAAAAATGACAATGGGCTTTTAATAACTATTATTTCGAAGATGCGAATGAGAAATATTGGCCTTAGATGTACCCCTCTGAGTATAACCATACGTGGTTGAGATCCTCCAGTTAGAAAGGCCAAAAATCCTCCTCAACAATCAGTAGCTACTCCTCATCTACCTGTATCCACTGGCCATATCATAGAAAACTTCACCTTCGATATAACTGATGTATGTAGTAGTGACGAGGACCCCATAACTGATTTACCAACACTTTTTGACAATACCTCCCTACTCATGATTAGCACCCTATCCTATGACTCTGAAAACCAAAACAATGAAATCCATCTAGTCTACCCCCAACTCATCGATTATGACCAATGAGGACCACCAATTCTTGAAACATTCAAAAATGATGAGGCACTCTCAGAATTCATGGGACTATGGGATAATATTCAAGGTGGGGATCACAAAGCAGGATTCATCATTGAGTTGGACATACATGCATACTATGGGGAAATGATTGAATCCCTCAGTCGCAAAAGTGAAAAACTAAGAATAATCTCTAGGTATTTGAGTGAAAACCACACTATGGCACTCTCTAACCCAAAAATAGTAAAAAGAAAGGATGCATCCAACAGTGAAAACCTCTCTGAGATGCCCGAGGATGGGGGATTCAATCTTCCTCACAGAGCTATTCATCAGGAAACATCAGTAGTCCTAGCAAAAAAATGCAATCCAATTAATCTAGGAATAGAGGAGACACCACACATTACTTTTTATGTAGAATCATTATTAATAGAAGAACAAGAACTCCTCACAGCTTTCTTGAGAGAGCAACAAATCAACTTTGCATGGAGTTATGTTGACATGCCAGGGCTCGATCTAGAGATTTTGTTCCATCACTTGGTAATCTACTTTGAAGCAAAACCTATAAGACAAAAGCTCAGAAAAATGTACCCTCAAATTGCTCTGTTGGTCAAGATGGAACTAAAGAAGCTATTGGATGTAGGATTTATCTGACCAATTGACTATCCAGAATGGGTCTCAAATCTAGTTCCTGTCTCAAAACTTGATGGGGGCATCAGAATCTGTACAAACTTTAGGGACTTAAACAAAGCATGTCCAAAAGATGATTTCCTGTTGCCCAACATTGGCATGATTATAGACATGATGACAGGACACGAAATGTTTTCTCTGATGGATGGTTTCTCGGGATACAACAAGATAATGATTTCTAAAGAAGACCAACACAAAACAACCTTCACTTGTCCATGGGGGACTTACTACTAGAATATGATGCTATTCAGCCTAAAGAATTCTAGGGCTACCTACCAAAGAGCCATGACGTTAATCTTCCATGAAATAATCCACAAGACTGTCGAAGATTATGTCGATGATATACTAGCAAAATCTAGAAAGAGGAGAGATCACATAGCAACCTTGAGTGCTATTTTTGAAAGGCTGGAGGAATACAAGATCTGCTTAAATCTAAAGAAGTGCATCTTCAGTGTATCGTCAGGAAAGCTACTGGGCTACATAGTATCAATGAGGGGTATCAAAATAGATCCGACTAAGGTAAAAGCAATACTTGAGATGGAAGCACCCAAAACATTGAAACAATTAAGAGGCCTCCAAGGTAGGCTTCAGTCCATCTAGAGATTCATAGCACAACTGGTGGATAAAAAATCCCTTATTCTCACCTACTTCACAAGGGAGTAGCATACAAGTGGGATAACAAGTGTGAAGAAGCCTTCAATAAGATCAAAGAGTATCTACTCACACTGTCGATCCTCATGCCACCAATCTAAAGAAAGCCATTAATCCTCTATGTGTCAGCAACAACAACAACCCTTGGTGCTCTTTTAGCTCAGCATGATGAAAATGGTACAAAGAGGTCCATCTATTACATTAGTTACACAATGGTTGGTCATGAGTTAAATTACTCATTCATTGAGAAATCCTATCTAGCAATTGTGTTTGCTTCATAGAAATTCAAATATTACATGTTAGCACACAAAGTCAAACTCATCACCAAAATTGATCCCCTCAAGTACTTACTATCAAAGGCAATACTCACCAGAAGGATGCCTAAATGGGTCATGATTTTGTTTGAATATGACAGAGTATGTGGAACGAAAAGCAATCAAAGGTCAGGGAACTACATATAAGCTTGCAAAAGCACCTATGTATTTAGAGAATCCACTCATCTTAGAGTTTCCAAACAAATCCATCTTCAATCTCAACATAGCCGACCACTGGAAACTTTACTTTGATGGCTTATACATAGCATGATTAGAAGCCGGTGTTTTTTTCATCACCCCACAGGGGGACTGCATACCAGGGTCCTATAAATTGGCATTCCCCTACACTAATAACATTGCAAAGTACAATCTTTTAACCATGGGTCTTAGAATAATAGTGCAATGGCACATCATGGCCCTCAAAGTATACAGAGATTCCCAACTGATAATAAATCAAGTGAATGATGAGTACCAAACAAAGGATAATAAACTAAATCCATACAAAAAGTTAGTAGAGAGCCTTAAAGAATCATTCATTGATATCACATTTGAATAGATTCCTAGAGCCAACAATAGAACAAAAAATATCATGGAAATGATTGGATCCTTGCTAGACATCCCTCACAACGTCCTAAAACATGAATTCTTGGTAGAATAGCTTCTTGTGCCGACACTCAAGGTACCAAAGTCAGAATTTGTGTATGAAATAATTGGTCCCGATGATCCCTGGTACCATGACATTTATACCTACCTACAAATAGGGGTCCTACCTGTTGACTTACCCTCAAGCCTAAAAATAAATTTTGTCAAGAAATCAATCCTAGTTTGTCATCCTAGGAAACACCCTTTATCGTAGGAGCATAGAAGGAACCTTATTATGCTACCTAAATGTTGAGGAGGCATTGACTACTTTAACTGAGGTGCATAATGACATATGTTGTTCACACTCGAGTGGAATGTCCTTGGCTAAGAAATTGTTGAGGATGGGGTATTATTGGCTTACAATGGAAAGAGAAGCATGTGACTATGTCAAAAGGTGCCTACAATGTCAGTAGCATGGGGACCTCATCCATGCTCCAGCTCAAGAAGTTCATCCTATTGTCACACCATGGCCCTTCTCACAATAGGGACTCAATCTCATTGGAAAGATAACTCCCACTTCATCTAATGGCCACAAGTTCATCATAACGACCATTGAGTACTTTACCAAGTGGGTGGAAGCCATCCCTATGACATATATCACTAGAAAGCAAATATCAAAATTCATCCTAAACTATCTCATATGCTGATACGGTGTTCCCCAAGCCATTATCTAAAATAATGGGACACCTTTCAAGAATTAGGAGGTTCGTGATCTATGTGAAAAATTCAAAATTCAACATTGCTTCTCCATCCCATACTATCCCCAAGGCAATGGCCAAGCAAAAGCTACCAATAAAACCATTCTGAAGATCCTCAAGAAAACAGTCAATGACGCAGGTCATGATTGGCATCTATAGCTATATCCCTCCCTCTAGGCCTACCAAACCAGCATCCACACACCCACCAGTGCTACTCCCTTCTGCCTGGTCTATTAATCAGAGGTAGTATTACCCATTGAGATTGAGCTCCCGTCACTAAGAATATCACTGCAAAACCTTATCACGAATGAAGAATACAGAGTATTAAGAATAAATGAACTAAAGCTACTATATGAGCAACATATAGATGCTTTAAATTATTTGCAAGTCTATCAGAACAGACTTAAGAGGAGCTATAACAAGAAAATTAGAAGTAGGACTTTCCAAGTAGGAGAACTGGTGCTAAAGGAGAATCAAAAGAACGTCCCAAATCTAAATAGCAAAGGAAATTTTGAACCCAACTAGTTGGGACCATAATTTATCACAGTGAGCTAAGTCAAGGGCATATCAGTTATCAACACCCAAAGGGGAACCTCTACAAGAGCCCATGAACAACTCCCATCTCAAAAAGTTTTATGCTTAAATCTTCCAAAGTATAGAACACAAAAAACAAAAAAATAGAAAATGTCTTGAAAAAATGGTCACCCTAATGAAAACCTAGCAAACGGCATCTTGGTGACAACAAAAAAAGCAAAAAAGCAAAAAATCCAAAAAATCAGGAAAAGGATCAAAAACAGTAAAGAGAAAAAAATTGTCCTGTAGTGAAAACCACTTCGGTGGCACTTTGGGCAAGTACCTTGGTGAAACCCTAGAAAATAAGTGCCTTGTGTAAATAAGCACTTTCCATCCACCAGGATCATCACAACTTGTTTTGCATCATCCATCCATTACGCTTCCATCAGCCATCGCACTCCATATCTCCATCCATCACCCATTTGTTTGGCATCCGCATCATAGCTTTGTCTTTTGTTCGTATCATGATCCCTCCTAGTACTACTTGGCCCATTCCCAAGGTTAGTTTGTCATTCCTCTATCAGGAGTAGACTATTGCATCACACTGGGGGCATGTTCTTATCAAATCAGATTCGTGCATATTCTCGAAGTCCTAAAATCAAAAAATCTAATAGCATCAGAAAATCAAAAAATCCAAAAACATTCAAAAAATCCAAAAACATCAAAAAATTGAAAATCCAAAAACATTCAAAACATATCAAAATCCCAAAAATAGGTCAAAAATTCAAAAAAAGTAAAAAATAGAGTCATCTTGTCAAACTACAGGTCTCTGAGCCTTGAACGTGGGGAAGGTTGATCTTTGATCGTCCCTAAGAAATTTAGGTTAGTCCTTTAGGAGTCTGTCATAGTAAAATGGTAGTCCATTTGTTCATATCTCATCAATAATCAAGTCTGTGTCAGTCGAACTATGTGGTCTTTGTGTGTATAATGTAGGCAAGGCTAATCAGGTTGATCAGCCCCCAAGGCCCCTAGGATAGGTCCTTAGGTTAGTCACTTGGTCAAAATCTCAGAAAACCCCAAAACATTTGAAAATAAAAAATCAAAACATTTGCAAAATATCAAAAATACCAAAAACAACCTCAAAACATTTCAAAAAACTCCAAAAACATCCAAATATTTGAAAAAAAAATTCATCCATCTCATCTTGCTTTCACCCACAATAAATCATCATCATCCTCAACCTTTGGTAAAACAATTGGAAACAAGTCTAGCAGATTAAAAGTGAAAACCTTAAATGTCAAAGTCTCAAGTCTAGGTCAGTACATAAGCAAGTTAATCAACTCTTTGTGTCAATAGCCTATCATTCAATCAATCCCATATCAAATCATCTGATTTTGTCATGTCCTAGGATGCATCCTTCCTACAATGGACATCAACATCAAGCAACATCGTAGTTTAGTCTTGGCTAGTGGTATTGAAGAACATTAGCTTGTTTGTTTACTTTATCTTTGTCTTTTTGACTTATCTTTTTGCACTCATTTCAATGACCTCTTGATGATGTCTCAAATAAGGGGATTTGGAGAGATAACGAATGGTGCAACAATCACTATCTTTTATCTACTGTGCTTGTTGGATATCTTTGTAATATAACATTGGTCATGCATACTTTATTTAGGTGTAGGGAGGATGTTTTAAATGTCTTGTTGACCACATAGGAAGGCTTGATTTTCTATGTTTTGGTCCGAGATGTTTCGAATATCTAAACTACATTTTGGATAAGGTTTTGTATGTTAGGTGTGGACATAAATACTCCTATCTGATTATTGAGTCAAAGTCCATCGCACTAGGCACAACACCATCCTAGTTTTTTATACCTTGATGCATCGTACCTATGTGTATTATCAAAAAATAAGGTAATTGGTCCTTTGAAAATCCCAAGTCCTCAATATGCAATGTGATCATCATCATCTTCATCAACTCATTTCTTGTTGGAATCTCTTAATTTCTTCTATCATATTTCACACTAACATGGTACCAAGGCAGTTAATCGTGAAATTATTGCATCCATCTTGCATACACCAATCATCAACATTTAATGCATATCATATCATATAGCATCTCACATGCATCTTCATAATATAGATCTATTAGTCTAAAAATCTCATAAACAATGCATTTTCATTTCATCCATTGGATAATCATACATGCATTATTACATGATCCATCTCACATGCATTACATTATCCCTTTTTAAGTTGTTTAGGATAATATAGATTGGTTATTCTAAGCATCTTAAAAACATCTCATTTGCATACCATCATAATCATTAATACATACACATTATCCATTTCATGCATCATACATAAGCATAACCATCATAACCATCCATCATAAACATATCATCCATCATATAAAAATTCACATCACACATAGCACCCATTGATTGTATAAAATATATCATAACTGCATCCATTAGAACATCTATCATATATCATTATCACAGTGCATAACCATGAACACAATATAGATTTGTTAGACTAAACAAAGTGCATATCATAACATCCTGCATACACCATAAAATGTGCATAAAAAGATAAAAAAATATTACATCTTGCATCATTATATAGAACATCACATATACATCATCATATCATAAGCACCAGCACATCATAAAGCATCATAGGCACCATATAAGCATCATATAAATAGCATCATCATTTTTGCATCACATATAGAAATAGGAACCATACATAACACATAAATTAAACATAGGATGTAGCATATCACATCAAAATCATCATCTCATATATATCATCAATATACTGTCATGGTACAAAAAATTGGATTACTGTACATGTCTATGGCAATAGGTAGAAAAGGCCCATTGGGCTATCAAAAATGATCCCATAAGGCACAAAATAGAGTCCTGTCTCTGATAAAAAAACCTGAAGGCCTAGCCCTCCTGGCTACTGCCATTGCCACCTACTCTGTCCCCGTGGCCCTCTGCAAGTCTGTGATTGGTCCTCTGAGAATAATCAGGAGCTCGGGTTGCTCTCAACACTGTCTAATGATAATGCATCATATAATAATCTGCCTCCCGAATGACATCCCTGTATGACTGAAGCGATATCATGTTGTGGGAGGACGAGGCAACCATGCTCTCTAACTACTATCTGCGGTCCATCTCTGTCGCTGCCTGGAGCTCTTTGGCCTATCTCTATAAAATGGCCTGATCTCTCTTGGCCCTGGCCTGATCCCTCTCTTCTGTCAACACCTAAATCTGGGCCTATAACTATAATATATTCCCATCTCGAGGATCTGGCTGTCCTACTGGTTGTATTGGAGGAGGCTATACGTGGGGCTGATCCTCACCTCTGTCTCTAGGTGGGGTGGCAACCCGATCTTGGTGCCCATCCTATCTGTCGTCATGCCCCCGATCCTAGTCCTGTATTGGAACATCCTGGTGAGGCTGATCCTCCTGACCCCTCACTGGCTGGTCCTACACTGGCTGGTGTGGAGGAGAACTGTCGCCTCCCCATCCTCATCCTGCCTTCTACCTCCCACTCTTTGTTGAGTGGATGGTGTGCCTGGGACATTCAATTTCAAAGGTGCCATGAACCAATAACAATATGCCTATGTGGTATCCGAATATGCATCCCCCTGATTGTATGGCCATGGATCAGCCACCAGCTGTCAAAACTATCCACTACCTTGGCAACAGGAATGTATCGATCCCACGAGCCCTGCGTCGCTGTCCTCTCAAAAATGGCCACATAGTCATCAGTAGGCCTAGCTTGTGGCTCCTCAAACTAGCTCTGAACTCTCCCTAGCAAGTACATATCGATCATAGTGTGCTCTCACCCCTTCATCAGGCAATCTTGGCCAGCGAAAAAAGAGTTGTTGTACATCGTCAAACCATGTTGGGTATCCAAGATAGGTCTCCATGTAAAAACCCGCATGTCATCAAGGACCCTCCTCCAGTGAGGAATCTCGTGCTACCTAGTATGTGTGAAGGAAAGGCCACCTTTGTAGTGCCAGACCACTAGATCATTTGGCTCTATCAGAATCAGAATGACTCGAGGGCGAATAATGAGGATATGCTCACATGCCCATACATGCAGAAGTGTGACCCCTGCTCCAAGCACTCTGCCATCAAGGTAGGAAAACTTGTGTAAAGCCCTGTAGAGGGAGGCTAGAAAAATTGGACCCCAAGCAAAGAGAGTCAGCCTGTGTCGAACCATCCACTCCTGGCAGAGCCCCCAACTAGGACTAAAATATTGGCCTCGTCAATCTGGGGCAACAAGACTTGAAATAATAGCTGCAATCACTAGCCGGAAGGGTGATGTGAGGAGTCTATGCCACTCCAGCTCGATCTGATCCTCATAAAAGAAGATTGTATTAGTATCCATAACAGAATAATAGGCATCTCACCCACTATCCATATCATAGATCACCCTGGCACCATGTATCAGCAACCACATAATTTGTCGCACATCCTCTAAGGTAACAGTGACCTCGTCGGTCAGAAGGTGGAATGAAGAGGTCCCACTATGCCATCTCTCGGCAAGTGTTGTCATCATACCTAGATGGGTCTGTACGGGTGGTGCGTAGGCAATATACCAGAGCTCCATCTCTCCTAGAAGCTCCTGCTCCCTCTCGCTAAGATCCCGCAAATAGTTGAAAATCTCCTAGGACCTATGCTCACGAGAATAAATCTCCCTCACCTCCTCCTGAATCAAGAAAGGTCACCATGTTAAAATCATCAAGAAAAAAAATCTTCTGAGCTTATCTCAGCATTTAGAAAACCACCCCAGTGTCACAACCTGTGAAGGTATCGCAGTTTTAAATTTGTAAATTGTGATGCTGGAATCATCAAAGTTCCAAACTGTACTACGGTAGTGCACTTTGTCAAAGCAGGTAGTTTATCCCAAACCCCTAATTTCAAAGTTTGTCGTTGTGCTAAGGTTTGAAATCTAGCGGCACAATTCATGAAGGCGTCAGAGTTTTAGGAATATTTTCAAATTTCAAACTCCATCGCTAGAGGCCATCATGTGATGGTAGGCCAGTTTGAAGACCGAGCGGTCCAGTTTGAAAATTGAGTGTTGCAATATTGCACCACGCCTAAGGATCTAAGTTTAAAAGCATTAAATGAGCGCATAAAATTAAAAAATGAAGCTCGGGTCAGGGTCACTTACTAGTGCCCCAATTCTTGGATGCTGCTAGTACATCTATACTTAGCTGGAGATGTGCATCGGGAGCTGTTGTTGTGCCATCTCATCAGGGTGTCAAAGCCCAAAATCACAAGATCGCTAAAGGCTGAATGAGGAAATGAATTGGAAGTGGCCCCCCAGGGCCTATTTAAGCCTAAAAGTAGGGTTTTTTTGACCCTGTTCAAGCATTTGGGAAGGGTCTAGGTCCCCTGAACCCATTTTCATTCATTCAAGGATCATTTTACACCTTTTCTGTATTTTTCCTCATTTTTTGACCTCCTGGAGTCTTTTTGGACCTATCAGGCACCTTGCCCTCTTTTTTTCACGAGATCACCCAAAAAAAAATCAAAATTTTCGTCTAATTTCTCAAGGGGGTAGTATATTAGCATGTTTCTCCCACCAGGGCAGTAGTGAGGCAAGTTTTAAATTATAATTTTTTTGGCTTTTTGATCGAGATAGTTTATTCTTTGAACCATTGCAATAGGTGCATTGCTTCAAAGAGAGGAAAAATGTACTAATTGACATTGCACATTTGATCATGATTATTAACACCATTTCATGCTAAATCATCCCTTAATCTAATCATTTAATTGAATACCCTTATTTGATTAAAATCATCATTTTTCCTCTCTTAATTAAATAAATCATTTTATCTACTTAAGTATTTTTCTCATTAATTAAATTAATCTATCTGATCTAATTAACCCTATACCCATATTTAATTAAATAATTCCCTTTATTTGATTAAATCTCTAAAGTCTATTAAATTAGATAAATGCTAATTGTGAGAACCCCAATCCCAATACCTGCAAAACATAACAAATGAATACATTAGGATATCAAATGCAAGTAAGAACAAGGATTCCCCATGAAATCCATTATCATAGTTTAAAATAGGAAATGAAACAAGAATGAAATGAAAGAGCAATAAACCAAACTAAATTATATTGAAGACAATGCAAACTCTTGATCCCATGGGGGAATTGGTGCCAATTTGATGTGAAAATTGGCCCTTTCCCAACTCCTATGATGCAAGCTTGATGAATATTGATGAATGATCCACTTTGATGAAGAATGGTGAGTGCTTCAAGACCAAAATATGCATAACCTAGCTACAAATTCAAAAATGTGGATGGAGATGGCTAAATATTTGAGCATAGTAAGTTTACTCAAATTGTGCATGATGAAATGAGGAGATTATCCTCTCATTTATAGATGAGATTGATGGATGAATGTCCAAAATAGAGAAATGTGGGACTAACATTCAACCCATGGCAAGATGCCACTTGTCAACCTATGAGTGGATGGAGGATGTGCAAGTTTTGAGGATTGTGCCAATAAATGCATATTTTTGAATTTTGAATTTGTTGAAATGACATGCAAGAGGGAAGGTAGAATGCATTGAATACCACTTGGCTCAAGGCAAAGGACATGTAAGAGAGAGTAAATGCCTTGTTGGATGTAGATGTCAACTTAGATTTTGAATTCAAACTTGAAGAATATTCCTTAAAAGATGCCTTGTTGAAGAAAATAGAGATTTTATAAATCAAATAAGCCTATTTTCATGTGCAAGTGGTAAAATCCAGAGGATGGGACATAAGAGGAGATTAAATTAATCAAAGTTAATTAATTTAATGAAGGGGGTTAAATGATGTGACTTATTTGACTTAGATTTATGGATTTATTTAAATCAAATATGAGAAGAATGTGATAAGGGATTAATTAAATAAAGATTTTGATTTATTTAATTAAAAGAGATGATTGTTAGATTAAACTAAATAAGGTTTTAATTTATTTAGTTTAATAGATAGACTTAAGAGATTTAATCAAATAAAATTGATTATTTAATTAAATAGGATAATTAAATCAAAATGGTTAATTTAATTATCGAGAAAAGTGACTTAATTAGATAACTAGTTTATTTAATTAAGAGAGGATTTTTGATGAATTTAATCAGATAAGGGTATTTGATTAAATGGTTAGACCGAAGGATGATTCAAGATGAAACGACGTTAGTGGTGAGGATCAAATGCACAATGTCAATCAGTACATTTTACGTGTCTACACTAGCATTCATCTTCTTTAGTTAAATAAAAACAAAATATGTATTTAAGTCTAAAATCACATTCCTCTCATTTTGATTTAAATAAACCCCTAAATCTAAATCAAATATGTCACATCCCCTAATCCCACATTAAATTAATTAACCTTGATTAATTTAATCCTAATGCAAGTCCCATCCTCTAGCTTTTTCCACTTGCACATGAAAATAGATTTAATTCATTTATTAAATCTCTATTTTCTCTCAACATGGCATAATGGAGGAATATTCCCTCAAATTTGAATTCAAAATCCAAGTGGACTTTGTCCTTCCAACAAAAAATTTACTTCACCTAATAAGTCATTTTTCCTTGAGCCAAGTGGCATTTAAGGCATTTCATTTCCCTCTTACATGTCATTTCAACATTTCCAAATATCACCTAATTGCATTTATGGGCACATTCATCAAAATGTGCACATCCTCCATCCACTCACATTTGGACAAGTGGCACCTTTCCATTGGTTGAATGTTAGTCCCACATTGCTCCATTTTGGGCATTTGTCCATCCCATCATTCTATAAATAAGAGGTTTCATTCCTCATTCTATCATCCACAACTTGAGTAAACTTACTATACTCAAATTCATAGCAATCTCCATCCATCTTATTGAGTATTAGCTAGGTTATGCAGATTTTCATTTTGGAGCACATTGGAAGCATTCATCAAGTGGATCACTCTTCATCAAGCATCTACATTGCATCATTGGAATTGGGAAAGGGCCAATTTTCACATCAAATTAGCACCAATTCCCTCAAGAGATTAAAAGTTTTCTTTGCATTAGAATAGGATTTGATATATTTGGTTTATGTTTGTTGTGTTCTTCATTTCATTTCCTTTTCTTTGCAATTCAAATGGATTACTTGAGGAATCATGATACTAACCTTGCATTTGATCTAATATAGTGTTTGTCTCTCATGTTTGTTCAGGTTTGGAATCTTGGTTCATAGTCTTTATGAATATTTAAAATCACATCCTCAAGGTTGTTTGGATCAGACACTGGGATTAAATTTATCCTTAGCTTGATTGATTTTAATTCTTCATCAAATTTATTCAAAGATTTTTCCCATTCTACTTGTTAGCTTTCTTACTTATCCAAAATTGAGATATAGATGGTTGCATCTTCAAGTTGATCCTTGGAAATCAGTCCATTGTTGGCTAGAGAATAAACCTCATTCCACAACTTTAGTAATTGATTGACATTAATATTATTATTTCTAAATTTCCTTCTTCTAGTGAAATTTCTGTGAATGCAATACAACCATCATACACGTCCTTTATCTTGCCTCGGATATTTGTCATCTTTTTAAGGACCTTTATCATTATCCCTTTTCTATAATCCCACACTACCATCCACTCCATTGAATTGGCTATATCATCTAAATAAATGATATTTTTCTTGAGAAGCTCTTCTTTTGGAGTTTTTAAAATTTTCTTTAACTCAAAAATGGTGGCATCATCTATCTTCTAATAGTCTGCTGCAAATTGGGATGTGTCCTCTAAAACTATTGTTTCCTTCTCATAGGTGTGCAAGATCTTTTCAATCATAGCATATCCTCTCTAGCTCTATGGCTCACATCATCCATCCATTCTTGAGTCACCTGTGTAGTTGTCCTCTTCTTTTCAATTTTTGAAACAACTTGCTTTGAAAGTAATCCTTTAGAAAATGAGGCTCCCTCACTAGATTGAGCCTGCAGAGGCTTGACCAAATTTTGCACATATTTCTATATTTCCATCAATTGTATTTGCAATTCCTCCTTCTCCATGGTTTATTTATCTAATCTTTTGAGTATTACCTATGATGATTCCTGAAATTCCTCCTTTTCTTGTTCTTTTGTAGTAGGGCCAAGGTTAATGGTTTGTAACTTATAATCTAAAGGTCCTACCTCATCTTTGTACTTGTCCTCAGCTAGAGTGGCAACATGAATTTTTTTGTTATTGAACCCATCTCTTGTGAACTTAGAGATGGTCCTAACTTTCTTTCTTTCTTTGGGTTGACCTCAACTAGTCAATAACTTATCCCAATCTGGGGTCTCTTCTTCAACAATGATCAGTTTAGGCTTTAACTTCTCTTTCAACCAAGCTGGGATTTCAGACTTTTCATTTTCTGGAGAAGTATCATTCTCCTGCTTTCCTTTAGGAGGATCATTTTTAACATCCTCTTAGCCTTTGTCTACATTACACTCCTCTACATTATCAAGTTCTTCATCAGATACACTCACGTGTTCCTTCATAGGAGAATGGGAGAGAATCTCCTCTATAACTCCTCACTCCACATTCATGATCATTATCTCCTTAGAGACTGCTTGATTCAATTGTTGTACAAATCTATTCAAATCTCCACTCTTAGGTGTAGGCACATCCTCTTCTTCTTCTAGGTCTTCCATAATATTTACTTCTTCATGCATTATTTCCTCATCCATGGCATATTCTTGAAAGGAGTAGAGGGAGAATTATTTCTTGGAGCTTCTCTCTCCATATTCCTCTTAATATCATCAGTAGGTTCCTCTTCAGTATCCACCCCTTTATCTTTATTTACATCTTATGTAAGAGGTTCCCTTTGTTTAGGAGAAGTTCTCCTCACATACACTTGTTGTTTTCCTCCTAAAATTTCCACATAAATTACCTTGGCTTGAGTGGTTTCCTCCTCATTAAACTTTGTCTTCTGAGACTTGGCAATCCTCTAACCTTAAGTTATAATCTTTCTCTTCTTGGTAGGTCAGGACTCCTCAGCACCTTCTTCAATAATATCCTTTGATTGTTTCCTAGCTTTGGCAATTGGTTGTCTCTTTTCCTTGCCCTTTGATTGGCTCCGTGTTCTTCTCTTGATATGAATTCATTCTTCTTTTACATCCTCCTCTGGATGGAACTCATATGTATCATCTTTAGTTGTTTCTGCTTCTTCTTCTTAGTGGGATTCAAGATTCCCCATCAAATCATATGTAAACCTAGTTCCATTTGCTTCCAAATCTAAAATATTGTGTTTTACTCACAACTTAGAGTATTCCAACACTAGGGTATTGAGTACATCCAAATCAACTACATCCTCTTCAATATAATTGACATCAAACAATGGTTTATCTTTATATTGTTCATAATAATGGTGTTGTAAAAGATCCCCATCATCATGTACTTTGTTAAGGATGCTAGAAATTATGTGCAACCTTATCAATCTCAAATACAATTTGGAACATCTCCTCTTGATTACTTCAAATTCATCTCTACAATTAGCCTAGTAATCTTCAATATGGTACCTCTAATTGAACTCTGTTCTTTCCATCTTTTGTGCAATATTATATGTGTGAACCAAGATCCCAAACTTGCAAATACACAAGAAAAAACACTAAATTAGATCAAATGCAAGGTTAGTATCATGATTCCTCAAGAAATCCATTTGAATTGCAAAGGAAAAGGAATGAAATGAAAAACATGCCAAACATAAACCAAAGATGTTAAATCCTATTCAAATGCAAAGCAAACTCTTAATCTCTTGAGGGAATTGGTGCCAATTTGATGTGAAAATCAGCCCTTTCCCAACTCCAATGATGTAATGTAGATGATTGATGAGGAATACTCCACTTTGTGAATGATTCCAATGTACTTCAAGATGAAAATCTGCATAACCTAGCTAAGATTGGATAAAATTGGATGAGAATTTCTATGGATTTGAGCATAATAACTTTGCTCAAATTGTGGATGATAGAATGAGGGATGAAGCCTCTTATTTATAGAATGTCAAGATGGAGAAATGCCCAAAATGAAGCAATGTGGGACTAACATTCAATCAATGGCAAGGTGTCACTTGTCAAGAGATGGATGGACCAAGGATGTGCCCATTTTGATGAATGTTCCCATAAATGCAATTAGGTGATATTTGAAATTAGTGAACTGACATGCAAGAGGGAAAATAAATGCCTTAAATGCCACTTGGCTCAAGGAAAAAGGACTCATTAGGTGAAGTAAATGCCTTGTTGGAAGGACAAAGTCCACTTGGATTTTGAATTCAAATTTGAGAGAATATTCCTCCATTATGCCATGTTGAAAGAAAATAGAGATTTAATAAATCAATTAAATATATTTTCATGTGGCCAATATTGGCATGGTGTGATGGTTTATAGGTGGCATTGTTGTTCTTTCCACCAAGGTTCAAACCCCGTTGGGGTGGTATTGTTGAATGGTTGTATTCCAGTTTATAGCTCCGGTCAAAAGCGTTTACCCCTTGAATAAAAAAAAAAAATATTTTCATGTGCAAGTGGCAAAAGCTAGAGGATGGGACTTGCATTAGGATTAAACTAATCAATGTTAATTAATTTAATGACAGATTAGGGGATGTGACACTTTTTATTTAGATTTATGGGTTAATTTAAATCAAAGATGAGAAGAACATGTTTTTAGAGATAGTTAAATAAGTATTTTATTTTATTTAACAAAAGAGTATGATTGGTTAGCTTAAATTAAACAAGGTTTAATTTATTTTATTTAATAGATCGACCTTAGGGATTTAATCAAATAAAGTGAATTATTTAATTAAATATGGACATAGGGTTAATTAGATCAAATAGATTGATTTAATTAACAAGAGAGAAAAGACTTAATTAGATAAAATAATTTATTTAATTAAGAGAGGAAAAAATCTGAATTTAATCAAATAAGGGTATTTGATTAAATGTTTAGACTGAGGGATGATTTAGGATGAATTGTTGTTAGTAATTAGGATCAGATGTGCAACATCAATCAGTACATTTTTCATGTCTACATTTTGCCCCTCTTTGAAGCAATGCAACCGTTGCAATGGTTCAAAGAATAAACTATCTTGATCAAAAGCCAAAAAAAAAAAAAATTCAAAATTTTCCCCACTGCTACCCTGATGAGAGAAAACTTGCCAATATACTGCCCCCTCAAGAGATCAGATGAAAATTCTAATTTTTGGGTGATCTCATGAAAAAAGAGGACAAGGTGCCCGACAGGTCCAAAAAGGCTCCAGGAGGTCAAAAAATGAGGTAAAACGCCAAAAATGGTGCAAAACAACCCTCAAACAGGCGAAAACGAGTTTGGGGGACCTAGAGCCCTCCTGGATGGTTAAACAGAGTCAAAAAACCCTCATTTTTAGGCTTAAATAGGCCTTGAGGGGACACTTCCAATTCATTTCCTAATTTAGCCTTTAGAGATTTTGTGATTTCAAGCTCTAACACCCTGACGAGATGGGACAATGACAGCTCCCAATGCATATCTTAGACTGAGTATAGATGTACCAATGGCTTCTAGGCATTGGGGTACCGGTAAGTGAACTTGACCCAAGCTTTATTTTTTGTTTTATGCATTCATTTATTGCATTTAGAACTAGGTCTCTCACAGCAGTGCTATATTGGACCGCTTGAAATTTAAACTCTGACACTCGGTGTTCAAACAACACCGCCTTTGCAAGATGCACCACTGTGGCGTTGTTTGGAGTCAAACTCCAAACTCTGACACTTTTGGAAAGTGTACCGCCATGATGTAGTTTAAATTTAGGGTTTCAAGCCAAACTATGATGCTTTGGCAAAGTGCACTGCCACGGTGCAGTTTAGCATTTGAAAGATTCCAACATTGCAGTTTGCAAATTTCAAACTGTGATGCCTTCACAGATTGTGACATTGGGGTTATTTTTTGAATGCGAAGACAATTCTAGACAAGAAATTTTTTGATGATTCTAACACTGAATTTTCCTGATGGAGGAGGAGGCAAGAGAGATATACTCACATGAGCACAAATCTTGGGAGTTGTTTAGTTATCTAGGTGAGTTGACCAAGCAGGAGCAAGAGTGACAGGGAGTGATGCGTTTATGGTATAGTGCCTATGCACCACCTATGCGAACCCATCTAGGCATGATGACTATGCTTGCCGAGAGATGGCATAGCGAGACCTCATCTTTTCACCTTCTGACAGGTGAGGCCACTATGATGTTAGAGGACATGTGGCAAATTTTGAGATTACCGATCCATGATGACAGAGTTATTTATGATTTGGAGGTCGGGAGAGAGGCCTGCTATGTTGTTCTTGAGACTGATGAGGTCATTTTTTGTGAGGGTTAGATAGGGCTAGAGCATCACTGACTGCTCACGTCACCCTTCCAACTGATCATTGCAGCTATCATATCAGGTCTTGTTGCCCCATATCAACGAGGCCAATTTTTTAGTGTTGGTTGGGGGCTTTTTTGGGAGCGCATGGTTTGACGGCAACCAACTCTTTTTGCTTAGGATCCAGTTTTTCTAGCCTCGCTATACATGGATTTGCACGAGTTTGCATACCTTGATTGCAAAGCACTTGGGGTGAGGGTCACACTCTTGCACATATGGGCATGGGAGCACATCTTCATTCTTCATCCATGCGTCGCTCTAGTGTTGATGGAGCCAGATGACCCAGTGGTCTGGAGTTACAAAGGTGGCCTTTCTTTCGCACATACAAGGCAACACAGGATTCCTCACTGGATGAGGGTCCTAGATGACATGCGAGTTTTCAGATGGTGACCCTACGTTGGACACCCAAGATGGTATGATGACGTACAATAGTTTTTTTATGCTCACCAGGGCCACCTGATGCATGGGGTGAGATCATACGATGATAGAGATGTACCTACCCGGGATGGTCCAACGACAATTTGGGGAGCTAGATGATAGGCTAGATGATGGATATGTGGCCATTTTTGCTAGGACCACGAGCCAGAGTTCTTAGGGTCGATACATTCCTACATCCAAGGTAGTAGAAAACTTTAGAGAGTTGGTGGCCCACTCATGGCCATATGACCAGGGTCAAGTAGGTCTTGGGACTACACAGGCATATCGTGATTGGTTTCGGCCACCCCTGTGATTGACAGTTCCAGGCACACCATCCTCTTGACAGAGAGCAAGAGGGAGGGCGCAAGATGAGGATGGGGAGGTGGTGGTCCTCCTCCACACTAGACAGTGCAAGATCAACCTATCAGGGATCAGAAGGATCAACCTCATGAGGATGTCTCGATATAGGATCAAGACCATGGGCAAGATGACAAACAAGATGGGCATCAAGATCGGGTTGTGACACCACCTAGAGATGGAGGTGAGGATCAACCTCACATGTAGCCTTCACTAGTGTAGCCAGCAAGACATCTGGATCAAAGGGATGGGCAAATATTAGAGTTATAGACCTAGATTCAGGTACTAATGGCTAAGAGGGACTAGGCCCAAGCTGAGAGAGATCAGGGCATTTTGTAGAGGTAGGCTATAGAGTTACAAGTGGTGGTAGAGATGGGCCATCGGTAGTAGTTAGAGAGCATGGTTTCCTCATCCTCCCATAGCACGGTATCGCTTAGAGCCTACAAGGAGGTTGTTTGGGAGGCATATTATTACAAGATGCATTACCATCAAGCCCTACTGAGAGCAGCCTGGGTTCCTGATTTTTCACAGAGGACTAGCCATAGACCCACAGAGGGCCATGGGGATAAAGCAGGTGGTGAGGGTAGCAGCCAATAGGGCTAGGCCTTCATTTTTTGATTAGAGACAAGATTCTTTTTGTGCCCTATGGGCTCATTTTTGATAGCCCTATGGGCCCTTGTACTTATTGACATACGCATGTACAGTGATCCAATTTTTTGTACCATGACAGTATATTATTTGATGATCTATATGAGATGATGATTTTGATGTGATATGTCGTGTCCTATGTTTAATTTATGCATTGTGAATGGTTCCTATATCTATATGTGATACAAATGATGTTTTTATTTTATGATGCTATTTATATAATGGTATGATGTCATGATGATGATTTATGAAATGATGCAATAATTTACACGATGTATATGTGATGTTCTATATGATTATGGTTGACATGTATGTTTATGATGGATGGTTTGATAATGTCTACATTATGCTTATATATGATACGGGATGTATGATATTATGATAATGGACCTTATGATGATGGATAATATGTATGTATTAATGATTATGATGGTTATACTAATGGATGTATGTATTAATGATTATGATGGTTATACTAATGGATGTATGTATTATGATGGTATGCAAATGAGATGCTTTTTAAGATGCTTAGAATAACCAATCTATATTATCCTAAAAAACTAAAATGATAATGCAATGCATGTGAAATGGATGATGTGACAATGTTTATATGATTATGTAAATGGATGTTTTATGCAAATGTATGATGAAATGCAAATGTATGGTTTATGAAATTTTTAGACTAATAGATCTATATTATGAGGATGCATGTGAAATGATCAGTGTTTGTGATATGATATGATATGATATGCACTATGTTGAAAATTGGTATATTCAGGATGGATGCAATAAGTTCGTCATTAACTATCATGGTACCATGTTAGTGATGGGAGATATAAAATACTCTCATTTAAAGCTTTTTATGTTTAAAAAGACTTGTTATTGTTAATTGACATGATTGGCAGTAGACAATAGATTAACATATTTCTTATTTTACCTTATGTTTAGCTAAAATAGTGAATATTTTGGAAGTGATAGCTTATGTTATTTGTGTTACTTTATGGTGATTTTGGATGAGATAATTATGTTGCATTGATCTTTATTACCATGATTGTTGTCCTTTTCTTAAGGGGTTTTAATAGGGTATCTTAAAGATTAATGATATGGTTAAACTCTCTGTTTAATCATGTGAAATGACTACACCATTTATGGGCCCTGCTGGATGATGAATCACTCATTGTCTGAATCGGCTTCCTTAAGTCGGTTGTGGAAATTTTACTTCCAACGCCAATCTGGAAAAGTTTTGGCATAGTCTTCCTTAGTCCACTTCAGTTCTATGTTAAGCTTTATCTATAACTTGTAGTTGGTTGCCTTAAGTTTTGGAAATTAACGCCATGTTAGAAGCTAATAAGGATATTTATAAATATCCATTTTTCGGTTTTAGTTAGGAGTTAGATAATCTTACAATCAGAATTTATGTAATCACAAGCAATACTTTGTTTTGCGTTCTACTTTTGATCAATGAGAAGGAAAGAAAGAAGTTAATAAATTCACTGTGTTAAGGGATCTTACCTGAGGAAGAGCAAGCCCACTCAACCTTTGGAATGATCTTATGTTATTTTTGTTAAGTTATGTTATTTTCTGATTCATTAGTATTAAATCTATAGTAGAAATTGATTCTGAATTGTTCAATCATTGAAATCATCTTCTATCTTAGTGAATGTTAAAATTGGATAAGTACTTCTGTTTAAAGTTATATTTCTAGTTTCAATTTATTGTGGTTAGATTAAATTGTCAGAATGGTTAAATTCATTTATTAAGATCATTAGATTAAATCGTTTGAATTGTTAACAAGTTTCATAGATTAATTAGATTTAGATACTATTCAAAATAGTTAAACTTGATATTTCTTTGTTAAGTTTCATTAAAGCAATGTTAGAAAATTATGGAAGGATGGAGTTGAAGTCTGTTCATGGAGATTAGTTTTCATGCTTTCTAGAATAATCATCATTTTCCTACAATTTCATTACTACTCTTAAATTAGTATTTACATTCCAACAATTAAATTATGGATTTCTTTTAAAGCAAAATAGAATTAATTTGGATTTCATGTTTTAGATTAAGGATTAAAGTAATCATTAATTACCCCCATGAATTGGTCTAAATCAAGTTCAATAAAGTAAAAAATAATTCAACAGTATTTTAAATTAGCAAATAAATTAGATTTAAACCTTAGGAATCAGTCACTACAGTTTAGCTCTTGAAGATCTCCTAAAGAGCTCCCGAGAGCTCCTGAAAGCTCCTGAAGTAGGAAAAATGATACTTGAAGTCACTGTTTATAGTGCAAAACCCCCCAATAGAGTCCATGACACTACCCTTATCACATATTGCTCTGAGACACACCTAGTTCGATAAATAAATTGATTAAATGATGCAAGTTGTGACATCAACGACCTTGCACATCAGTTAGTATGAAAGAAGATAGAAGAAATCAAGAGATTCCAACAAGACATGAGCCAATGAAGATGATAATGATTACATTTCATATTGAGGAGTTAGGATTTTCAAAGGACCAAATACCTTATTTTTGATAATACACATAGGCATGATACATCAAGGTATAAAGAACTAGGATGGCGTTGTACCTAGTGCAATGGACTTTGACTTGACAATCAGATAGGAGTATTATTGTTCACACCTAGCATACAAAACCTTATTCAAAATGTAGTCCAAATATTCCAAACATCTTAGACCAAAACATAGAAAATCAAGCCTTTCTATGTGGTCAACAAGAAACCTAAAACATCCTCCCTACAAACCAAGCAAAGCATGCATAACCAAGTTATATTACAAGAATATCCAACAAGCACAATAGATAAAAGATAATGATTGTTTCCCCATTCCTTTCTCTCTAAATCTCTTTGTTTGGGACATCATTGAGAGGTCATTGGAATGAGTGCAAAAAGATAAGTAAAAAGACAAAGATAAAGTAAACAAACAAGTTAATGTTCTTCAATGCTGTTAGCCAAGACTAAACTATGGTGATGACTGATGTTGATGTCCATTGTAGGAAGAATGCATCCTAGGACATGATGATATCAGATGATTTGATATAGGACTGATTGGATGATAGGATATTGACACAAAGAGTTTGACCAACTTGTTTACTTACTAACCTAGACTTGAAACTATTGACGATTAGGTTTTCACTTTTGATCTACTAGACTTGTTTCTGATTGTTTCACCAAAGGTTGAGGGTGACGATTGATTTATTATGAGTGGCATTTATTGTGGGTGAAAGCAAGATGAGATACATGGTTTTTTTCAAATATTTTGATGTTTTTCAAGTTTTTAAATGTTTTGAAGTTGTTTTTGGTATTTTTCAGATTTTCTGAATGTTTTGATTTTCAAAATTTTAAATGTTTTGGGGTTTTCTGAGGTTTTGACCAAGACCTAACCTAAAGACCTATCCTATGGGCCTCGGGGCTGATCAAAGATTAGCCTTGCCTTTGTTATACACGTAGAGACCACATAGTTTGACTAAACGACTTTGTTTTTGAATTTTTGACCAACTTTTTAACCTATTTTTAGATTTTGATATGCTTTGAATGTTTTTGGGATTTTCTTGGTTTTACGATGTTTTGAATTTTTTTATTTTATGATATTTTTGGATTTTCTAATTTTATGAATATTTTTGGATTTTCTGATGTTTTTAGATTTTCTGATGTTTTTGGATTTTTTGATTTAGGGACCTCAAAAATATACACATGAATTTAATCTGATGAGAACATGCCCCCAACGTGGTGTAATAGACTACTCTGATAAAGGCAAGACAAACTGACCTTGAGGATGGGTCGAGTAGTACTAGGAGGGATCATGACACGAACACAAGACCAAGCTATGATGCAAATGCGGATGGATGATAGATGGAGATATGAATTACGATGGATGATGGAAGCGTAATGGATGGATGAATGATTCAGGACGAGTCATGAAGATCTTGGTGGATGGAAAGTGCTTATTCACACAAGGCGCCTATTTGCTAGGTTTTCACCAAGGTACTTGCCCAAAGTGCCACTGAAGTGGTTTTCACTAGAGGACGATTTTTTGTTTTCAATCCTTTTTCTAATTTTTTTGGATTTTTTATTTTTTTGCTTTTTTTTATTTTTTTAAATTTTTCTGAAAGATTTTAAGCTCATGTTGAACCACTTGGTGGTGTCGATGTAGGTGCTTCTGTCATAATGTTCCATCAATATCCTATCTAAAGAAGTTTCTTTATGAAGATACATGCACTTGAATACAACTTTTGAGATTTGTGATCTACTTTGTTGATACTGGAGTTAACTTTATCTTTGTGCACACATTGCAATAGAATGACTTCTGAAACCTTATGATGAAGGGTGGTTGCCAATACATGGTCAATGTGAGAATTGAATATCATGTGTGGAGGCATGGATGGAGTGTGTTTAGGGATAAAAGATGGATTGGTTGACAGTTTGGAACCTTTGACTCTCCAAAATTGGGAAGATGAGCAATGATGGGTGGATACGAAAGTGTGCATGGAATTAGGACCAACTACTTTATATACTTTGTACATTGCTTGAGAAGCCTGCTTTTGCCTTTGTGGACATCTTTGATGGATACTGTTAACACCTTTTCTGGTTCTCTCATTTTCCAAATGTTTTCCTTTGATTTTCCTAACAAATCTTTAGCTTTGGAATTTTCTTTCATTTTAGCACGTGGGTTAAATGGGCTCCCACAAGGGTTGAGCCCAGCGTGCTAGTTTTCATCTCTCCAGTGGGGTGGCCTGTGTTAGGGTTTTTCTTGGCTTTTCTTTTCCCCATTTTTAGGCTTTTAGTTCAGTTCCCCTTTCTCTTTTGCTTGCCTTGGCTTTTCTTTCATTTTATCAGAGGCGGAATGGATGCTTGAACAGAACTAGAACTTCTCCAAATTCTGAAGTTCTAGTTCCTATTCATGCATCCATCCCAGTTCTGATTCCATGTGATTGGAGTTTCTTTTCCTTTTTGCCCTGCGTCGGTTGTTGGTCATTTTCCTCTCCGCATTCTTCCCTTTGTTTTTTTGTGCTTTGTTTCCTTTGGCGGGCGTGAGATCAGAATGAGAAGAGGTTTTGGAACCTTTTCAAGGGTTCCAGTTTTAGGTTATGTTTCACTCCCGTCTCCCTTCCTTTATCTTTTGTAGAGGTGGATCCGGATTGGGTTTTGGTCTCGGGTGGTCATTTTGGTTTTCGTTTCTTCCCCTGCTCCGGCTCTGACTCCGTCTCTTTCTTGGTTCCGGCTCCAACCTTGTTTGGTTCCCATTCCACTGGCTTTTTGATTCATTGACCTACCTGGCCAGTACACCTACAACTTAAGTTCCCCCCAAGCCCCTTTGTCTCATCGTTAACTGGTCCCTTGTTACCATTTCCACCGGCCCCGAGGTGACTTCGCTATGATGTCTTGCCGAGTACGCCCAGTTTTCTCGATCTAATTTAAAATGTATGAGTTGCCTATTAGCAAGACATTTCAGATATCTCAGCGACATATGCACTTTGGGATCCCATTGGTGTAGGTTATGATTTGCGGCAGGAGGTCTTGGCGAATACAATTTGTTACACTGACCGAAAACATAAAGGGTAGTCTCTTCGGTAAGAGCTAGGGTTTTCAGCAAGAGGTCTCAGCGAGTGACCTTCGGTCTCACCGATGGAACATGAAGGGTCTTCGTCAGCATAAAGCTTTGAATGGTCTCAGCGACACACAGGTGAATGAAGACTTTCAAAAAGACATGGTGTGCTCTATAGGAGGTCTTCCCAATATCTTGCTATTATAGCGATGCACAAAAGGAAAAAGGTTTCAGTCAGTGTGAAATAATTAATGTCTTGACGACCGAAATGAAATGTGAGCTTTCAGTGAGACACAGAATGTCTATATGATGTCTCCCCAACCTGATGGTGTCTTGCTGATACGATGGGCTCCTCGGCATGACTTCGTGCCCTTTGCTCGCTATCACCCTGATGTCTTCCCGACACCTCTTTCTCTTGCCGATGGTACTTTGTGTTGGGATGTCATTGTGATCTCTCGTTGAGGATTCTATCTCTCGCCTATGTGAGCCTCTCCATGCGGTGAGTTAAAACCTGAGTTACTAATGGACCATCAAAGTGCACATGTAGATAATGGACAGTGATGTTTTAATTTGATCGATAAAGGTGCCTAGGGTTTATCTGAAGACCAGTGTATCGAGTATGCAGTGCAAACACCTGCATGATTCAACGGTCCAATGGGATTCAAATGATGGCTACTCGATCTTTGACAATCGATAGCCCAATTTCAATTTTGCGTGTTTCTAGGGTTTCTGTTATGTTTGCGTGCGAAGGCCTGGAGCATTCGTGGCAATAGAGAGTTGGTTGTTCGATCTGTCGAGATAGCATTCATGGCGACCCGACTTTGGGACAAGGACAACATGGCTCGAGTATGGGTGCCCAAATTCTACGATGGATTTGACATTGATTTTCTGGCTTCATTCGTGCGAGAATGTCTTTCCTGCAACAACCCGACCAGTGACATTTATGAGACCAAAGAAGTAGTTGGTCACATGGCGATTAGGGGTTTGACATGATGTTGATGTGGCTCTGAGCTAGATGGCGATCCCTAGACTGTTTAAAAGGAATTTTTGAATCATTTGAAAGGATCTTTAGCCAGAAGTTAGAACCAAAATCTGAAGAGAAGGGCACCAAGTCACTGAGTCAGATTAATATCAGAATTTGAGGTCTAGGTTTCGTAGTCTGTAAATTGTGAGGTCTTGGACACATGTATGAATCTAAATGTATAGATTGAGGTCTTTAAGTCTCTCATGTGTATTGTGCATATGGACTGTTAATGCAAGTTGATCGAGGATCATTTCATTAACCTTTGTAATACAATGTTATACTATATGTTTTGATTATTGCTCTTATTCAAGGAATAAGTTAAATGCTTAAATAATATCAGAGATTCTTGTGTATGATTAGGGGATTTGATAAGTAGTCTTATAGATATGATCACTAGTTGTGGGATTAATAAGGTTAATCTTGCAAAGACTTTTTATGTCCAGAGTAATCGTTCCTTCTATTTGCAGGTTATTGTGACTCCTAGCCCAATGAATAATGGCACTAATCTGATATTTTTTGTATGTCTTTAGGGTTCTAGTCTTCTTGCTCAAGATCAATCATTCTATTTAATCAATCTTTTTTGATGTCTTGCCCTACCTCCTTGTTGCTTCAAGTGTTTTGTAACTGAGAATCTATCCCTCTTTGATGTTCTCAACACTTGGCATCAAGAGTTATCTGCTATAAAAAGCAATGTCTGGTCTTCTTTAAGGCATTGTGTGGGTATACCCGCCCTGGTTCTACAGAGCCTAAAGTGCAGAAGATCTTTTGATCTTGTCAGTTGGTCCAGGTCCTCTAAGCTGCCCTTGACTGGAGATGGCTGCTCCATAGCTAGAATAGGAGACAAACCTGGTTACAAAAAAAAAACAACCAACAAATTGGTGACTTTGCTGGGGATATAACAAAGAAAATTCTTAATCAAATATTCAGAGTGGCATTTCTCATTTGCCCATCTAAGTCACCAACAAGTTGGCGAATCTGCTGGGGAGTGACTAGAATCTTTCCTTATCAAAGAGGCATATCGTTTACCATGTTGGTTTTGTTCAAAGCTTGAAGAATCTGTGGCCTAGAGAAAAGTTTTGTTGCAGTGAACTTGAAAGCTACAAGATCTATGGTGCTTTGTCGGATGGAACTCAAAGAAAGATTTATGTGTAAGTGAGCTTCATACCATTTGAAGTTCTGTCCTCTGCAAAGAGGTGGTGTCTCTGTCAAGGTGAACCCATTGAAGATTCAAAGAATAGTTCCATGGCTGTGACATTTCCAGGTATTCTTCATGCTTTTTGAACATTAAAAAAAAAACTTTATTCCCCTTTATTTGGTGACATCAAGCACTATCATCAGGGGATATTTGAATATTGCAATTGAATAGTTGTAGAGGGATAGGTTTCATTGGCAAGATGCATTGTTGTCCTGATTCTCCCTCTACAAGCTATGATACCATGTTTAAGGCACAATCTTGTCTTCATAAGAGGGCATATGATAGTGAAAGATACAGCGCTTTGGATTTTGATAAAATCCAAGATTACCCACATGCTTCCCTAGGGGAATCAATAAATATTTACCCAAGTTTAAAGGTGGTGTTGAGGAATCAACATCAAGACATATGCAACTTTTTATTGATTTCATTGGAGACTATCAGGTTGAAAAAGAGGATGTGGTCATGAAGTTGTTTGTCAGGTCTTTAGAAGGTGTAGCCGATGATTGGTTTACTTGCTTACCATTGCACTCCATTGATTCATGGTATCAGCTCAGGACTTTGTTCCTTGATACCTTTGATGATGTGTCATTAGATGATGAGGAAGTTGTCTTTGAACAACTTGCAAAAGTGATGTCCCAAGCAGAAGATCAGAGGTTGAGTCTCCCAAGCCAAGAACCCAAAGAGGAATATCAGTTGGACTGGCTCTTTGAAGAAGGGAGGTGTAATCAGTAATGTGATGAGATAGTTAAGCAGTTCAAGTGCACAAATGGGTGTAGTCTTGACACAAGTCTTCATGAGGAGACAAACGAAGTTGCTGATTCAGGGAGTGCCCTTGAGGATATCAAATTTGACAAAGGAGGTGTGGAAATTCACCCTCATGAAGGTAATCTTTTTGAAGATACCTTGGGATATCCTGGTTTGCTGCTTGGTGTTGTATCTAGTCCTGGTAGAGGTCAAGAAGAGGAAGAAGTGGTTGAGAGGGTCGGACAGAGCAGTAACCTACTAAGTTGTAAACAAATATCAAATTTTCTAACGACAGAATATCAAAGGTGTGCACACAACAACTCTAGGTTGTTGCAGGCAACTCATATCGGTCTTGACGATGAGGACCTACAGGATGCAATGTATGATGCAAGTGATTCCGATGCCCCTTCTAATGGTGATCTTGTAGATCATGATGACACTGATTTCAGTCTGAAATTTGATTGTGCTTCTAAACCAGAGTTGCTCAATGATGAGCAAGATTGGGATGATGATGACAGTTGGATAGCCCATGAGGATGAGTTAGAGTCATTTGGTGACTCTCATTGCCAGCATGATGAAGAATAGAGCTAGGTGAAAAGAGGAAGTGGGAGTAGTAGTTTAAACCATCATTGCACTAATGATGTGCCTCTTCCTACTAAAAATAATATAGAGTAGTTGCAAGATGTGTTGAATGGTGAGTGTATCACTTTGTATACACTTGATGAATTTTTCACAGAATGTGACAATATGTAAAGCACTGGAGCTAGCTGTTTTCAGCTTCAAGGTAATGTAAATAGTGAATATGACAGCTTGTTGTCACATAACAGTTAGCATTTTGAAAGTATGCTTGACTTTCAAATGCATAAGGATCATGTACATGTTTATAATGATGAATATGACAGCCTGTTTAGAGGTACTAATATGTTTTATTAGGTAGCTATTTGTGATCAAACTATGTTTTCATATGGTCTTGATCAGTATTCATAGGCATTGCCACATGACACACAATTAGACAATGAAGAGTGTGGCAATGATAAAGTTTATTGGATCTGGCTGCCAGTTGAAGATAAAAATAAACAGAGAGCAAGTTTTCACTTGTACAAAGGCAATCAGGTACTTGTGTTTGGCAGAGGCAAGCATGAGTTAGGAGAGACCAACTCATTCTGCAAAATAGTATTTGATAGGGGTAAAAGTTGGCTCTCAATTTTCATTTGGTGGCCTAGTGTCATCAAATGAAATAAAGAATCAACGATGTGACTCTTGAATTGCCTGTTCATGGACAATTCTCGAAGTGGTGCTTCATCTGAAGCATTTCTTTTTCTAGGAACATTAGGTTAGCTTTTCGCTTTTCTGGTCGATTTTGTTTTGCCGTGTCTACTAAGTTCCTTGTACGGTTAGCTCCTCGCTGTTTTTGGTTTCCTTTTATTCTGGTCTACTCTCCTAGTGATCTAAATTCTTGTTATGCCCACTAGGGGAATACATCCCCAATTGGAGCCACTGTTAACACCTTTTCTGGTTCTCTCATTTTCTAGTTGTCTGCCTTTGATTTTCCTGACAAATCTTTAGCTTTGGAATTTTCTTTCATTTTAGCACGTGGGTTAAATGGGCTCCCATAAGGGTTGAGCCCAACGTGATAGTTTTCATCTCTCCAGTGGGGTGGCCTGTGTTAGGGTTTTTCCTAGCTTTTCTTTTCCTTGTTTTTGGGCTTTTAGTTTGGTTCCCCTTTCTCTTTTGCTTGCCTTGGATTTTCTTTCATTTTATCGGAGGCAGAATGGACGCTTGAACGGAACTAGAACTTATCCAAATTCTAAAGTTCTAGTTCATGTTCAGGCATCTGTCCTGGTTCCGATTTTGCATGATTGGAGTTTCTTTTCCTTTCTGCCCTACGTCGGTCGCTGGTCATTTTCCTCTTCACTTTTTTCCCTTTGTTTTTTTTTGCTTTGTTTCCTTTGGCGAGCGCAGGATCGACGTCTTGCCGAGTACGCCCAATCTTCCCGATCCAATTTGAAATGTCTGAGTTGCCTATCGACAAGACATTTTAGATATCTTGATGACAGATGCACTTTGGGATCCCATCGACGTAGGTTATGATCTGCGGCAGGAGGTCTTGGCGAATATGATTTGTTACACTGACTAAAAACATAAAGGGTAGTCTCTTCGGTAAGAGCTAGGGTTTTCGGCAAGAGGTCTCAACAAGTGACCTTTGGTCTCACCGATGGAACATAAAGGGTCTTCATCGGCATAAAGCTTTGAATTGTCTCAACAACACATAGGTGACTGAAGATTTTCAGAAAGACATGGTGTGCTCTATAGGAGGTCTTCCCGATATCTTACTGTTATAACGATGCACAAAAGGAAAAAGGTTTCAATCAGTGTGAAATTATTAATGTCTTGATGACCGAAATGAAACGTGAGCTTTCAGTGAGACACAGAATGTCTATATGATGTCTCCCTGACCTAATGGTGTCTTGCCGATACGATGGGCTCCTCAGCATGACTTCATGCCCTTTGCTCCTTGTCGCCCTGATGTCTTCTTGACACCTCTTTCTCTTGCTGATGGTGCTTCATGTTGGGATGTCATTGTGATCTCTCGCTGAGGATGCTATCTCTCGCCGATGTGGGCCTCTCCACGTGGTGAGTTAAAACCTGAGTTACTAATGGACCATCAAAGCGCACATGCAGATAATGGACGGTGATGTTTTAATTTGATTGATAAAGGTGCCCTGGGTTTATTTGAAGACCAGTGTATTGAGTATGCAGTGCAAATACCTACATGATTCAACGGTCCAATGGGATTCAAATGATGGCCGCCCAATCTCTGACAATTGACGGCCCAATTTTAATTTCACGTGTTTCTAGGGTTTTTGTTATGTTCACGCACGAAGGCCTGGAGCATTCATGGCGACAGAGAGTTGGTTGTTGGATCTGCTGAGCTAGCATTCATGGCGATGCAACTCTAGGACAAGGACGACATGGCTCGAGTATAGGCGCCCAGATTCTGTGGTGGATTTGACATTGATTGTCTGGCTTCATTCGTACGGGAATGTCTTTCCTGCAGCAACCCAACCAGTGACATTTATGAGACCAGAGAAGCATTTGGTCACGTGGCGATTAGGGTTTGACATGATGTTGATGTGGCTCTGAGCTGGATGGCGATCCCTGGATTGTTTAAAAGGAATTTCTGAATCATTTGAAAGGTTCTTCAGCCAGAAGTTAGAACCAAAATTGTAAGAGAAGGGCACCGAGTCACAAAGTCAGATTAATATCAGAATTTGAGGTCTAGGTTTTGTAGTCTGTAAATTGTGAGGTCTTGGACACATGTATGAATCTGAATGTATAGATTGAGGTCTTTAAGTCTCTCCTGTGTATTGTGCATATGGATTGTTAATGCAAGTTGATCAAGGATCATTTCATTAACCTTTGTAATACAATGTTAAACTGTCTGTTTTGATTGTTGCTCTTATTCAAGGAATAAGGTAAATGCTTTAATCATATCAAAGATTCTTGTGTATGATCAAGGGATTTGATAAGTAGTCTTATAGATATGATCACTAGTTTTGGGATTAATAAGGATAATCTTGCAAAGAAATTTTATGTCCAGAGTAATCGTTCCTTCTATTTGCAAGTTATTGTGACTCCTAGCGCAATGAATAATGGCACTAATCTAATATTTGTTGTATATCTTTAGGGTTCTAGTCTTCTTGCTCAAGATCAATCATTCTATTTAATCAATCTTGTTTGATGTCTTGGCCTACCTCCTTGTTGCTTAAAGTGTTTTGTAACTAAGAATCTAGCCCTCTTTGATGTTCTCAACACTTGGCATTATGAGTTATCTGCTATAAAAAGCAATGTCTGGTCTTCTTTAAGGCATTGTGTGGGTATACCCACCCTGGTTCTGCAGAGTTGAAAGTGTAGAAGATCGTTTGATCTTGTCAGTTGGTCCAGGTCCTCCGAGCTTCCCTTGACTGGAGATGGCTACTCCATAGGTAGAATAGGAGACAAACCTGGTTACAAAAAAAAACAACCAATAGATACTTTTCCCTTTTTTATTTTTCCCTGCTAAAATGTGAACCAAGATCCCAAACCTGCAAAAACACAAGAAACAAACACTAAATTAGATCAAATGCAAGGTTAGTATCATGATTCCTCAAGAAATCCATTTGAATTGCAAAGGAAAAGGAATGAAATGAAAAACATGCCAAACATAAACCAAAGATGTTAAATCCTATTCAAATGCAAATCAAATTCTTCATATCTTGAGGGAATTGGTGCCAATTTGATGTGAAAATTGGCCCTTTCCCAACTCCAAAAATGCAATGTAGATTATTGATGAGGAATACTCCACTTGATGAATGCTTCCAATGTACTCCAAGATGAATATCTACATAACCTAGCTAACATTGGATAAAATTGGATGAGAATTGCTATGGATTTGAGTATAATAACTTTTCTAAAATTGTGGATGATAGAATGAGGAATGAAGCCTCTTATTTATAGAATTTCAAGATGGAGAAATACCCAAAATGAAGCAATGTGGGACTAACATTCAACCAATGGAAAGGTGCCACTTGTCAAGAGATGGATGGACCAAGGATGTGCACATTTTGATGAATGTGCCCATAAATGCAATTAGGTGATATTTGAAATTAGTGAAATGACATGCAAGAGGGAAAAGAAATGCTTTAAATGCCACTTGGCTCAAGGAAAAGGGACTCATTAGGTGAATTAAATGCCTTGTTGGAAGGACGAAGTCCACTTGGATTTTGAATTCAAATTTGAGAGAATATTCCTTCATTATGCCATGTTGAAAGAAAATAGATATTTAATAAATCAATTAAATCTATTTTCATGCGCAAGTGGCAAAAGCTAGAGGATGGGACTTGCATTAGGATTAAATTAATCAAGGTTAATTAATTTAATGAGATATTAGAGGATGTGACACATTTGATTTAGATTTACGAGTTAATTTAAATCAAAGATGAGAAGAATGTGTTTTTAGAGATAGTTAAATAAGTATTTTATTTTATTTAATAAAAGAGGATGATTGGTTAACTTAAATTAAACAAGGTTTAATTTATTTTATTTGATAGATAGACCTTAGGGATTTAATCAATTAAAGTGAATTACTTAATTAAATATGGACATAGGGTTAATTAGATCAAATATATTGATTTAATTAACAAGAGAGAAAATGCTTAACTAGATAAAATAATTTATTTAATTAAGAGAGGAAAAAATATGAATTTAATCAAATAAGGGTATTCAATTAAATTTTTAGACCGAGGGACGATTTAGGATGAAATGGTGTTAGTAATCGGGATTAGATGTGCAACGTCAATGAATACTTTTTTCATGTCTACAATATGGATCAAAATTATCCCTATTTGAATGTGAATACAAATTAAATTTAACCATTTCCTTTTCTGAATGATGAGCACGTAGAATAGAAGGGCATGCTTCCAATCACCCAATCCTCAAAGGAAAATATCCTCCAAGACTTTTCCTATACATGTTCTTCAAAATGGTATCAAATGTTATAATCTACCTAGATATTTCCAATAATATGATTTTGTCTATTGGATATATTGGAAGTTTGAGGGGCACTATAGGTGAACCATGTACCCTTACATAAGAAAAGATTAGGAATTGGATGAACTAATAACCATAATTCTTAATCAAATCCATTACATCAGCAAATATCATAACATGAAGAGAAACCTAAAGCAACCTTGTTATGTACATGAAAAATGCATCATTTTCCCTCTTGTAGTTTTTAGCATTGAACTGTAGTTGAGGATATACATCACAGATCCTATCCTTCCCTAGGACTCCCTTGCAGCTCAAGCCTTTATATTTGTTCTTCCCATCTAGTAAGTACACAAGGTATGAGTTCATAGTGAATTTCTTTGTGTCTTATACACTCCTTAGTTGCATATCTAGGTTGCCCCTTATGATTCTTGTCCAATGGTAGTGTACTCCCTTAATGATATGTGATATAATATAGAACATCCATTCCTTGTATATGAAAGCATCATCCAATCCTATAATTCTCCCCAAAAGAGTAATCATATCATTGTATTCTTGCTTTAAATTACTCCTATGTAACTACTTGGGAAGCTTTGAGTAATGAAACTTTGGTTTGGAAATCCAGTTGTTGTTCATTATTAACAAATCCCTTTCAGGATCCTTCATATAGAAATCTTCTGCTTCCTTGATGTTTATCTTTACCAACTTATGATGTGAACCAATATTGAAAGTTCCTACTATGAATTCCTTAGTTAGGTTAGCTGCTACCCTCCCTTGAGGGCCCACTATTATTATTTTGTTAGAATCATAATGCTTTGAACATTCCACAACAAGCTCTGGGCATTGCATTGAAGGAGGAAAGCTAGCAGCCTTAGCCAATCCTATGGTGGTGATAATTTGAGCAAGTGGTGTTTGTGCATCACCAAAAATCATTTGTTTGAAATCATTGTAGTCTGCGTGGCCCATGTTGGTATCCCCAACCTTGCTGTATGTAGAGTGTTGGAATCAAGGAACACTGAGAGGGGGGGTGAATGCAAAATTTATCTTTATTAACATGATCTGTAAACAACTTATAGCATTGAACCAAAAGAAAGATGCAAGAACACAAGGCAACCAATCACAACACCATAACACAAGGATTTTTATGTGGAAACCCTGTTAGGGGAAAACCTACGATGGAGATTAATCTAGAATATGAGTATACTCAAAATAAGTGTTTACAAATGGGGAATGCACATGCATTCAGGCACACTAGCTAGAGCTCATTGCTCAAAAACAAAAGGCTTACTGCCCAAAAGAAGACTCACTGTCTTGCAGTCATATATAGAAAACTAGAGTGGATGAACAATGAGATAGCATCTTCTAATGCCTGATTATAGTTTTGATTAAGCACATTGACAACATTCTTCACATTATGTCTAATTCTTCTCTTGAAACTCTATCTGCTTTAATTCAGATCACCAATATTTGTTCTTCTCAAGTGAAACTATGCACAATCAATCTATATTCCTTCTAACTCTTGCATCATATGCCAAAATGATATGAGTAATTGATTATATATATCTACAACTAAAGATTACATCAACTACATGTCAACTTTAACAAAATATGAAATGTGTACCAAATGTTAGTCCAATCCATAAACAATTATCAATGTGAACCCAAAAAAAGTTAGCCAAAACATAGCAAGGACCCAAAACAATATGTCTATAACATGAAACACCTTAAACAATTATGTCACAAGAATCCACAACATGCTATACTCAACTAGTCGGCCTTCTCTGTCAGATGCCCTATTTTAGCGTTTATAGTTAACACATGTCTTCAATCTGACTTTCGGTATAAGAAAATACTAAGGCACGGATGGGATTATTGACTAGGGTTTCCATCAATGACAACACTAGATGACTTGTGCAGTGTCTCTTGCCAACAATCTCCCCCTTTGGCATTGATGGAAACACTTAGTTAAAAATGACTAAGTATCAAAATCAATACCAACATGAATACACTGCAATCCTCAAAACTTCACAACTCCCCCTGAGATGAATATGGCATTTTTAACTATCCCACACTCCCCCTTTGACATCAATGGCAAAGACGGGAATCCACATACCAAAATCATATAAAATTTCTATGAACAAGCTATTTATGTACAAACATGCTTTTCTAACTTGCATGAACTTGAATATGTCTACAAAATTATTCTTCAACAAGCTTAAACTAGTGTCCCAACCCTTTTTGAGACTCTCCAAAATAGTCATGTGACCACATAACAAGTAGGTTTGCATCTTTTCTAACTCAAGATTTGTCGAATCACTGACAACCATAACATCATGTGCTTCCTTTAATGCACTAAGCATTGTCCCATTTTAGGACCAATTAGTCCTTTGAGCTCACATACCATTTCAACAATTTTGTCTTTTTCATGCTTCAAAATTTAATTTTTTCAAGTAGGGATATGACTTGACCTTCTTGCTTACCCACATAAACTATTAGAGGATCAAAGGATTGAGAAATAAATGCTAATTGTTGTGGATGTGAAAATCTGCAAATGGTTAGTATTTTAAAACCAAGCTAATAATTCAACATCCCTATGAAATAATGAAACATATTAGATATGCTATATAAGATATTAAAAAAACAAGAAAAACTAAATGAGCATACAAACAACATGAATCAACTTTATCTCATAGTGGATTGGTGCTATTGTAGAAAATAGCCCTTTCCCAATCCTTGTTTAAGCTCCATGATGAAAATGCTATGAAGAATGATATGGAATGCTAAAATGATAAATGGACAAAATCAATTCTTAGTTTAAGAGAATGACCTTGCATAAAGATTGTGGAGGATTTGTTGATGAATGAATCTCTCTATTTGTAGATTCTCAAATGCTAAGAGTGCTCATAAGAGAGCAATGTGGGATCAAAAAACAAGCCAATGAAAAGAGGCCACTTGTCATCATGTCATAGGTTGAGGGATGTGCAAGATTTGGGAAATGTGCCCAAGAGAGGGAGTTTCAAATTCAAATTTGTTAAATAAATGTTGAGTTTGACTTGTGCAAGGGACATGTAAGAGCTTATTAATTCCTTGTTGGATGTACATGTCCACTTGATTTTGAATTCAAACTTGAGGGAATATTGCTCAAAGATGCCATGTTGAGTGAAAATGTTGATTTTATAAATGAATAAATTGATTTATTTGTGCAAGTGGGATTATCTAGAGAATGTGATATGCATTAGATTAGATTTAATCAGGATTAATTAGCTAGGATGATGATTAGGATGTTTTTGACCTCCTTGACTTAGATATTTTGATTTATTTAAATCAAGAGGGAGAAATCTGACTTGGATTTCAATTAAATAAAGTCTTGATTTATTTAATCAAAGAGGGAATGATAGGCTTAAATTAAATAAAATTAATTTATTCAATTTAAGTGGATAATCCTTAGAGATTAAATGAACCTTATTTACCTAATGAGTGGATTAATGTGAATTTGATTTACTTGATGAATGGACCTAATTGAATGCATAATGTTAATTTTGCATGTCTACAATTGTTTCTCATATTCCTTAATTTTCTTCTCAATGACCTCAGTGAATTTTGACAAGGATAAGCATGACTTGTAGATATTTCCACCCTTAGATAATGCTCCTTGAATGTTCTTTTCACAGGTAGCTAATATGGATTTATCATTAACAATCATACACTTCAATCTACTAAACCTGTTTGCATCAAATTATTTTTGGACCTTATCCTTAGCTGACTTTTCAAGAAACTCAAAGTGAGTACTTACAAAGTTGATAAGTTTCTTCAGCTAACCAGAGGGAGAATTAGATGAGTCCTTGACATGTGTGGGCATGATCTTCTCCATGGTACCAAATTTAAGACTTAGCAACTCATTGTCCTCAATATGAGATTTCAATATCCCCTCCCTTGCCTTGGCCTGAGAAAATGATGCTACCTTCAGATTTTGAATAGGAGAGAAAGTGGCCAAGTTGATAGTACCTTTAGCCAATTCAAGGTCAAATTCCTCTTATTATTCTTCTAATAACTTCTTTACTGCCTTTGTAATGTCTCTTGCTTCCATAGCAACCTCCTTTGGCCCAACCTTCTTTTCTTCAATCATAGATTCTTGCTTGGCATTGGAAATCTCTATTTCTTCAACTGAAATAACTTTAGGAGCTTCAGTCTCCATGGGAATTTCAATATCTTTCCTATCTAGAGGGTTTTAAGTGTTCTCAATTGTGTCTTCTTTCTCTTCTTCAATTTCTAGACCAGATGGAACATCTTCATCACAAGTTTCTTCAGAGACAACGTTATATCTGTTCTTCAACATAATTGCCTTAAGAATTTTCTCAATGTCTCTTGCTACTTCCTTAGTCTACCTGATCATAAGCTTATTCACCCTTGATTTGCTATTAAAATCCTTTTTAGCATCATTGAGGATTTTCTTCATTTCTTCTATTAACATTACCAAACATAAATTGGCAAGTATACATTCTCTCATTCGTTCATCTTTTGTTCTTGCATTTACTCTCCTCATTTCTAAGACTTCATATAACCCTTTAGGTAACTCTGACATTATTTATATGAGAGTCATATTGAAAATATTCAAATATTTTATTGTGGCTTCTTCAAGATTTCTCTGACAAGCACTATCAAAAGTGTCACACCATTCAAAAAGTGGTTTAAGATTACCATCCTTAATTAAAAAAAATTCCACTTCCTTTACAATCATACCTGATCTATCAGTTTTCACCTTTTCTTTGCTTTCTCTTCACCAGAGGGATTTTCCTTACAGACTTTTGATGCCTTTGTTCCATTATGCTTGATTTCTCTTACTTCTTCATATGATTTAGTTTCTTCGTCATCTTCAACAACAACATAGACTCTTGTGCTTTTATCATTCTTCCTCTTTCCTTCTCTTCTAGATGTCTTGACTTGAGCTTTTACTGGGCTTGATTTCTTTGTAGGACCAAATGAGGGTGCAAAGCTCCTTGTAGATCTAGATCTGGTAGAGAATGCTACCAAACTAGTTGTCTCAATTGTAGGAGGCTCCCCTTCTTCAACTTGTTCTCCCTTCTTCCTAGCTTCCCTCATTGCTTCAATTGATATGCTAATGCTTTCTGCAAAAGCTTCAACTTCCTTTCTAACCTTCTGGACTATCATAGGATTCTTCAGTTGTGCATGCACTTGCATATTCTTTTCTTCAAAGGTACCAAACCTTTCTTCTGTTAGATCCTGAGGTTTATTCAACAAATGTTGGACATACAATTCCAAAATGTGTTCTTCAACCTCATATCCCATAGGCATTATTAAAATCCTTCTAGGTTTTACTGCTTCCATCAAACACTAATCAATGTCAACCATGAAGCAAATAGTGTCCTTATATTTTTCCACAATAGATTTAGGAATCCTTTCTATAGCTTGCATTTCATTCTGAAAGCTTTTGAAGTAACCCCAGATAGCAGTTTTCCTTGCTTTGCTATCACCAATTTTGTATAAGATGTCTCTGATTTGAATAGCTACCGGTCTTTCACCTTCCCTTTGCACTTTACCAACTCACAAAACTTTCTTCATGAAGTAGAAGAATAAACATAACAACATATTTCCATACTTAAAAGATTTCTTCCTTTCCTTCTTGATTTTACCAATATTTTCAATTAGCTGGCTTTAGAGTAACTCACATAAGTCATATTATGCATTTTCCTTGATCATTTGATAAGTTGCATAGATTGCAGTATTGGATATAGAGTTATCCCAACTGGAGTGATAGATTTTATATCCAATAACCATAGAAGAAAATTTTAAATTTGATTCAATGATGTCATTAATTGTCATGGCTCTTTTATCAAAAGTGGAACCGATTGCCTCAGTGACTGTTTGGTTCTTCATAGATTTCAATTTGGGCAACCCACTAGATGAATTCAAACTAGTAACAATGCTTATAACTTCTCTTGTGATCTTGAAGGGATGACTTAACCACATGAACTCGACATGCACTCGAATTAGTATGTACTAAACCCATTCATTTTCGTCGAACACGGGAAACTTCACAATTGGTGTGAACTTCTTCTCCTCCAAAGTCTTAAATTCAGGCCTTACATAGAGATCTCCCACAATGTGATTTGGTCACAAATTTAACAATTGGGAGCTTCCTAACTCCTCAACATTCACATGAATATATTCCCTAATATCTTCAATGTGCAAAACACCATACAGAACGGGAGAAAATGCACCTAATGGCTTTGTCTCAATGGATTTGAATGGGTGCCATTTGAATTTTGGGCAGGTCTATCCTTAATAACAATAACTAATGGAGCAAGCATTTCTAGAAATTTTAATTTCACAAGTTTTGCAGATAAATACATTTTGTTGGATTAGGATTTGTTCACTGAATCGCCTTTAGACTTGTATCTCACCAAAATTCACTTGCAGAGCTCTTTAGCCTTCTTCTTCTTGAAATTTAATGTGACAAATGAGGAATAGAAGTAACCTTTTATCATTTGCACACCTAACTTTATATTGCAATAAATGTTTTTTTCCTAGGTCTTCGTACACCCTGTTTTCATAGTCTGTGAAAGAAAATTCTTCTATGGACCTTCAATTTTGCATCCACAACAGTTCCCAAAAAATATGTAGATCACTATTGCAATCATTGCAATTAGCCACATTTTGATACCAACTACCGACAGGGGTTGAAATATTTTATTGAGAGCTCCCCATAGGCCAGAGGCCTTAAACTAATTCCTAAAGGAATTTCCAGCACCAGATTTTGGTGCAGATTCATTTCCTGCATCAGAAACACTCTTCTTCACCCATGTCTTCTTCATTTGATTCTTGATCTCATCCATAGTAAATTTTCCTTTTCCCTTATCATCCTTCTGCATATTTTTCCCTTTGTTTACCAAACCCTTCCTACTTCTACAAAATCTTGCAATGTGATCGAATTTGTTACAATTATAGCACGTGACATTTCTTTTTCCAAACTAGTTGTTCCATTTATTTTCTCTTGATTTGCACTAGTTAGCAATATGACCAAATCTATTGCAGGCATAACATTTGACATTTCTATTGAAAGAGTTGTTGTCATATTTTTGCATTCAATTGAATTATGACCATACTTATTACAATTAGAACACTAACCAGAGAATGATGGACCACTTGGATTCATTCTAATTCTACATTGAGCAACCATATGTCCAAATTTATTACAAAAAAAATAGTATCCATTGAAATTTTGAGCATTGAGTTGTCTTACCAAATACCTTCTAGCTTTGCTCATCTGATTTCCTAGCTTAAATTTCCTTTGACCAAATCTAGAGCTTTCTCCTTTCTCATATCCAAGACCTTGCTTGTCACTTCCAATCTTCTGACTTTGAATCAGTACATCAAGCTTAGCTGAGATAATCTTGAACTTCTCCTTATATTCATTTGCAGTAGCAAGTTCATCCCTGAGAATAACAATATGTCTTTCAAGCTCTTCTTCATTGTTTATGGATTGTTGCAATTCAAGCTCTAGCTAATTGACTTCACCATTAATTCTACTGCATTCATCAAATCTTTCTTTCAAGGATTGAGTAAGATTCTCTCTATTCTTATTTTTCTCCTCAATCTCCTTGGTCATCCTCATCATAATAGATTTCATGTCATGCTTTAGGACAACATTATCTATGGTGAGATTTTCACATTCTTTTGTATTTTCCTTCAAATCTTGACTTGGGTGATCATCTTCCATGCTTTTACTCTCTTTCTGCTTGAGTCAATCATAGAGATCCTTTCTCTTTTCCATGGACTTATTGATATGATCTTTCAATGATTGAATGAATTTTTCAGCATTCATGATGCTTGCTTGTAATTCCCAGACTTTAGATTTGGACTGATCAAGATCATCTAGTGCCACCAAAAGTTGTTATTGAAGACTGTCAGAATCCATTGAATCACCTTCCCGGATCTTCCCCAAGCTATTAAAATTCTTTCGAGGAACTAGGCTCTAATACCAATTTTTGGAATCAAGGAACACTAAGAGGGGGGGTGAATCAGTGTTTTGCAAAATTTATCTTTATTAACTTGATCTTTAAACCACTTATAGCATTGAACCAAAAGAAAGATGCAAGAACACAAGGCAATCAATCACAACACCATAACATAAGGATTTTTACGTGGAAACCCTATTAGGGGAAAAACCACAGTGGAGATTAATCCACAATATGAGTGTACTCAAAATAAGTGTTTACAAATGGGGAATGCACATGCATTCAAGCACACTGCCTAAAGCTCACTACTCAAATACAAAAGGCTTACTGCCCAAAAGAAGACTCACTGTCTTACAATCATATATAGACAACTAGAGTGGATGAACTATGAGATAGCATCTGCTAATGCCTGATTATAGTTTTGGTTAAGCACATTAACAACATTCTTCACATTTTTTTTGATTCTGCTCTTGAAACTCTGTCGACTTTAATTCGAATCAACAATCTTTGTTCTGCTCAAGTGAAACTACACACAATCGATCTATATTCCTTCTAACTCTTGCATCATATCTAAAAATGATATGAGTAATCGATTATATATATCTGCAACTAAAGATTACATCAACTACATGTCGGCTTTAACAAAATATGAAATGTGTACCAACTGTTGGCCCAATCCATAAACAATTATCAATGTGAACCCAAACAAAGTCAGCCAAAACATAGTAAGGACCTAGAACAATATGTCTCGAACACAAGACAACTTAAACAATTATGTTGTGAGGATCCGCAACATGCTATACTCAACTAGTTGGCCTTCTCTATTAGATGTCCTATTTTAGCTTTGATAGTTAACACATGTCTTCAATCTAACTTCCGGTATATGAAAATACTGAGGTGCAGATGGGATTACTGACTAGGGTTGCCACCAATGACAACACCAGATGACTTGCGCAGTGTCTCTTTCCAACATAGAGATGATCCTATTTTTTGTTTTTTTCCCCTTGAAATCCTACTTCATTCTTTCTACTCTTGTTAGAAGACCTTCCTTGACAGGTTTAGTTGACTTAACCTCTGACTCTGTAGCTTTACTTGGCTCACCCTACTTTTGTGTAGAAAACATCACAATCACTATAATGTTAAGGAAAATATCCAAATTGCATCATTAAATGAACCATTCAAATACTTATGCAACTCCAAAAGGCACTTCAATTAGGTACCAATACCATAAATCCAAGTTTAAAACTCATAGAATGCATTTCAAGAAAACTTCAGGCATATCCGCCACCAACGAATTTTCATGAGTGAGTCACTTTCGAGGAATTATGCCCTGGATAGATTCTCGTGAAGAGGAGAATTACTCAATCTAAACTTAGTCAATAAACACCATCCTCTTCATGTAAATTCACCATTCAACATTCTTAAGGTTAAGCCTTCAAACACCACTTACTTTATTACCTCAAGGATTTTAGATGGAGACGGATTCAAGAAAATCCACGGACAAGGGATTTTCATGCAAAGACAAACCTTAAGGGAAATCCATGGACAAGGGATTTTTTCACAAAGACAAACCTTCGAGGAAATCTGTGAACAAGGGATTTTTGTGAAGGAAAGGTTTGTTGGGCTAATTTATTAAGGACAAATTTTCATGCTATTTCTTCTCTTCTACCCCTTGTTTCTCTAAGACCATGAACGTAATTTTTCTATTCACAAAACACTTTCGAATCAAAATCTATTGGTCCTAACACAAGCTTAGTTTTCAATGTAGGAATAATCATCACAAATGCAAGATAATCTGGTATATGCTTGTAATTTATCAAAATAAAATCCTTCCCCTTTTGAACCACGACTAGGGTTCATGGTTTCTCATGTTTCAAAATTCAAAGTCATGCATCTAGGGCATCAACGATTCTCCTAATTTCATACCTAGGCATACATTTTACAAGTGAAAAAATGTTTAAGCTTAAAACCCTAAATTGAACAAGAGAAATTGTGCCAAAATTCAATGGTAAACCTTGGAATTCAAAGAACCCTATCCTAGGATCGATGCCCCAATTCATTATTAAAGCTTGAAATGACAAATGTTAAAGACCAAAACAAAAAAGGAACAACCCAACATTATCAAATCAAAGGAAAACCATGAAAGATGGAATCAAATGCACATAATAGAATGAGCCAAAATAACTAGAAATGAACCCCAAATCACCAAGGAATGCATTTAAAACCATAAGAGATAGTGAGAACCATACCTCTATTCGAGTAAACAAGCAATAATGGCAAAGATTCATCACTTAGAAACCCTAGTCGATGGTCATCACAAATGCAAGATCACCCCAGCTTGTTTTCAACAAGTGTGAAATCACTCTCAAAGTTCCACTTAAATCCACAACTTAAAATGAGCACAAAATGACCATTCAATACCATAAATCGAGCCCAAAAGAGACCAATAAATGGAAAGTATGACAACCTAGGCAATAGTAAATGCAATGAAAATACATCATGCCACATTTCAGGGATTCGAGGCAGAGGTGGAATCAGAGAAATATAGATGCTAAGGATTTTCACACTCATTGAAACACCTGTGGAAATCCCCTCTATATAGATTTTTGCAAAAACTAATCTTTCGAGAAAATTCAGCAAGGGCGGATAAACCTGAAACTCACCCTAACTTGCACAACTTAAGGCCTCCAAGAAATTTTCACAAGGAGTTGAGATTCAAGACATCATTTAAGACCAAGATGTTGCAAATAAGGACAACCAAAGTGTAGATAGATCAAAAATTCAACCAGCCGAAGCAAAACCAAAATCCAGAGGAACCTATCCCTTAAGGGGAAAAGGTTAGACCTAAAGAAAAACCCAAAGCAAAAACAAGCAAAAGAGGGTCCCTACCTTGGGTAGGGAATATGTGCAAAAAGTGCATAACAAATGATGACTCCACTGGGGAAATTCTCTAGAGCGTTTTGATGACAAACTAGAATCAAGAACCTAGAATCTATAGTTTCAATCCTCACATTAGGTCCACCAATAAACTAAAAGGCGCAAAACCAATGAACGAGATAGCCCTTCCTATGCTGGAAATTCAAGTGTGTGCAAGTGTATAAATTCCCCTCCCTAAACTACTGCAAGAACCAATTTCAGTCAAGTTAAGCTACGTAGATATTCTAACTCCAAAAGCAACTTGGATAGAGCCTCATTGCTAGTCAGGCATCCATAGCCCCAACGAGGTTATCACTGTGATTCTCCCAAACATAGCTCTATTACTATTCAGGCATTCATAGCCCCGATAGAGATATTCAGATCCTCCTTATACGTTGAATTTACTTTCTTTTTATTTTCAATATTTTCTTCTCTCTTTTCTTTCTTATCTTTCTTTTCTCCTTTCTTTTCATTCCTCTCTTTCAACTTGTAAGCAACGAAGCTCACACTTAGGGATGAGAATCACAATGGTGCTAAAGAATAAATAAGGCTTTTCACTTGATAAGACCTCACAAGGAGCCCAACAACAACTTTAGGATTCTTAAGATATGTGTAAAATGTAAGATTTGAGCACATTCAGGAACTAAATCCATCCAATGAATTATCTACTTTAAATGTTTGGCACATGTGACAATAAATAGAGGACTTCTACCATCACACCCAGAAAAAAATTAGATTTTGTAAAGGAAATAATTGAAACAATCCTAGATAATGAAATAGTTGTTATGCAAATAAGACACTTCCCCAACTAGAAAAATAGGGAAACCTCCAAGACCAAAACAAAGAAAGAAAAAAAACACAACCCAAAACAAAAGAAAACCAAACAAACCAAAAGAAAGTAGAAACCTACCCTAACTATTTATAAGGACAAGTTGGAAACAACTTAGGCAAGGAAATAATGCTTCAAATACTGCCCATTGACTGACAATGGGACATCCTCTCCAGGGAGAGTATTGAGGTAAAAAGCATTATCTCCTAGGATTTCAAAAATTTGGTAGGGTCCAATCCAGAACTTGTCAAATTTGCTGTGTTCCCCTTTCTTTTCATGTGCCATATCCCAGTACAAGACCAGGTCTAAAATCCTAAAAGCTTTGACTTTGGATATGCGATTGAACCATCTTTTGACAATGCCTTGATGTTTAGCAAAGTTTACTAACGCTGCATCTCTTTTCTCTTCTAGCTGCACCAATTCAGCTAGGCAGGCCACTCTACAATCTCCTTCCTCATAATATTCATTAATAAACTAGAGAGTAGGGATTATTAGTTGAATTGGAAATATAGGCTCAAGCCCATAGACCAAGTGATAAGGGATGTCCCTAAGGAAGTTTTTTTTTTGGGTATGGTTAACCCATAGGGCATATCTTAACTGAATATGCCATTCTCCTGGATTTTTGTCAATCAGCTTATGGATGACATTTAGGAGGTTCTTATTGGTGGATTCTGCTAAACCATTTCCCTGAGGGTAATAGTTGGATGCAAGCTTAATTATGATGCCATGGTCAAATGGCCACCTAGAGAATTTTAGTGATGAAAAAATAGGTCCATTATCACACACAACAACAAAAGGATAGCCAAAATGATTGATAATCCATGCCTCAAGAAATTTAAGAACTACTCCTATTGTCCATTGATTACAAGGAATTGCCTCAGTTTTCCTAGTGAAGTAATTAGTGGCATTCAAGACATACCTATGCCTATCTGAGGATGGTGGGTTGATTGGGCCAATAAAGTCCAACCCCCACTGAGCAAAAGGTCCTACCTCGATCATCGACTGTAATGGTAAAGAAGCATTCTTTTCCCTGGTGGCAAAGGTTTGACAAACATGACAAGCCCTTATGTGGTTGTTTGTGTCCTTGAATATGGTAGGCTAGTAGTATCCAACATGCATGATTTGGGTAGCTATAGCCATACCTCACCTGTGGCCTGTTCCATACCTATCATGTAGTTCTTCCATAACCTTGGTGGCTTCTTCTTTTCCAAGATATCTGAGATACACTTTGTAGACACCCAAAATTGTCCTCTTGCAACACTTGTCTCGACATTACATCATTTAGGCATCTTGTAGCATGTTCTGCCCTAGATACCCATGTCATCATCTAATTAGTTAAATAAATCATATTTATTTGACTAATTTCATTTATTCCCTTCTTCTAATGTTAATTAAATAATTTATATTATTTAATTAATTAAATCATTTCTCATGTTAATTAAATAAGTCATATTATTTAATTAATGAAATCATAAATTCAATGTTAATTAAATAAATCCAAAATTTATTTAATTAATAAAATCCTAAAAAGATCTTCTCGCTTTCTTTCCAAAACTGAACTCATGTGCATCTAATTAATTTATTTAATTAGATAATTAATCAATTATCCTTCTCGTCTTTTTCGAGATTTATTCCCTTAAAATAGGAAATGAAATCTTTCCATCCTTTTTGAAATCTTATCTCATCTTGTTGTATTTCCTCTTTTGTCAAAAATCAAATCATTGTCGAATCTTGTCAAATCTTATCTTCATCAATGTCACAGCTCTATAAAGGCAGCCTCCCGCAATCCATTTAGGGGGGTTGATTCGTCTAGCATCCAGACTCTGTCAAAATTAGTCTTCCATCTCTAGCTTTCTCTCCATTTTCTATTTTCATCGTCAAGTCGTTATGCTTTAGGAATGAGCACTCAACATTCCTCCATTGTCAACCCTTAAAAATCTTGCATTCTCATGCAGGTGGAGAAGAGCAATGGAGATAAATCAAGTCTAGCGTGGAGATCGGTTTGCTTTGCTTTCTTGTTTTAATTTTCATGCTAGTTTGTGCTCTATTGTGCTTGATAGGATTAATTAGATTATTGTTTTCATTAAACACTAAATCTGCTAATTTTTACCCTATCTACATTTTGTGAACCCGACGTGAATCCTTTGATATAGCTTTCCTTTTGCAGGTTTTATTGACATTTTATTGCAGATCTGCCAGTTTTTGGACAAGACCATAGGTTTTACAAAGTTCATCATATCTTCTACACAACTGTGAATTTTTTTACAAAATTTTTATAAAATCTTTTACATCATTTCAAGAGGCTACAATAAAAAAATCAAGGGCTTATAATAATTTTTGTGGAAGTTATTTTGATTTTAATTATTTTCATAAAATTGATTTTCTAGACGCAAATCGATGAATTTTTTAGAACTTTTTACATTTTTGGAAATCTCATAAAATTCTAATGGGGGTCTATGTTTTACAAATTTAGTTTGGAGGTCAAATACAACGCAAAAAAAATCAATCTTTATTTTTTGTATAGTTTTCATAAATCCGCATTTTTGAGAGCAAAACAGGGAATTTTTCTTACTTCTTTATATTTCTGAAAAGCTCTCAGAAAATTAGTAGGGGTCCCTTCTTTGATTTTTCATTTTTCAAATAAAAAAAAATGTCAAATACTAAAATCTAATTCGGCTATGTCAAAAGTATCTAAAATTGAAATTTTTTGATGAACTTGTCTTTTTTTTTTCTTTTTCTTTTCTTTGGCTGCATTATAATATTGTTTTTTGATCTTGTAGGTGATCATAAGAAACTATAGTAGCAGCAATATCAGTCATAGACAGAAGATTGGAAAGCGAAAACTTCTAGGTGTACTCGTTTAATCTTTCACCTCTTAATCATTGTTTGTCACATATTTGGATTTGGGCTCTTAAAACGAATCTTGTTTTCAATCACATATCAAAAATTGAGGCTAAAATTAACTATTGTCTTCAATCACACATCTTGATTTGGGGTTAAAAAGAACAAGTGTTTGAATTGATTTACACACATTTCAATTTTCTAAAAGGAAATTATTTGTAAGCGGTAGAATGGGGAAAACAAACTAAACAATGCATCTACGCTTCTAAATAGGACATTGCATCTAAAACTTAATGAATTTAAACAAATTTAAACTACAAAAGCTTCAGAAATCTATTCTATTGCTCTCTAACTCTAAAGATTTCTCTAATCTACTTAGCTCTCAAATTTGTAAGTTAGTTAAACTATTGAAATGACACTTAGAGAATGAGAAATGAACTAATTCTATTCCTATATGATTAACTATGCAACTAGAATGATTCTACAGTAAAGCTTCTAAGAATGAAACTACTGCAAACAGTCATGATTGAAATGCTGGATGGATGTTTGATTGAATGCTGAATGTTGGAGATGCTGGATGAATGTTGGATGCTTTGGAAACCTGCAGAGTAAGATTGCATAAGTTGGAATTCATTTCCTGTAGTCCAAGAGCTGTATTTATAGCTTTCACGGCAACACAATTGCACAGGAATACAGGATGAGAGGCTGTGATTCCATCTGGAGAATTGAAGGGCATGAGATGAGAAGATGGAGCTGATCATGGAGAATGGTTTCTCCCCATGAAAACATTAGGCAAGATAAGAGGGAAGGTGGGTGGAAGGTTGTTGAGAGAATTTCCTGTAGGTTTGTCCCTGAAGCTTTTCCCGTGAATGGCAGTGCCATTAATTAAATTTTGAAAATTTAATTTTATTGGTGAGTGAATAGTGGTAAAATTTATGCATAAATTTAAATATTTAAATTTATTTAAATTTAGCAAAAAGATGATTTGAATAATTTAATAAATCAAACTATAGGGTTTGTTTATTAAATTAAAACAAAGGGACTGATAATTAAACAAAAGATTTTAAAATATCTTTATTTAATTAAGAAGAAATGCGATAAAGTAATTAAATAACACAAATTATTTAAGTTTGTGTATTTAATTTATGATAGAATTATAAAGGAAGCAATAATGATAATAATTAAATAAAACAAAGTTTTTAATTTTGTTTATTTAATTAAGAGAGAAATGATATAATGAAAATGATAATAATTAAATAAAACAAAGTTTTTAATTTTGTTTATTTAATTAGGAAAGAAAATAGAAGAATTAATAAACGAACTTAATATAAATAAATATTTCTATTTATTTACTAAGTAGAAGAATTTAAGATTAATTAATCAAATAAGTCATATTCAATTAATTAGATTCTCCAGACCATTTTTAGGTGTCTACATTTTGCCCCTCTTTGAAGTGATGTGTTTACGCATTGCTTCAAAGAATGATTTTGCCTCAGCTGTCTGTATTGACAAAAAAGTTTTAAAGCATGCCCCAGACTTGCCCCAGATGTTGAATTTCGAAATGATAGCAATATATGCCCCCTTGGGAGATAAATTGATGAATTTTGAATTTTGTTATGATTTTTCAAGAATTTTGAATTTTTTATGATTTTTCAAGAATTTTGAATTTTTCTAATGATTTGATGATTTTGATAATGGTGAAGAAACAATTTATCTCCTGACAAAATTGTCAAACGTCCCTGTGATAGATAAGAAATAATTTCTCAGAAGGAAAAATATATAAATCCTATAAAAAACCTCCCAAAAATAACCTATAAATGCTCCAAAGGTCATTTTCAAAAGTCATTTGTGCATTTGACTTTTGCAATCTTGTGATAGTGACCCTCAGAGTACCAGAGCTTCAGAATGTCGATCCCCTACCCCACCCACCGACTCGAGTGTGTGCGCCGTCACTAGCGTCTGGCCAATTATGGACCTCCGGTATGTACTTCAAACCTTCCTCGTAATTTGCGCCCTTAATTTTGATGTATATTTGTACCTTTTTGTTGTTTTAGCGTGCAACGGATGAGGTTTAGTGCATCCGTGAGCTTTTGTAGCGCGCCATAGTTTTAGCGCATCGTTGAAGCTCTATAGCGCGTCCGGTCAGTTTTGTAGCGCGCCAAAAGTTTTAGCGCGCAGGGTCAAATTTGTAGCGCGTCCATGGAATTTTATAGCATGCCAAATTTTTTAGCGCGTTGGGATTTTTTTGTAGCGTGTCCATAAGATTTTGTAGCGCGCCAAACATTTTAGTGTTTTAGGTTGATTTTGTATCGCTTGGAGGTATAGATTGATGAAACATTGTGCGTTTTAATTTTCGTCGATTTGTTGGTGCTCCCATCTAGTTTAGTTTGATGTTGACTAAGTAAATGGTAGACGATCTCATGATGAGCGAGATCCATTGATTGATAATAATTACCCTCATGATAAGTGAGAAATAATTAAGCGTTCCGAAGGATTGAACCCAATTGATAGATGAGGGTTCCTTGATAATTTGATAGGTTGTTAGATAAAAGCACAATTTTTGAAAATTTTGATGATCTTTTGATGTTCTGATTAAAATGCTCTGTTTGTATGATAACATGAGCATTTAGATGTTATCCAGGTGTGAAAGCAGTTCCCGTGGCCCTTTGATATGATACCGAAACTTTCACCTGATGAGAGACAACATATTGCTGCTTGTGGCTTAGCGACATTATTGGATATGCCCCATATTAGACTTAATAGGGGTCTGTTGACAGCTTTAGCAGAGCGGTGGCATAGTGACCACAACACCTTTCACTTACCTACTAGCGAGATGACCGTGATGCCAGAGGATGTATGGTGTATTCTTCACATTCCTTTTGTTGGAGAGATTGTGGTACATGATTCAGAGGAGGTTGGTGGTGTAGAGGCTATGCGGAGGCTCTTTCAGGATCCTCAGATTGCGGGAGATTGGATTCCATGGGTTGAGATGCATGATTCGTATGCACCACTTCCTTTAGTTTCGGCCGGCTTTATTGGTGGATTCCTTTGTCCTGATAAGAGGTCAAAGGGTCTATCTCTTGGGTGGGGTCGGGTGTTAGAGGGTCTGGTGGCCCATAGGACGAGATATGCTTGGGGCATGTGCATGCTTGTCCAGTTATATCATGATTTACATTGGATCATGTATCTCGGTGATAGTAGTCTATCGGCAGGAGCTACCCTTCTCCAAGTATGGGCATGAGAGCATATTGCTGTTAGGCATCCCGTGCCAGTGTTAGCCAGACCTGCGACGAGGCCATATGTGTTTCGGTATAGAGGCAGGCCTACCCAATATATGATGGGTAAGCTTGAGTATTGGAGGTGGATTATTGATGATGTAGAGGCAGTGACCTGACGTCCATATTTAGACTGTGATGACTGGGACGATGATGATATTGAGTTGGGTTTCTTGTCTGATTCGATGTATTTGATCGGGAAGAGCCCCAGGGTCTTGGAGCGATTCCTGTTTCGTCGCATCTATCGGCAGTATGGTATTATGTAGTGTATGCCACAGGGTGTAGCACATTATGGACGACGTCGGATAGATGTCATTGGTTGGGGTCCCAGTTTGCCTTATGGGGCACTTGTTGAGGGTTACCATGCTTTACAGCCATCAGCATGGGATGTCCGATGGGACATTGTCGAGGCGCCTATTACTCCCAAGTACGGAGAGTATCTGGCTCTGCACCCTCCTCCACATATCACTATTCCGGATGAGCTAGTACCCACACCAGCGGCAGCACCAACACCAGCACCAACAGCACCAGAAGTAGCACCAGCAGGGGGTGTTCAGGTTGGTCAGAGATGGGAGAGAGAGGAGGATGTAGATGTGGATGTGGAGAGCAACTCAGAGACTGACAGTGATGAGAGTACCGATAGTAGCGGGGACAACAGTGATGATGATGGCGAAGATGGGAGGAGACCGAGTGTAGCCAGTACTACAGAGCCATCTACCAGTGCACCTCGTAAGAGGCAGGTTGTTGCTTCTTCGTCGGCAAACCCATCAGAGGTTGCAGGTCTACAGGTGCAGGTGCAGACTTTACAGGGACAGCTAGCACAGGTGCAGGGCTTATTAGCACAGACACAGGTTCAGATGCAGGCATAGCTAGCTACTACACAAATGCAGATTACCTCTCTGATTGGTGAGAGAGATGAGGCTCTATAGGTAGCAGCGACTGCACAGGCTTAGTTGACAGGTGTACGTGCATAGTTGACCACTGCCAAGACACAGATCACAGCCTTGACTGCCGAGCGAGACATTATTAGATAGATAGCAGAGACAGCTCAAGCTACTGTAGAGAGATTGCAGAGAGTGGCAGATGGGACATCTGTGGCAAACTACATGCGGGAGGCCATGCGGGCTAGTGCCGAGATTGATTTTTACAGGAGCCGCTACCATGAGCTTTGCCTCCCAGAGCAGAGAGTTAGTTATGCTCAGTCTCGCTCAGAGAGGACTCGTTCGAGGACAGTGAGTAGAGGTGTGACATAGCCGCTTCCGAGAGGTCTGAGAGATCCTGGGATATCTGGTGGTGGTACTGATACTAGTGCGAGACCTGCTCCTTCTGGTGGGAGTACTACTTGATAGTAGTTGTGTATCTTTTGAGAGTTACATACAGTCCTTTTTGACATGATGTTATTTTCATCCTTTTCAGACTTCATTGTATACTTGACACTTGATGAGATATACACGTGTAGTGGTTCGATTGATTTATGATGTGTTCTGACATGATTTATGTGATGGATGCATTGATTTTATGATGTATTCTACATGATTGATGTGATGGATGCATTGATTTTATGATGTATTCTATATGATTGATGTGATGGATGTATTGATTTTATGATGATTTATTTTAGTAGCTTGTATGGATGCAATAATGATGATGTGATGATATTGATGATGTATTTCTTTTCTTAATGAGATGCCATGTATGATAAAAAATGTGATGTAAATGAATGATGTATGAATGAGATAAAATGAAATGAAGTATGTAAAAATGAAATGAAGTATAATATGAAATGTGAATGATGTGATATATATGTAATGAATGAATATGTGATAGATGAATATGTGATATGTGATATATGAATGAATGATGTTAGAATGAAATGGAATGATATATGAAAATGTGATGATGTAATGTACTTGTAAATGAATGATGTAATGAATTGTAATGTCATATTAATGAAATGTGATAAATGAATATGTGATATGTGATAGATGAATGAATGATGTTTAATGAATGATGAGATGTAAATGTAATGAATGATGTTCGTAAATGTAAATGAATGAATTGTAAATGAAATGTAATGATGTATGTAAATGTAAATGAATGATGGATAAATGAAATGTAATGATGTCTGTAAATGTAAATGAATGAATTGTAAATGAAATGTAATGATGTATGTAAATGTAAATGAATGAATTGTAAATGAAATGTAATGATGTAACATAACGTGTATATGATACCACAAAATGAGATGTTTATTTGTGAAATTTATGATGAGATGAAGAAATGATTTTATAGGCATGTCATTATGAAAATGGTACGTGTCAAGTATACTCAATCTTTAATAAGAAGATAACATTGTTTGTAAATGAATATTTGTAACTTGTGCAACCAGTACTCTACAGATGTATTATTATGAATGCAATCTATGTTAACCATGCAATGCCTATTTTATCAATGCAAAACCTAAGTGTCATTTCAATAATCATTTTATTCTGCTTTGTATCATCACTGAGCTTTATTTTAAAATGTTGAAAGTGAATACAAGCATCAATGATATGAGATAGACCAATGATGACCTGAGTATTTCTTTCATGATTTTTGATATTGCAAGCGAATACAAGCATCATGGTATAAGATAGACCAATGATGACCTGAGCATTTCTTGCATAAACAAACAAGAATTAATCATTTTCTTAAGTGAATTGAAATGTCATCCATGATACTTGGTAGAGCACTTCCCGCGACAATTCACAAAGTAATAATGACTAACTCACAAATAGCAAATAAGGAAAAGTATCATTCTCCATCCTTGCTTCTCTAGTTCAATACATCATCGAGTAGCTCCAAAGAAATGATAAGCAAATGATAAAATAAAAAGCGCAACAATTTAGATTCTACTTAATGTATTTTCAAATCATTCTTCAGATTAGATCATCCATGTTGAAATGTGTGTGTTGATGTGTGCATGATATTCTCAGATGTTCGACCAAATTATGTAACCTAAAGAACTATCCTAGGGGTCTCGGGGACTGATCAAAGATTAGTCTTGCCTACGTTATACACGTAGAGACCACGTAGTTCGACTGACACAAACTCCACTTTCAATTGATGTAGACTCTATTTTTGTGTTTTCTATTTTCTGATGTTTTTGAATTTTGGATTTTCTGATGTTTTTGGATTTTTTGATTTTCTAATGTTTTTGGATTTTGATTTTCTGATGTTTTTGGATTTTTGATTTTCTGATGTTTTTGGATTTTGATTTTTTGATGTTTTTGGATTTTGATGGATTTTCTGATGTTTTTGGATTTTGATTTTCTGATGTTTTTGGATTTTTGATTTTCTGATGTTTTTGGATTTTTTCAAGTATCAGCACCTGATGTTGTCATGTTTGACTGCCTTTCCATGTAAGCTGGAAAGTCTATTTGTACCAAATAACACTAGGATGTTGCCCCCAAGCCAAGATAAAACATGGTATCTCTGCTATGATATGGATAGTGATAATGATTATCCCAAATGATAGATGGAAATGATATGAAAGGAAACAATCGTAACAACACTGTACCTAATAGAAAGAGGACTTTGGTAAAAATCACAAATAACGCCTGTTTGCTAGGTTTTCATTACTTGTTTTTATTGTGTCCTCTTTCCTTTTCTTTTGTATTTTTATTTTTATATATTTTTTTGTTTCTCTCTTTTCTATCATCATGACGCCTGTTTGCCAGGTTTTCATCAAGACAACTTTATTGACCATGCACTAGATATCCTCAAGTGTAGAATCGTCTAAGATGAATGCTGTTCATGGGCTCCTCCAACATGTCTCCTTCTGGTGTAGACAATCGGTATGCTCGTGATCCATAGATTGATATGATGACATAAGGTCCTATCCAGTTAGGTTCAAACTTTCCCTTCTTTTCTCTGTCTGCTTGATTTCTAGGGTTTTCTCATAGGACCAAGTCTCCGATCTAGAAGACTTTAGGCTTAACCCTATGATTATAGTTCCTAGACATCCTTTGTTGATAGGCTGTCAAATGATTGACAGCTTGTTGTCGACGTTAATCAAGTAGCTCTAACTCCTGAAGCCTAGAGATCCTATAATCCTCATCTGAAATGAGTCCTTTTAGTGAAACTCGAAGGGATGAAATTTCTACCTCAATAGGCAATATTGCTTCTGATCCATAAATAAGAGCATATGGCGTAGCTCCTGTTGGTGTTCTGATGCTAGTCCTGTAAGCCCAAAGAGTAGGGTTAAGCTGAACGTGCCAATCACATCCCACTTCATTTACAGTCTTCTTGAGAATCTTTAGGATTGTTTTGTTTGAAGCTTCTGCCTGTCCATTACCTTGAGGGTAATATGGGGTTGAAAAGCGATGTTGGATGTGGAACTTTTCACACAGCTCTTGGACGTCTCGGTTTTTGAAAGGCCTGCCATTATCTGTAATGATTGACTGGGGTATTCCATATCTACAAATGAGATAATTAAGTATGAAAGATGATATTTGCTTCCCAGTGATTGTGGTTAAGGCAACTGCCTCCACCCATTTTGTAAAATATTCAGTTGCTGTGATAATGAACTTGTGTCCATTAGATGAAGATGGGTGAATTTTCCCCACCAGGTCTAATCCCCACTGACAAAAAGGCCATGTAATTGCAAATGGATGTAGCTCCTGTGCCGGTGCATGTATAAGATTGCCATGGATCTGGCATTTTGGACATCTTTTGACAAACTGATAAGATTCTTGTTCCATGTGTGGCCAGTAATACCCCAAACGAAGGAGTTTCTTGGCTAAAGATAATCCACTTGAATGTGTACCACAAATTCCTTCATGGACCTCATGTAAAGCAGAAGCGGATTTGTTATGTTCTAAATAACACAAAAGAGTACCATCTAGGCCTCGACGGTAAAGGGTGTTAGCAATAATGGTATGTTTGGCAGATTGGCATATGACGGTGCATTTTTGGTTGTGAGAAAGATCTGGTGGTAAGATATTATCCTTTAGATAGGTATAAATGTCTCCATAAATGGAAGATTGGGCATTATCCAAAAGGCTTATAGTTTGGGATTTGGGATTTGTGTATGCAGGATTTGATACTTGTTCTACAATAAATAGATAACGATCTTGCGTTTCAGGCATTTGTAGAAGAGATGCTATTGTGGCCATGGCGTCTGCTGCTTTGTTCCCTGATCTTGGTATCTGCTCAAATTTGATTTCTATGAAGTATTTTCTTAGATCATCTACCAGTCTCTTGTATAAAATCAGTGTGTCATCCTTAGTCTGGTAATCATTGTTGACCTGATAGATGATTAACTGGGAGTCTCCATACACCAGTAGTTCTGTGATTTTCCAGTCAATAGCCACTTTAATTCCAAGGATCAAAGCTTCATATTCTGCCACATTGTTAGTGCAACGGAAGGTAAGCCTGTAAGATCATGGAATTGTGTGCCCAAGAGGTGTGACAAATAGAATTCCTACCCCTGATCCATGTTGTGTGTAGGATCCATCGAAGTAGAGTTGCCACGGCTGTGTTGTAATGTTGAGGATATCCACATCAGGAAATTCCATGGTCATAGGATGACTGTTAGATAATGGAGCTTTTGCTAATTGGTCAGCGATGATTTGTCCTTTGATAGCTCGCCTTTCAACATATTGAATGTCAAACTCACTAAGGAGCATGACCCACTTTGCCAACCTTCCTGTTAAAGCTGCTTTGCTCAGTAAATACTTGAGAGGATCAATTTTTGCAACAAGCTTGACAGTGTGAGTGAGCATATAGTGTCGCAATTTTTGTGTTGCAAATACTACTGCTAATCATGATTTTTCAATGAAGGTGTAGTTCACTTCATGTCCATTGAGTGTCCTGCTGATATAGTATATAGCCTATTCCTTTCCTTCTCTATCCTCTTCTGCTAGCAAGGCTCCTAGAGAAATATATGTTGTTGCAACATATAGCAAAAATGGCTTGTCTTCATTGGGTGGCACCAAGATTGGTGGTGTCATCAGATAATGCTTGATTTGATTGAAAGTACTCTCACACTGTTCATCCCATTTAAAAGGCACATTTTTATGCAAAAGATGGTTAAATGGATGACACCGATCTGCTAGTTGAGAGATGAATCTTCTGATGGACTGTAGTCGGCCTTGTAGAGATCTTAATGTACTGATATTCTTAGGAGGTGGCATTTCCATGATGGCTTTGACTTTTCTTTGGATCTGCTGAATTCCTTTTGTAGAAACTATGTATCCAAGGAGTTTTCGATGTTACACTCCAAAGGCACATTTCTTAGGGATTCAATCACGACTTTGAATTTTTCCAACCTATCAAATATTTTGGCCAATATCTCTAGATGTCCTTCTCTGGTGTAAGATTTGGCTAAGATGTCGTCCACATAGTCCTCCATGAAGGTGTGCATCATGTCATGGAAGATCGTTGTCATGGCTCGTTGGTATGTAGCTCCTGCATTCTTTAACCCAAAAGG